>RAOM01000121.1:0-92932 GCA_009805225.1 Neurospora sp. LNF1-1
GGGGGGGGGTGGGGGGGGGGGGGGGGGGGGGGGGGGGGGGGGGGGGGGGGGGGGTTGGAAAGGGGATGAATTGAGGTTTGGTGATGTGATGTTGGATGGTGGTAGGCGAAGGGTAGTATGTTACGAGATGCAAGAATGGATGTGTAAAAGTAAAGTAAGGAAGGGGTTGAATGACTGGTTACCATTAGGCAGTGTAGCAGGAGACTGGGTTTATGTGTTTTGTTTACTTCAAGTCGTAAGCGGGATTGTTATTTGTGTCATGCTGCGCAACCGAAGTTCAAGGAGGTTAAAGGGAAGTTTGGGCATGCTTGCTCTGATGTTTTTTTATGGTTGGTTCACATAGCATTCGAAATTTCAGGATTTCTCTTGAGCTGTTATGCGCTTGACCGGTACAGGCGGGAAGAGTTCAATGTGAATGTGACTCGTCCATTCTATTTCTTGGGAGTGAGTAGGCTTATCGCCGATGCATCCTCGATGACCAGGCAAACTAGGACGCGCATAGGGATTTGTAGCATCGTATCACAGCCTGATTTGGTTAACCGCGTACATTTCATTTATGGGTTCTTTTTTCCAACCTACTCGCTTAAATCTCTTGTGCTTTTCGTGTACCAGATTCCTTTCCGTAGGTACCTTATCATGCCTCCATGACTATTAGTGGTACAGCCTACTACTACGTAGGTCGTGTCCCAGGTTGTGATGCCAAATGTCGTGAAGCAGTTTCATCTCCTACGTAGCCAAAGCTGGCAAGCAAAGCTGGGCTCGTCTCGAGATATTCTTCCACGTATCCAGTATCCTTTCGTCTCCTCACTCTCCTCCATCCATCCATCCATCCACGATAACCGGCGCTCGTAGTAGTCACTCATTCTGCACACAGGCTATGCCGTCCTCGCAACCTGCCAGTTTCACAAAAACCCTCTTATATATTTTTTTGTCTCTACCACGTCCTCCCATCCTAGTTATTTGTACAGATCCATCCATCCTCCTCCCGGGGAATTTTTACCGCCTCTGCATCTCAGCAGTCATGGCAGCGTTGAGCTCGCCAAAGCGCTCGCCCAGGCGGGTTTGCGTCGACATGGACTTGAGCACGCAGCGGCTGATGCAGCCGGACTCGCGGCCCGAGAGGGCCTTGGAGGTGAAGTCGTCGACGCAGGCGGTGAAGCAGTTGTCTACGAGGTTGCCGAAGACCTGTTGTAGCAAAGGGTGGGTGTTAGACTCTATGTACTGGGACTTGGTATAACTTGGGATGGATAGATGGGGGGAGGCTTGGGGAAGGGGAAGGGGGGTAGGTCTGGAGGAGGGAGGGACGGAGAGGCAGGGTTGGAGAGAGGAGGGGGAGGTAGATAGATAGATGGTGGAAGCAGTGGGATGATAGTTGGGCAGGTGGGAGGGAGGTAGAGGTGGGAAAGTTGGTGAGATGGGAGATGCATTGCCGAAGCAAAGCTGTTGTCGCAAAGAGGTAAAAAAAGAAAAGAAGAAAGAAATAATAAATGAAAAGATGTATGCGACGACGACGTACACTCATAAACTCCTTAACCTGGCGCTTCTGAAGGCGCTGGTCGAGCTCGCGGCTCTCGGCGGCTGTAAGTCTTTTTGCGATGACGTTAGTTTTCGGGTTCCGGTCTTCTCTGTTGTTTTAAACCACAAAGTGACTTCTTTTGCTTGCTTGCTTGCTTGCTGGCTTGCTTACCCATCCATTTTTTGTTGATTGAGGTTGGTGTTGTTCGGTGGTGATACCGAACTTTTGGGAAGTTGTTTGTAGATGGTCGGCTGGCAAAGGAAGGTGGAATCGATAACGGATGGATGGATGGATGTCGACGTCGTAGGGCCCGCGCGCGCAACGGCAGAACGAGTCGACGGATTGAAGCAAGGTTCTAAAAGTTCACCGCCCGGCAGAGCTCGTTGCTTGGCGCTTGGCGTTAAGGCTTGGCATTTCGTGAACCCGCTTGGCCAGAACTCGCGCGCGCGCAGCATTCGATGAAAGATGCCAAGGCCGGCCGGGAGCATGCCAGGTGACATGGGCGCGCGCTAGACGGCGGCAGGTGGGTTGAAAGCTGCCCCTGGACGGAAAAGAGGGTCTGTGCGCTAACGTTCGCTTTTCACAACCACGCTGAATGCTGACTGCAGCTGAACCGACGAACTGTACAGTACTGCAACCATAGCCGACGACAATGGTGAGGAATGACATCACAGCTTATCCAACAACCTCTCGGACACGACGCCAACTGAAGTTGAACCGCCAAAATGGACGGGCATTTACAGAAGTGGAAGTTTCACTGCCGCTTCGTTAATGTGCAGGTTTCGCCTTTGTCTTGTCCGTGCAGTGGACAAGAAAAATCCCCATTATCCGGCAATTCGTCCCTGCATATCACCAGTCCTCAGGGCGGGGAAGTGAGTGAGTCCTCTCACTGGTTTGGTTGCGCGAAGACAAGTACAACCAGCGGCATGTCCGCTGCCTCTGGCTTGTGGGAATTGATGGCCATTGGATTGTTATGTCTCCGTGTCTTGTGTCTTGTGTCTTGTGTCTTGTGTCTTGTGTTACCGAAAGTCTTTTTTACTTTGATTATGATTTTGGGAGTACGGTGGTGAGGAAGAGAAAGAGGTGGTGGGAGGGAACGGTTATTTGCGGCTGGCAAGAATGGTGAAGACGTTGTTTTTTCGTCACTACTGGAGAGCTCATCACGTTTTTCCGGGTTTACGAGCTCGCTGGCAATCGATGGCGTTCCCGGAAAATAAAACACCAACCGTAGTATCGTGGGCTTACACGTAGCCTCAGCCAGTCAGCCTATGACGTCCACCCGGTGGGATCTCGTGTTCAGGGAGAATTATGTCTTGCCCGCATATGTGAGGCTGAAAGATGAAACAAGACCCGCAGTTGATGGGTGCAACGTGCTTTTACCTTTCAACCGTTGTGGCATTTTCAGGTGGCCTTCAGTCTTTATGGTTTTAATATATCCACCATCCCATAAGCAAACTTGGGTTGGAGGCTCTAGGTGGAGTTCATAGTCGCGGCAAAAGATCGGTCGTTCGGCTATACCTACAAGGTAGGCGGCTTCGGGAAGACTCCCTTCATCAAGCGGTGAGAAGACAATGAGCCGAGCATGAATCGGGTTGGGGATGAAGAGTTGCTGAACTTCGCACAGTGGACGCGACTATTTTCTGATGCATTATTTTCCACCTCTTGTCAAGTGTGGCGCATGATGGTCTTTGGCGAGAAGTGAGGGGAAACCTACTCTGACCACATGAGCATATTTCGCTTGTCTCACCATCTCTGCCGACCAAAAGTCATATTGCCGCGAAGTTCCCCTCATTCCCCTTCCAAAACTCTGGAGAGCACACTAGTGTATGTATGTAGGGTTTTGAAGTCTTTGGAAACCACGCGACTGTATGGGGGATCAGCACCAGTTGCGGTCCCAGCTGGGCGATCAGAGACAATCGCGGCTTTTTCAGCAAGCTTTCCTTGATCAAGTTAACAGCAAGCTTTCCCAGATCAAGTTATGGGTGTTGCATCGTGTGCATATCTAGGCACCTTCTTGGACCCTTTCAAGGCCCTTTGACCTGTCAGGTGAGCAGGGCCACCAACTAAAGCGTTGGGCATCTTTCCTTTCTTGGAGAGGCGAAAGTGACGACGACGCACGTTGCCATTCGTGTCCTTTCTGAGAGCTCCGTTGGTGTTCATTGTGGATGTCGCTATCTGTTTTTTTTGTTGTGAAGTTATTGGAGATGGAGTTGGTGTTCAATGCCTGGGGAGAAAAGTGCGTCGTATGTACACTGTGTGCTATATTTGGAAATGGATTGGCATAGCGAAATCCAGTGGGATTCTTCCAGCACCTGACAGTTCAAAGTGGATTTTTCGGTGTCTCTGGGCAATATGGTGGCTGGCCTGCTGTAGAACAGAGAGGTTGGAAAGCAAAATCCACACCGGCTGAGGTGTAATGGAAATCATATTTCGAACCTAAAACGTTGTCGTGTACAAAAGGACGAAACGATACCTGTACGCCGGTCACACCTGCTGCGTGCTGCGCACTCTGGCACTGCACCGAGTCGCCGTTTATAGCTGCACTTGGTGGTGGTACCTTTACGGTGACCTACCTTACGTCATTTTCCTGTTGTCAAATATAGTCCTGTCACCGAACATCCAATTCCTACCGTGAACTGGACAGAGGTGAATTAAAAGTCTTGTAACAGTGTCAAGTGGAAATCTGGATAAAGTCTTGCTGTAGTGGATCTGGCACTGGGGAGAAAGGTGGATGTACCCTGACTTTAGGAGAAAAACACCAGCCATCTTTTGGTGATTGCCGATGCCTAACACAGATTAAGCAGTTGAACATCCAAGACAGTACATAGTCTGAAAAGCCGGGGACCGAATGCCGAGAAGGTTGGACATGTTGAATTGTATAGTGGCAGCATCTAGACCTTTTGCCCTTGTTGTCGCCAAACGTATAGAGGTATATCAGAGACGAGCACAAACCGTTGCCAGGAGATAGTTGCTTTCCATTTACAGCCAGGAGATAGGTAGCTGCTTTAACAGCCAGAGACGTTGCAGACTCAAGTGCAGCGGCACTGCCATACAGTGTGACACAAGAGTATCCACACAGTCGGCGAAACCCCCGGGGAAGCCATTGATCCCCTGTTGCTCTTTCCCAAAATTGCTTTCTCAGTTTCGAGAGAAGTGGAAGCAAAAGCCACAGCTTGTCTTTTTTTCTAAACTCATTTTGTTGTTCCGTTTTGTATGCGATGCCCTGCATTGAAACGACATACAACGTCGAGTTACCTGCCACTCTCCCTGCCCGCCAGATCGGCCACCCACCTCCGCCAGCAGTGTTACTATCAGGTACAGGGAGACGGGTACCCTAAACAGGACGAAACAGACCCAGACGAGACGAAAGCAAAGACAGCTCCCGGTCGCCCCGGCGACGAGCTACATCACCCGAGATCCCCCTCCCCCCTTTTCTCCCGGCGCCCTACCTATACCGTCTATACGGCCATCTCCTAAAAACAGCTTTGCGACCAGGTTGAAGCCCTTCGACAACCGGGTTTCCCTTCTCCTTTTAAGGCATTGCGACGATCCACGGCCTACCAGAAAGGCTTTCAGCTCGCCAGCCCCCCGGCTATCAGCCTGGCCAAGGAAGTGTGAGAGCAGGAACAGGAACAGGAACAGGAACCGACAGGACAAGACAGGGACAAGAGGGTCAAGGCCAGCCAGACAGGCAGGACAGCCGACAGGGTCCCATTGCCGCCAGCCGCCCCGTCAAACCGTGCGGTGCATTTTAGTTGCATGGTCCAATATCCACTGCCACCGCTATCCGCAAGTCGTCAGCGTCCACTACAGCACTCCAAGCTGCATCGCGTCGCAGACAACCTCCTTCTTACAACATTGACCTCGACCTTGAGGACAACAAGGTACCACATACTGCTGCTGCTACATAGCACCGTCTGCAACCGCTGCCGACGCTGCTTGTGCTGCTGTTACTGCTGCACAGACTCTTAGCTTGACAGTTCGAATCCAAGCCTGCATCCTCCCATCTCGTCCTCGCTTCGGCTGCCCCACGCGCATCCCCGGTTGCTCAACATCCTCCAACGCCGTCATCGTCTCCCAGTCCTGCGAGTTCGAGTCCACAACGTCCGTCCGGTTTTGCCATCTTTTTCTGTCACGCGCGGGTGACTGTCGACCGCCTCCTCAGCGTTTGCCTCTCCGGCACCCGACTGATTCGGCACCGTCCCGTCCCGTCGCCACGCCCGCCATCCCTCCTCCTCCGTCACACGGTCCCCGTCATTACCGTCGTCCGCCATGACGTCCGCCGCCGCCGCCGCGCCCGTCGCGCCCGCCCACGTCCCTCCACCACCGCCTCCAAGCTCCTCGCAGCTGCAGTCGCAGTCGCAGACGCAGACGCAGACGCAAGCGCAAGCGCAGGTCCAGGCTCAGGCTCAGGCACAGGCACAGGCACAGGCCCAGGCGCATTCGCACTCGCATACCCAGTCGCTGTCGCAGCCGCAGCATCGA
Source organism: Neurospora sp. LNF1-1 (assembly GCA_009805225.1). Lineage (NCBI taxonomy): Eukaryota > Fungi > Ascomycota > Sordariomycetes > Sordariales > Sordariaceae > Neurospora > Neurospora sp. LNF1-1. The sequence goes on from RAOM01000121.1 coordinate 6,002, forward strand.
GCATACAATCCCTACCACGCCTTTGCGCACCAGCCGCACCCTCCACCACCCACAAAGCGAGACCTCAAGTCGTGGTGGAAAGGCTTCAAGCTACCCTCGAAGCATCAGGAAGCACATGGTATAGCCACCCCGTTCACTAGATCTAAACCCTACCGATCAACATCCTTATTTGCGGAGGACATGGAAGGCTGCCTCAGCGACCTTCCGGAAGCTGCGGCCCTCTTGCAGGAGATAGTTGCGCAGGAGGTCCTCATCGCAGCCCGAGCGAATGCCCGATCTCAGCAAACAAGTGTGAGCTTGAATCGCATGTCCACTGGCGCACTTTTCTATGAGAAGCCTCTTCAACTAGACACTCTTGCTCGCTTCCTTAACTGGCGTCTTAGTAGAAGATGTACTGGCGAAGATGGACCCTGGCCGGTGCAAGACCCCGCTAAAACAAAATCAGTAGTAGCAGAACCGCCGAAAGGCATCTTTGGCGTCCCCCTTCGCGATAGCATCAAGTACGCCAATGTTGCCATATCCCTTGTCGACGAAAATGGTAAAAGCTACATCTACGGTTACGTCCCCATCGTGGTTGCCAAATGTGGTGTTTTTTTGAAGGAAAAGGGTTCGTATCCCATCACCCCCGCCCCCTCCCCCCTTCCATCCACTTTTGGAGAGTCCTAACTTTTCATCCAAGCAACCGACGTTGAGGGCATCTTTCGTCTCAGTGGGTCAGAGAAAAGGATAAAGGAACTTAAAAATATATTCGACTCGCCAGACCGGTACGGCAAAGGGCTGGTGTGGGATGGATACACGGTTCACGATGCCGCCAATGTCCTCCGTCGCTACCTCAACGACCTCCCGGAGCCGGTAGTCCCTCTCGAATTGTATGAGGAGTTTCGAAAACCGTTGAACGGTGCCACTAGGCAGGCCACTGGCGACACCGACGGCCCCCAATTTGTCGAAAATTTTGATATGGACGCCGCCATTATCAGGTATCAGCAACTGATCACCGAGATGCCGCCACTCAATCGCCAGCTGATGCTTTATATCCTGGATTTGCTCGCCGTCTTCGCCGCCAAGTCCGACATTAACCGCATGAACTCGCAGAACTTGGCCGCCATTTTCCAGCCAGGCATGCTCTCTCATCCCGCCCACGCCATGGCACCTGAGGAGTATCGTCTCAACCAATGTGTTATTATCTTCCTCATTGAAAACCAGGATCATTTCCTCATTGGTATGCAAGGTACAGCGGCCGACGAGAGGACGGTTCAGGAAGTCCAGAAGGGGACGCCTACCATCAACGCCCCTGGGACACCCAAGAACTATCAGTCCGGAGTGAACCGGACAGCATCGAATGCCAGCGCTGGAGCCGAAAGTGTTTCCAAGGAAGGCATGATTAGGAGGAATAAGTCGACGTCTTCAAGGCGTTCCCTTGCTTCCAATGGTGCGCCGAGCCCGGGAAGCCCTGCATTGACTTCCACGCCTACGGGAGGCTTGGGCCGGAGCAACACCTTGCCATCGAAACGATCGCCTCGCGTGCCGCCCGGAAGGTTCGCGCATCGGCATGATGCGTCTAATTCCTCAGTCGGTCCCTTAACGCCGGTTCATCCGCCGTCAGTTCCTGGAGTTACGCCTCCTACGCCGTCAGTACTGCCACCAGCGCCAGCGGTTGTTTACGAGGTTGCTACACCTCCGGAAGAATCTTCGGTACCATCCATAGCCACGTCCACGGCTCCTTCGAGTTTGCTACCCAATCATTCTGTCCCAGCTACCAGGAGTCACGAAAAGCTGCTGGATTCCAACGCCGAGGCCGCAACCCCCTCCAAGGAACGCCGCATACCCAACATACCAAATATCTTCCAGAGAGCGCCTACTGGGGAGAATGAACTTCGACAGCCTAACAAGCTGAGGAAGAAGATGCCTGGTGCTGGTGGTCATTATAGTGCTCATAGTTCGACGATATCGCTCCCTCGCTCAGCAGCCGCCTCGCCCAGTGTCGAAGCTGCGAATCCCATGGAAACGGTCCCACCCTTGCCCGGAAACCTTGATGCGGTAGTGTCTAGCGGGCAACCAGCGCCTTCCCCTTCCGACTCTACGCCGAGGGCATCCCAAGCACCTTCAGCGCCCTCAACCACCTTGCATCCTAACAACGTCCCTGAGGCACAACACAAACCAAGAGAATCTCCACCCACTTCAGTCACATCATACAACGACATGTCTGATCCCGACCAAGTCGAGACTCAGACTACTGCTAGTTTCGCTAGCCCAGAGGTGGCATCCCCGGATAGGGATAAGAAAAGGCGGTGGCGCCTGTCGAGGAAGAAGGAGGACAGCATATCCTTGAATTCTCCTCCAAACATCAGCCAGCCTCTCATCTCCCCGCGCATGCTGGGCTCGAATTCGCAGGCTGAGGGGAGCAACAGTTCCGTAGGCAGTTCTGGTTATTTCCATCACAGACCCCGGGCAAGCATGAGCGGGGATGTTTCTGACGCGGGCATGATGAGTAGCCTCGATGACCGGTCGATGATGAGCGACGCAACCAGGGAAGGCAGAGACCGCGACCGAGACAGGGACTGGGACAAGAGCAGTGAATACCGCAAGTCAAACATTGCCGATTGGCTGAAGAACAAGTACCGCGAGCATAGGGAGACAGCGGAACATAGAAGGACCAAGTCGCCACCAGCACATGATGGTAGATCTGCATCCATTGGGGAGCGGATTCGCAAGAGCATAGATATGAAGCGGGAGATGAACAACGGGAGCGAAAAGGGGTATAGCGATGAGCATATTCCGATGCCACCACCGCCCATGCGGGAACCAGGACCGGGACATTCACAGACATCCATCCAATCTGCTCCCCATTCTGTCCAGCAAGCTCAACCACAGCCGGTGCAGGCTCAGCAACCCCCAGCACTTTACCAAACCGAAGTGCAGTCGGTCGAGGTGCAACCTGTTGCGCAGAACCTTCCAGCACAGGTTCAGCCTAATGTCCAGCCAGAGCAGCCGACTGAAGCGCCCGTGCCCACTCCTTCAAGGCACATGGATCTAGATGAGTAAAACAACCGATGCAAGCCTGATGAACAGGGCACAATATTCTACCAGTGTTCAAGTCAACTGAACCATACCCGTCTTGTGGCCGACCACACAATCTATCACTCCGTTTTAATGTCTAAGTTAGTTTGTCTCGGATGTTCTGTTTTCTGCTGCTTTTTTCCAGCGCAAGAGAGCGGCCAGGTCGAGGACTTGTTGCGCGGATACCCCATTCAGAGATACCCGAAGAAGATTTTGTTTGTCTCGGCTACAACTTGCGGTACCAAGGACAACAGAGTCTAAGCGTCTTTTACTGGTTCGAATCGTTGTTTTTAGACTCAGGGATATTGTTCTGTTTGTTACATGTTGGGAAACCATTTAACAACACAGAGATGTATTAGAACTTCATGTTTGTGTCTTGGGGCATAATCAGTGAGGCATTATCAGCGACAACTCAACAATCACCTACAACCAACCACCTAGCGCTCACATCTGTCAACCCCCACCTTGGAATTCTACAACAAACCATGCATGGCCCAAAGCTTTTGATTCCCCTTTTTTTCCCGCATTTGTCGTCTGCAGTACGGAAGAATCGAAGAGATAATGCTCGGCCACACACCAACAAAACATATACAAACATGTCGATGGACTTTGGGACGGTTCAGGGAAACCAGATGATACACAAAAATAACGAATTCACGAAATTGGATGACGATTTCCTTTCTTCTTGTTTTCACGTTTGTCTACCAAAAACCTAGTGTGGGGATCACTTTTATTCTTCTTCTTTGACGACCTTTACCCTTATCCATCTGGGATTGAACATAGAAAGTGTAAATCGAATGCAAAATGTACCTACCTGTTTACCGCAACCGCTTTTACAGACAGGCTCTATTAAATGTGTGTGTGTACTTCATAAAGACGTGCGGTTAAAAAGTGTATATGTTGTCAAGGACCAACCGCTCGTAGTACTTTACTGTCCTGATCATGTATACGTTCAAACCGTCCGGGGAAGGATCTTCAGAGTTTCATCGCGCCTACACTGCATACATAATGGCACCGACGCACGCGAGCGAGTAAGTTCCAGATCAGTCAAGATCTACGCACACAAACAAACACACACACATTAGAACCGCTTCACCGGGTCCGACAGCGCCAGTCACAGACCATCAAGACCCAAACATGGAGAAGCGAGGCGAGTCCGCTTAAGTCTGGCTGAGTCTAGATTTCAGTAGTCTAACGAGTTACACGTGTAGTGTAGACTGACTATAGTGTGCATAAGCCTTTTAAGTACCGGACGGGTGGAGTTGCGGGGCCGTCCTGGACTTTGTTTTAGTTTCGGCTTGTGAAAGATTATTTTACTTAGCACCTTCCGAGTCCGAGTCCGAGTCCTCGCGAGGGATTAGCACACTGTTTCATGCCTGGGGAGTTGAAAGGGAAACAATAATCAAGCGATCGTCGATCATAACAGCAGTTCCATTTACATACAAGCACCTCGGGTACACTTGTTGGGAGAGCCCGCTTGATTCTGATCACCTATCTCGTTGACTTACCGACACTTCTACAGACAGTACATACCAGAATCGACAATGTGCAGCTTGGCTGGCGTTCTTTGGGCATCTGTAAACATTTTTGAGAACTTTGAGGCTCTCAGCCGTTGTCGTTCGTAGCGCGGCACCATTCCGAGCTGAACCGCTGAACCGCTCGAGTCTTGTCTCCAACCGTTCTTCCCGTTCGTTGCTTGATTCCGCCTCCCGTCGTCCTGTCCTTTCACGGCAAGAGAAAGAATCAAGCAATAAGCCAAAGTCGTTAGCAGAAAGTTGGGGAAAAGCATGGGAGTTGTTCGGGAGGTGAATGATTTCGGTAATGGATCATATCCGAGGACAGCAGACTGGACGTTGAGTTTTGCTTTTGCGGCTACGGTTGCTGCTACAGTTCCCAAGAGGTATCTGTCGTGTGTTTGTGTTACATCTCGTTTTCGATATTCGATGGTATTTCGATATGATCCTGCCTGCTGCAAAGGGCGACATTAATCGAGAAACTACCTTAGCTTACCGAAGATGGAGTAGTTTCGCACATGGTCGTTAGCAGGTGGTGAAGCGTCAGAAGTAGGTAGGTACTTAATCGGCACCAATGTAGAGTACATATGGTCTCATCGCCGATCTGGTAGAGCGGGACTGTAGAGTGAGACTGAAAGCCGAGAGTCATAGGGCTTCTAACACCGAAGTGACTGCCCTCTCAACAATAAAGATTTCTCTCTTCCGTTCTTCAAAAGATCCACCGTTATGACTCTTCATCCCACAGAGATTTTTTCGAAAAACAGAAAAGGGGCAGCTGAAGACAGGAGGTTGGCTTAAAAAAACACTCCTTGTATGTAACTCCGTATTTCGGAGTCCAGCACCGTGACCCGTCAAAACACGATGCTGGAAAAGCAACGCGCTAGAACAAACCAGGAAAGGCTAGCGTCAATCTTTGACCCCATCTTTCCCCGCAAAATCACACAGATCCAGGTATGTCAGGGTTGTAGCGCCAACCTCGGGCTTGGCGCGGGCACGTGGCGGGGTGACCGCCGCCCAGGAAGTGGCACTCTGCCACCTGCCTATCGTATTGGGTTCGCTTTCGACCGTGGTGGTTTCTTGGCTTTCGTTGGGAGGTGTGTTGATAACAACCGGGAGTTCTTTGATGAAAGCAAAATGAAGAACTTTTGAGCAAAGAGGTGCGATGACGGTCTGAACTCTTTTATGACTCCGACAGCGTAGCATTCATTCGCCGATATCCGGCGACCACCCAGCCCAGCGAGCCCAGCAAAACGCAGGTCGAGACCGAGATCGCTCTCACCTCCCATGTCGCTGTCAAGCCCAGTGAAACCTCATGGGATTCCCATCTCCACCATCTCCACCGCAGAAGCTCACACCGGCCCGTCTCTTCCCCACCGCCTCCGCTGCCAAAACCTAAACACGACCAAACACTTGCATCGCGGCTCCGTTTCCATGACACAAACAAAGCAAAATGCCAATTCCTTCTGTCGAAAATTTACACGACCAAACACTACGGATCGACCTACCTAACACAGTTTAGTAGGAACTGTAAGCCAAGACGCATGGAGCGAGATCGCTTGCTTGCATTCCCGGTGCGGCGTCATTGTAACTTGTGCAAGTGTAAAACTGAAGAAACCCGACCCCAAGAAGGCGAATCGGCCGGCCCCGAGACAAAGAAAATAGTGTGAGTACAGTACAGACAGACGGACGGGATTTTACTTGCGAAACTTGTATAACAGAACAGGACAGGCGACAGTAAAACGGGAGTGGCGTGACGCCTACCGTTCGTTTCGTGTGTGTCTTGGTTTCACAAGAGTTGAGTTTGCCAAAGGGCCAAGGGAGATAAGAAAAGGAAGAGGAAGTGGAAGAGGAAGTGGAAGGAAACCGACGAAAGCTGTGTTCTGAGTTCTGTGTCCACTGTTCCCTGTGGTGTTCGTTCCCGTGTGGAAGCAAAGCTGATGAAATGGAAGGATGGAATGGAATTGGAATGGTTGCGTGCGTCTTCTCCTCCTGTACGTCTTTATTCTCTGTACTACATGCATGCGCACACGTGCATGGGAGTAACAAGAGATTCGACAGGCAGAAGAAACGGACAGAAGGGTGATGGGAATGGGGGCGAATGGCGATATCATCTGAGAGGTGAGTTGATTTGAACACTCGGCTGAAAAAAGAGATCGACCGCGGCTGATGGTGGTGGTGGTTAGCTCCAGGGGTGACAACCTCAAGTGACAAGGTGACAAAGCGACAAAGAAAGTTACGGTAAACCATCAGTCACCCCGCCTTTTCCTTTCCCTTGTCTCCAACCCCGTCCTCCGGGAACGCTCTCCCGAACACCGAGCTTGCCTCAGTCTGGAAAGTTGTCCGTCGGAGGCCCGGACCCATGGGGCCCAAAGTCTAACAAGTGGACTGGTGGAGGCGACACCGACGATCCAGGTCACCACCGGCCATCTCTTTCGCCGATCAAATTGTCCCAAACACTCATCCAATTATGTGTGAGCTATCGAGAGATCTAGTGAAATCGATCACTTCGAAAAAAGGGATTGATGCCGGTTTGGGGTGACTCGAGACTAGCATCCTTACTCATCATGTACCATACCAGATGCAACCGTATGCACACTGATGCATTGCACCGCTGCGTCTTTGATACATGTTGACTCCGCGTCCGACCCCTACCCAAGTATTTAAACCTCAAATCCCCGTTGCATGGCCGATCGTCGCGGATTTTCCTCCCCCTTCTTCAGCTTCTTATAAACACATTCCCCCCTTCACCCCTTTCCCTCCCTCACCTTTACCCTTCTTCTAGGTGGATGCTGCTCGGGAACCAGAAGCTGTAAGACAAGAATCATGTCCGACGCCAAGGACCGTAAGTTAAATCCTCACCAATCTCATTCTTACCTACCTTGACGTTGCTTCACCCCCATCATCATATTCTAACGTAATCTCAGTCTCCCTCGGGGAGAAGACCCATCATGACCCTTCTGGGTTCAGCAGCTCCGACAAGGGCGCCGAGGCCGGCCGCATCTCCTACGACGTCGGTCCGCACTCCCCCACGACCGTGACCCCCCTCGAACCGCCCGAGGGCACCACCGAGTCGGCCATCGTGCGCAAGATCGACCGACACATCATCCCCTTCATCATCTTCCTGTACCTGCTCGCCTTTTTGGACCGAGTCAACATCGGCAACGCCCGCTCCTTCGGAATCGAGTCCGACCTCGGGCTGGAGAAAGTCGAATTCAACACCGCCTTAACCATCTTCTTTGTTCCTTACATCCTCCTCGAGATCCCCGGCAACATCCTGATGAAGAAGTTCTCGCCCCGCGTCTGGCTGTCCGTCTGCTGCGTCGGCTTCGGTCTCGTCTCCATCTTCCAGGGTCTGGTGAAGAACTACGGCGGCCTGCTCGCCACCCGTTTCTTCTTGGGAGTGTTCGAGTGCTCCATGTTCCCGGGTTGCTTCTTCCTGCTCGCATCCTGGTACAAGCGCGCCGACGCGCAAAAGCGGTACTCGCTCTTCTTCTCCTCCACCTCTCTGGCAGGCGCCTTCGGCGGCCTCTTGGCCTCCGCCATCGGCAAGATGGACCACTTGCAAAACTACCGCGGCTGGCGCTGGATTTTTATTGTGGAGGGCTGCGTCACCGTCCTGGCAGGCATCCTCTTCTTCTTCACCTTCCCCGCCTTCCCCGAGCAGGCACGCTTCCTCAAGCCGGCCGAGCGCGAGTATGTGCAAGCGATGCTGCAAGCGGACCACGGCCACTCGGCGGCCGAGCGCAAGATCACTCTCGCGGACGTCGGCAAGGCCCTCACCGACCACCGCATCTGGCTCGGCGGCATCATGTATCTGGGACTGATCGTCCCCGCTTATTCGTACGCGTACTTCTCCCCGACCATCATCGGCACCTACAACTACTCGGCCGTCCAAACGCAGCTGCACTCGGTCCCGCCCTGGGCCGCCGCTTTTGGGTTTGCCATGCTCACCGCCGTCGCTTCGGACTATCTCCGCCACCGCTTCATGTTCGCCATCTTGGGAATCGTCGTCGCCATCGTTGGTTTCGCCGTGCTCATGACCGTGCACGACCCGGCGCACGTCAACGCGCAATACGGTGGCCTGTTTCTCGTCGCCATGGGCGCGTATAGCGCGATGCCCATCATCGTATGCTGGTTCAACATGAACCTGGGCGGACACCACCGCAAGGCCATCGGCACGGCGTGGCAGATTGCGTTTGGCAATATTGGCGGGATCATCGCCACGTACAGCTTTGTGGCGAGCGATGCCAAGAATCATTACCGTAAGGGGTACGCCATCTGTGTGAGTTTCACTTGCTTGAGCGCGCTGGCGTGTCTGTTGTATGCGGTCAGTGTGACGATGGAAAATAAGAGGAGGGCCAAGATGCAGGGGGATGGGGGGTTGACGGAGGAGGAGAAGGCGGATATGGGGGATTTGAATCCCGAGTTTAGGTATATGCTTTGATTGTACCTGGATGATGATTATGAGGGATGGAAGGGAAGGGAAAGGGTTTGATGAAATGATACCATTTAATGAGATGACTACATAGGAAGAAAGAATACTTCCTGGTTATGATGACTTTGTTTTGTTGGAGTTTATACCAAGGGCTCATACATACATACTTCTTTGATGTGTGCGGCCCACTAAATGACGAAAATTTTACCCATTCATTCACCCTCACTCACTCACCTTCGAAACCCCTTTCTTTCCATGACTGCACATACATAGTTTCTGCTGTCCTATACTATACCATGCATGACCTCTCACAGTTTAACAGTAGTACAATTTTGTACAAGACAGCCGAGGCCCAAAGAAGGCCAGGCACCAAAGACAAACAAATCCATCTACTTGACTTCCCTCGGCGAATTATTAACCCCCGAAAGACAAGATACGCCCCGTGATATATCCATCGTAACACCTCCCGAGGTACACTTCTATCCGGGGACTCCGATGTCCTTCCGATGTCTGTTCAAGGTTTCGCTTGTACATGTAATAGTGCTCCGAGGTTTGGAAACGTGACGAGAATAGGAACACCGAAGAGCAAACTCGATGGGCAGGCAACACGGAGGTGCCCGCTGGTGGTAACGGATGTGACACGTTCAACTGACTGACTGACTGACAGGCAGGCCCGATGTTCCGCTTCCTTTTTTCGGTCTGTGGAATTGGGGGGAATGTGATGTGATGCAAAAAGCTTTCGCGATGTTCCAGAAGGATTGATTCCAAAAAGCCCGATCAAGAGGTGAGACGGTTGCCGAGTTCTCCGAGGTAGCCTAGCCACGAGGGTTTGTGTGCCCCTTACACAATAACACGGAGAAACAAGGTAAGGTGTGCACACTCGGTATTGATTCCGTTTCTGTTTTTATTCCTTTTAGAGGCATTGGTACATGTTATACGGTGGTATATATAGATAAATAGCATATACTTTTCCCAAAACCCGATGACGTTTGTTTAAACGTTTGGAATAATAGTTGATATTCCCAAAATTTCATCAAATCAGTCTGGTAATCCGCAAGTCCCGGGTATTCGAACACAATGAAGAGAGAAAACAACTTGCACCCTTGGTACAAGAACAAAAGCAGTGTATGTATGCTGAGTGGAAATGCAACACGCCGCCCCCATGCTCAAAATCTTCCTTAGTGTCCCTCGGACTTGACTGTTGGGAGTTCCTGCAGGGCCTCTCCGATGGTCTTGATAGCGCCCCGTAGCTCCTCCTCGGTGATGACTAGTGGAGGAGCGAAACGGATGATGTTGCCGTGTGTGGGTTTCGCCTACGTTATTTAGTTAGCATTATATCATCAGTTGTACGCATAAATGGACACTACTCACCAGGACACCCTTCTCCTTCAGCAAAATGCACAGATCCCAGGCTGTCCGCCCAGAAGCCGCAGATTCGTCAATAACCACCGCATTCAACAATCCCTTTCCGCGAACAAGCTGAACGATGGGAGACTTGAACGCCTCCACACCTTGCCGGAAGATCTGACCCAGCTTCTCCGCCTGCTCTACCAAACCCTCTTCCTCTACCAGCTCCAGCGCACGAAGCGACACCGCACACCCAAGCGGGTTGCCGCCATATGTGGAGCCGTGAGTACCAGGCTCGACGACGAGCATGATCTCCTTGTCGGCCAAAACAGCGCTCACGGGGTACATGCCACCCGAGATGGCCTTGCCCAGGGTGATGATGTCAGGCTTGACATTGGCCCAGTCGGCGCAAAGCATGCGACCCGTGCGGGCAATGCCGGTTTGGATCTCGTCGCAGATAAAGAGGACGTTGTGCTTCTTGCAGAGCGCGGAAACCTTCTGGAGGTAGTCGTCGTCGGGAACAACAACGCCGGCCTCGCCCTGGATGGGCTCCACGATGAAGGCGGCCGTCTCCTTTCCGTGCGCCTCCAGCACTTCTTCTAGATCGGCGATGTTGTTATAGCGGATGGCCTTGCCGGTCGAAGGGGAGACGGCGCCGATCTGGGGCACGTAGGGACCGTAGTTATCACGCGACTCGGGATCGACGGAGAGGGAGATGGCTGTCATCTGTGGGAGTTATAGTTAGAATACCGGCGTAAACAGCTTGGAAGACAAAACTTACCGTCCGTCCGTGGAAGTTGTCAGCAGCGCCGAACACCAGGGCCTTGTCATGTGGCACGCCCTTGACCTTGTACGCCCACTTTCTTGCAATCTTGATGGCTGTCTCAACCGCCTCGGCACCGGTATTCATAGGCAACACCATGTCGTAACCAAAGACGGAGCGAACCTTGGCGGCCCAGACGGGGAAGACATCGTTGTGGAAAGCGCGGGAGCTCAGGGTTAGGCGCGAAGCCTGCTCTGTAAGGGCCTTGACTAGCTCTGGATGGCAATGGCCCTGGTTTACGGCGCTGTAGGCGGAGAGGAAGTCAAGGTAGTGCTTGCCCTCGGGATCCCACACGTGGACGCCCTGAGCCTTTGAAAAGACGACGGGGAGTGGGTGGTAGTTGTGGGCGGCATACTCGTTCTCGGCCGCGATGGCAACGTTGGTCGCGGCAGCGTGGTACTTGTCCGAACCGGTAAGGAGGTGGTCGAGCGAGAGGGCAGAACCGCCGTTCGAAGGAATGTCAGCGTGTGGCGCCATGATGGTAGTGGTATATGGTGATTGTCGTAGAGGGAGCTGTGGGAAGTCTGACTGAAGAGGCGTGAGATGTAGGAGGAAAGTGGAAGCAATTGAAGTGTCTGAACTTGATGGACGGACCCAATTTGTAGAAGAGGATGACTCGGGAACTGAAAAACTTGAGACAAAGGAGAGCTTTGAGGCAACGAGGATCAAGGTAGTACCTGTCTTGTAATGCAAACGCGGACGTTTATCACTTAGGGGTCTAGGATGCGGACGTTTATCACTTAGGGGAGGATGCGGCATGCACTAGACCCCTAAGTGATAAACGTCCGCATCACCGCTTGCCTGACATCCGCCAATCCTCCACGTGGACAGCCGCCGCCGCCGGATGCAAGCCGAAGGAAGCCGCTCTCACCACGGCATGATGATCGAGCTTCACATTCCTCTCCAGTCCGCAAGGTCCCCCCGCCACTATCGGTGCTGTCACGGAGGGGCTCCGAAACATGACGCTAGCCAATCATGGCTCCGCTGATTACCGTGCTCCGTGATAGGGCTGGTAGCTCTTTGCTTCAGCGAGCGCGGGGGCTGTCAGGAAAGAGCGGGATCTGGCAGCTGACACATGCGAGATTGACAACTGCCGAAATGAGGACCTCTATGGCCCCCTGGAACATGCCTTAACAATTTACACACATGACAGAAGCACCTTGTTGACCTCAACATCACCCAAGGGCAGGTTAAAACATGTCTGATGAACCGGCCATCTCCAAGCCTACCGAGGCCGAAAGAGGTAATTCCGGAGATATAAAGACACAAAAAACACCACCCAATGCGGTACCCCCAGTAACAAAACCTCACCGGCATGTTGTCTCTGCACAGGTCTACGATGTCCTCACCTTGCTTCTCGTCTTTCGCTTCATCAATGCCATCGTTCTCCGAACCTTCTTCCAGCCAGACGAGTACTTTCAGGCCCTCGAACCGGCATGGAACCTAGCCTTTGGAGACCAGAGCGGTGCTTGGTTGACCTGGGAATGGCAACATCAGCTTCGCTCCTCTCTCCATCCTGCCATCTTTGGTCTGGCATACAAGGCTGCCCATTGGTTCCTGCCCCCGTTCTTTCCTCCCGCTTTCGAGACCTTTGTTCTCGAAGCCTTGCCCAAGCTTATCCAGTCTGTCTTCGCTGCCTTGGGTGACTTTTATACTTGGCGACTGGCAACCTCCATCTTTGGCGATGAGAGCAATATCCCATGGACTGCTGTAAGTCGCAAGCCCATGCATTATACGTCTCGGACAACCCATTGACTTCTGCCTCTAGCTTTGGATGACTGTCCTCAACCCATGGCAGTGGTATTGCTCCACAAGGACTTTCTCGAACTCCTTGGAAACCACTCTGACCATTGCGGCCCTCTACTACTGGCCCTGGGACCTTCTTCAGGATGCCAAATCCAACAAACAGGAGCCTCTGCAGGCCAAGGGCAACCTGGGTAGCCTCCGGGCCTCACTCATTCTTGCTGCAGTTGCCGTCCTGCTACGCCCAACCAACTTGCTCATCTGGCTTGGAGTCCTTACCCTCACCGTCACACGCTTGACACTTGATGGAGAGTCTCCCATCAAGAGATCGACATTGCTTGTTCTAGCCAAAGAGATCATCGTCTGTGGTAGTGCAGTCCTCGCCGTATCACTTATCTCGGACCGCCTTTACTTTGGCTTCTGGACCTTCCCTCCCTACAAATGGCTGTATTTCAACATCTCCCAGTCCCTCGCCGTCTTCTACGGCGACATGCCATGGCACTACTACCTCTCTCAGGGAATTCCCCTGCTCACCACCACCTTCCTCCCCTTTGCGCTCGTTGGTTTGTACAAGTCAACTTCATCTTCCAAGACGCTTACGGTACTCCAGTCCAACATCCTCAAGACGCTTTCCTTCGCCGTCTTGTCCATGGTCGGCACCCTATCCATCGTCTCCCACAAAGAAGTCCGCTTCATCTACCCTCTTCTCCCCATCCTTCACATCCTAGCCGCTCCCTACGTCTTCAACTTCTTCACCGCCCCAGCAGCATCAGCAGCAGCAACCACAACCCCAGCCGAAGGCAACGCCGCCCCCGCCACCTCAACAACGACGGGCCCCGTCACCCTCCGCCACAAAATTTCCCTCGCCAACCTCCTCTCCCTCAACCTCCTCCTAGCCACCTACCTCTCCATCTTCCACCAACCCGCCCCTTTGTCGGTCATGACCTTTCTCCGCACCGAATTCGAGCGCATCCACCCGAACTCGTTGTCCCTCGATTCTTCTTCTGTGGACCAGGCTGTGCCAAAACAAGAACTCTTCGCCCTCTTCCTCACGCCCTGCCACTCCACCCCCTGGCGCTCGCACCTCGCCTACCCGGCCCTGCGCGCCAGGGCTCTGACTTGCGAGCCGCCGCTGCATACGCAGCCCGGGAGCAGGGAGAGGAGGGAGTATTTGGATGAGACTGATCGGTTTTATCAGGCTAGCCCCAAGAAGGAAGATGGACTCTATGGTGTGGAATTTTTACGGGAGGAGATGTGGGGTGGTGATGGTCATCTTACCAGTGGCAACGGTAAACAGGAGGAGATCCCGAGGTTTATCGTGGGGTTTGAAGGGATCGAGGAGGTGTTGAAGAAGTTCTTTGGGGAAGACAAAAAGGGGAGGGAGATGGGGGTTGAACTCAAAAAGGTGTGGGAGGGGTGGAATGGGGCTTTTAATGAGGATTGGAGGAGGAGGGGGAGATTGGTTGTTTGGGATACGGGGGTTTATGATGGCGTTGTTGCAGAACAGAAGAGGAGTGTGTTTTGAGTAGGCCTGGCGGCTACCTAGGTTTGGAGAGAGAGCAAGATGGATGAGTTGGGTGGTTTATAAGAAGTGCTCTAATTAGGTGAGGAAAAACTGTAATATGCGTCAAGGATAAGCCTGACGCAAAAAGGAAGAAACGTAATGTACAACGAAAAGAAAACAACAAAATCCGCAGAAGTATGTACAGCGAATTTGAGGAACAGCCGAGGATATCTGGGTTCCATCGCAAACAACCAGCTCAGGGCCTCTCCTCATCTCTCAATCTCCGGTCCTTCTCAGAATGGGGTATCTCCTCCACTCTTCTTCTTCCTCCCTCTCTTCCCATTTCCGTTCTTTTCCTTGCTTCAGCCATTCTCCGCCCTTTCCATTATTCTCATCCCCCCTCCCCCTCCCCCTCGTGTCTCCTTCCCTTCTATATCTCCTCATCTCCCATATCCTGCCACCCCCATATTCTATATCCAACAATCATCCCCTCCTCCTTCCCATTCCCAAATTTTTTTTTTTTTTTTTTTTTCTCCTTTCCCCCCCTCTATGTCAAAACAGGATTATCATCGTAGTTCCCAAATTTCGTCTTCACCGGGCAACACGACGCAATCAGCGAGCATGGTCCCCCAGGGTACCTGTCCCGGGGCGGGTCGCACCCGTGCTTACCAGCCTTCAAGTTGTCCCGGTTGAGCGCGTAGTACCGGTCGTCTTGGCACCGGCAGATGCCGGGGACGCAGTTGTGGGGGTCGGCGCTGTGAGAGGAGAGAAGAGGAGAGGAGTTAGCGAGGAAAAGGGAGGATGGTTGAGGTGGGAGGCAGGTAGAGGAGATTAGATAAGGAAGGAAGGGGACGGGAGGCGAAGGAGAGGAGGAAAGGGACGAAAGAGGGCATTGAAGGATGGTTGGTGGTGGTGCTGAAGCCCACATGGAGTGTAGAGGGAAGAGGAAAAAAGGTAGATCAAAACGGGAAATTCAAGAATGAAAACACACATACAAGTAACCACATTTACTCTCCGTATCAGCAACCCTCCCTTCCAGGATGTGGCTCGCCACTATGCTCTGGACGAGTTTATCGTCGGCAGGGTGGGCTGATACTCTTCCTGTTCCTGTGATGCTGCTTATGGCGATGCTAGCGGCCACAAGAACCAGGGCGTTTTTGTTGTTGTTGACTGTGAACCTCATCGTCGATGTCGAGTTCTCAATCCGATGCTTATTCAATATCTCGATTGCTGAATAGGTGCCTTGTGCTCCTTCTTCGTCCTTTCCGATCTTAGCTTGTGGCCTGTGATGTAACGGGTCTGTCGAGAGTGTTTCGAGTAGACACTAGATGGTAGACAGTGGGAGAGTTTTGAGATGTTCGGTGACAGTTGGGTCTAAAGGAGTGTACAGAGTTGATCGGAGAAACTTCCAAGAGTAACAGAAACAGGGGTAGGGGGGAAAGGGGTGGGAAGGAAGTGCCAAAGTGTCTTTATATCTCCCAAAGAAGTGATGAATAACCAAGAACGCGTAACGCCCCGTGTGGCTGAATCGCCCGATTGGGTGGTCTTTTTTGATCACTTCTTTAGGGGGAAAAAAAGGTTGTAGTTTGGTGTTATAACAGGATGTTGCCGGTTACAACTTGGAAGATTGTTGGTGATACGGTGCGAAATCATCTTTGAATGGTCATGGACAAGCAAATAGACAGGCATACCACTGGTTGGGAATGAGGGAGTCACTAGACAAGGGGCAGGTTCAAAGAGAAAAGGCGGCACACCAGGCACGGCTTTGAACAAACCCACCCCTGACTGACCATTGGACCAGGGGAGTCTCTTTGTGAGTTATCGTGGTACAACAATGAATTCTTCGTCCCATGATCACCGCGTGCCGCCTTTTGGAGAGACTATGCGCTAAATATATTATAGGCGAAGTCAAGGGCTGAACAACATATAAAGGCAGACGACAATCCTAAGCTGGGACCGACCGGTCTTGATATTGTGTCCTCTTCCCATGAGTTCATCCGGTGGATCAGAGGACCACACCCGGAGCAACATCGTGTCTTGGGAGTTGGAAGTGTCGAGCTTCAGTCAACTCGGACGGGTGAAGGAAGGTTGCTTGATGTGTCTTCGAGATGATCAGAGATATGATGGAGGACAACTCTATCCAAGCTGCGCATGAGTTGGTTCCGTTGTTTGTCTGCGTTTTTATCGCAATATGAGCGCACGCATTAGAATCAGGACTGCCTAAGACCCGAATCGGCGTCAAAAGGTATTCCAGGCGAGGCAGGGACGACCGAGMAGTTCGASTGCTCGCTCTTTTCCTACTTGCTCTCCATGGCTCCTTCTTGTATACCCTGCGACCGCCAGTCTGCGTAAGGAACGATCCTACGGTCTGAGTTGCGACTTCGAGGTTCGAATCCAAACCACCCATGCCCAATGTACTTAGTCGAGATACCATCCTGAGCGAATTAACAACTGTCAGACTTGACTTCGAACCACAACGCCAAGGGGCATCAGACAGCAATCAGATGGTACCTCTCAAGCCAAGCAAAGACCGAGATACCCGAGTCTTTATATGTTTGATGTTCACCATCCAGCGTGAGCGCGCCGTCGATGCTAGATTGAACCATATGGCCCAATGTGGTGAAGCTATCACCACGAGTGTCCCTTGCATTGTGTCTGCTCAAAGCGGCTCGTCTTTGTCAAGTGTCCACTGAACATGACCCTTGTCCATTGTGTTACCATGCCTACTAAGTCTTTGTTGGTTAACCTTGTTTGTTTGAGGAAGGAATTGTAAATGCCGATGGGTGACGTACTTCACCTTCTTTGTTAGATTGTGTGCTTCTTGTCTGTATTTCCATGTTGAGAGACTTCATGTTATTTTGATACCTACTTATGGGGTCCACTCATCAAGTGGTCTAGGAAAATAATTGATTTGATGTTACTATGGCAATATCCTTCGACCGCGGAGTTTCTTGCAACCAGACATGAAAAGGGATTGGATCCAATGGTTGTACGTGAGAAGAGGCCCCCTAGTTGTATGGAGCAAGACTGACTGATTAGTCCTCGTTGTATAGCCGTCGGGGCGCTCCTTCCCAGACCCACGGTCGAAGGGTACCTATACAATAAAGAGCGATGGACAGCAAGTGGGAAAGAGCGAGCACTCGAACTTCTCGGTCGTCCCTTCAGATGGTAGATGACGCCTTGATAGGACCCTAAAGCCCTTGAGCAAGCGCATGTCGTTGCCTCCCTGACAAATAGTAGAGGTAGTAATGACAGTTGCAGCACTTGACTGTAGTCACGTTAAGGGTGTAGATCTGCAATGGACTGACCGCACCCAAAGACCGCCTCATCCGACCTCCCTACCGGCCTACCGAACGTGGCGAGTAACTCACAAGTACATACACTTGTAGATAGATAAATGACCCACATGTACCTACCTCCCCGTTACGGAGATACCTAGGTACCTAGTGTATTGCGCCATCACTTGCGGCATCCATCCCAGAGATCTCGTAGTGTGTAGATCAATCAGCAAGATTCAGGTGAGGTCAAGCCAAGTCAGCTGACGATTCATCAATCCAACTTTGGAATCCGAGGGCGGACGAGACTGTCAAATACATTGCATAACTGACCCAAGCATAAAACATCCACTGCCGTCAAGCACCATCATACATAAGGTACCCTCGGTACCTGAGATACATATACACGATGCATGACACCACACGAACGGCCCGAACAGGTTCACTCGCTCACTCACTTCACCTCACGCCGTGAAAGTCTCACCTTGCTTCCCGTGGTTCCGTCCCCGCACAGCCGTTTTGCGTTTGGATGTTAAGTTCCCTCACCGCTTCCGCTTTCTCTTTTCTCCGGTGAGAGGCTGGGCTGAACTCCGAAGGCTGTGTGGGCGCCGCAGCGGGTAGTGGCTTTTCTAGAACTCCCATCCGCATCCGAGAAGAAGTCATGGACATGGGCGGCGCCGTAAAAAGTTCAAGGGTGTTTGGGGGTTTGGACGCATTATCGTGGGACAGCCAGTCTCGCGGTTCACGAATCGGGCTGTCGTTGCGAGGTTCCAGGGTTTGGGGGTTGGACTTCAATGTCTACTATTGTATGTAGCCTTTTAGAAACGAGGAAGATTTAAAGAATCGTGGATTGAGGAAAGGTGATTGGAAGAGGCGATGATACAGGTTTGTTTCCGTACACTTGTGTTTAAATGTTCATTAGTGGTTGCGTTTGTTGACGACCACGTTGACGGGAATGGAACTCACACCCAACCATCCAACAACAACGGACACAAGAAAACTGTGGGGGAGTGGACATGAGGACGAGGTGGGTTGCCTGTTGCCAAACAAAGTGGGTGGTTACACCAACTCGATGTAGGGTCCCTACCTCATACACTCCAGAACCCAAACTTTCGCCTTTTTCCCCTCATCTCATAATCATTTGTTGTCCTATTGAAATTCGTCCATTTCGTCCACAACCGTGTAGCCCAATGATCCCGACCCGAATCAGCATCAAAAGGTCCAAACAAAAAGAGAGTTGCGAGGCTGCCTATTGTTGCGCTTGATGGCGTGAAGTTCGGTTGTTTGAACCAAGTGGGCCAGGACGTACATAAAGATGCTTGATGCTGCAGGCCACTAGGCCACTGCAGGAGAGCAGCGGCAGCCTGGAGACGGCAAGGCAGAACAGGAACCGCGCGTTTGCGTTGAAGGAGATGATATCGAAAAGAAGGAAAGAAGTGTCAAAAAAGCAGAGGCTGCGCATGTGATGAGTGGATGTTGACTTTTGGAGACTGGAGGCCGGGGACAGTCTACAACATCATATAGGGTTTAGCGCGTGGGGAGGGAGATCTGGGGAAAACCGCTTGTCGATGTCGTGTTTCTTATCAAGACTTTTCAAGTTACAACCGACGTACCCGCTTAACTCCTGTGTAGCGCCGTAGACGCAATACAAGGGACGCTCGCCCGTTACTCGATGTATCGACGACGTGTTGGGCCTTGTTAGGTTTGATCAGAGAGAAATCGCAACCACAAAGCGATATCGCAAAGATCAACCATCCTCCTTCAACCCCTTCTTTTGCACCTTACATGTTGATTGGGCGGCGCTATCAAATCCCCAGATAAGGGGTGCTGGATGCGTTGCCTTGCATATGTGCAGTAGGTCTAGGGTGGTGTTGAAGTGGTGGTGGGTGGACGTCTTCACGCCAACACCGAGCTCCATTTCGAGCTTGGGGATTGGCCAGCATCACGACAGCCTCACTCGCACACAGGTCGAATACGTCCACCTACCATGTTACATACAGGTGCCCGGGGTTCTTTCTGTGCTTGTGTTTCCAGGTCGGTGCCGTAGGATGTGCGCTCCATTGTGTCCAGCCAAGCCAACAGGCACAGGGTCGACAGGGTCGACACGGCCGCCGAAAACGGTACGCCGTGGAAGTTTGTGTGATGAATCTCGATCGCCATGACCGGGCAAGATAAGTGAACCTCGCTGTTGATGCCTATTGCGCAGAGGTGTATACCTTGGTAGTTGGGGGTTTTTATGTTTGGTTGTAACTGGCGATCAGGACCGCCGCGGATGAGCAGATCAACCTCATGCGCCAACAGAGAATGACACACCTATTTTGGGTAATCGCGTGCTCTGCTAGCTGTAAAGCCAGCATGGTTGTTATCCCGCGCAGGATCCTGGTTTTGCGTTTGAGATTACCATGAGCTCCAAAGCTTGGGTGCTTTTGGTGCGACCTGGAGACTTGCCACGTCTGGGGACAAACTCTCGCGGAAACAAGACGCCCTGATTGATTGATAAGCGTGTCCGTCAGTGTTAATGGAGACTGTCTTGACTCTTGAAAAAGTGATGAGAGAACATATGTTCCATGGCTGTGACGGGAGAAGCCCAATGGCTGGGATCGCTTCATGCAAGTCGTTCACGCCCGCATTCTGATGCAGCCTGTGGATCAACCAGGCAGGACTCGCTACCTGCTTCCGGTTGGCTGGTCATTATAGCTCTTGGTACAACGCCCACAGTGGCTATGAATAAATGTGTGGTTGATTGTGAAGTGAAGGTTGAGATCAGAGTCTCTGGTGTAACCTATTATTGCAGGGGGATATACTCGTCTTTGTCTGGAACAATGAAAGGTAATTCCAAGTCCCGTCTAGAAGCAGCCGGAGTGTTAAGAGTGACATCTAGCCGGGCTAAATAACCTTCGACTTGAAACGGACACAGGCAGACAAGATAGATAAGACAATACGGATGATTGTAGTGACGGGTTGATGCTTGAGGTAAAAGTAAAACATGTCCATCAATTGCGACTTGGTCTAAAGACGCAAGACAGGCGGTAAATGACAGCAACACCACATGGTCCGCGGCAACATCGAGACTGGCCCGTTAAGAGACCACATAGCCGACAAACCACTTGGCTTAACAGTATAAACGTGCTCGGACAACAGGTCCAAACCATTTGAAGTCGTGGAGAAATATGTAAAGGCGGAAGGGGCAGGTCTCCAGCAGGTGTCAGTGTCACCTTCAAGCGGTGATGTTATCAAGCTGCCTTATCACCAGCAACGGGTGTCTCCACTCGCTAACAGGGCCCTCGTACCATCTGCGTACCCCGGGCCCACCTGACCCCTTCTGGAAAGGCGGAAGAGCTGGGGGGCAGGCCCTGGATGGAAGCGCAGGGGTACCCACGAGTTACATCGACTGGTGCGCATCATGTCGAGGCATGACTCCAGTGCACCTGCACGGACCAGCCCCCTTGCACATCACGAGCCCAGGTGTCACTCGCAAGTCGCTTGGGACGCTGGCCCCCTCGTCCCCACCTGCTGTCACCACTGGAGCTGGCTGCTGCTGGCCTGCCCGGGCATCGAGGTTCCCTCCCGCCAACTCTCTCTCTGCTGTCTCTCTGTCACTCACTGCCATCTCAACTTCCTCCCGTCTTTTCAACTCGAGACTAAAGATACCTAACGTCTCCCGTCCTGGAAAACACGCATATCGCGACTCACAATCTACCGCGCTTCATTATCCAAACCGAAGAATTGCCTGGGCAACGGCTCTTTCCCGTAGAGATCGACGACGACTCTACACACAGCCCGCTCGGCCCCCAGTCTTGTATCTGTTACGTCGATACCGCCTGGGTACCTGATACGGTAGTAGAGGTAGTACGGTACTATCCATCCACAGTCCACTCCTTCCTGCGTCCTCGACCGCAATCACCCATCACCGCGACTGTCGACCACGGCCAACCGACCACCCAGACACTCCCACGACAGGACCACACCCATTCCCCCCTCTGCGTCAGGTCCCCATCCACTCATCGTCCGCAACAACTCCTAGCATCGCCCTTGGGTCCTTCAGGATCGCCTCCCCCGGCCGACTCTACCGAACCACCTTCGCGTCTCTCTCTCCCCCCATATCGCCCAATATCGCCCATTCATCTCTTCGGTCTTCCTCTCCGCTGTCTCCGGTCGCGCACCCCCGGGTTCCGATCGCCATCAGTGGGATCCATCGCATATTCAACATCTATTGCCATATACCAACACCCATACACCCGACACCACCCAACTGTCGCCGCTTCCGCATCAACCGCATCAACTGCCGTATGCCGGTCCGGCCATCGCATCATCCTACTGCTCTCGACACCCGTATCCTATAAACGCCACCTATACATATCCATTGCACAACTAGATACAAGAGATCAGACGGGCCTAGTAACCGAACCATCGAACCAACTGATACGGACGGGGCCACCCTGCGGCCGATCGGGTCTGAGTCATTGAGTTGACATAGGACGTCAGTCTGCCGCGGTGGAGCAAAGCAGCTGTCGATAACCACACTTTCGTACTGATAGTAGACGTCCAGGTACAACAGTGTCGGTGTCGGAGCTTGGACCCTATTCTACTGTGCCTTGAGCCTTCATCCGTCCGTCGTTTCATCCATCAACCTGCTCGGCTGCCTATCCTTCTGCCGTTTCTCCGCTCTTTTTCGCATCGGCCTTCCCATCGGCCACCCGTTCGGGCACACCTAGGCCCCCGTCTCCTCCGTTGTCCTCCGACTCCTCCAGACCCTGAAACGATCGTACGGAGCTCGACCCCTTTCGCACCTCCTCTTCCATCCCATACCACCGTATAGTCTCTCTTCGTCCAACCCGGCCCCGTCGTTGCCTGGCTGTCCATCTGCCATCCCCATTCGAGCCTGGCGCATAGCTTATTCGAGGAACCATCAAGGTACCTCGTACCCTAGACCTCTTCCCTCGACCACGCATCCGCCGTTTCATCTTTGGCTTCGACACATACTCGACCTATCATCTGCATCATTGCATAACCCGAACGCCTCCGCTTGCCAATACATCGGCCTGATCAATACAAACTTCTCTGCTTCTGCCTTGGGCTCGTCTTCATCATCCCAGCCACCTGAACACCAGATTGGTAGCACCGGACCATTTGGCGTATACATGCCTGCCAGACTTGAGGTTGACGTCTTCCGAATAGTTTAGGCCCGTGGGCTACCTACCTTTTACACTGATTTCCCGTCATCAACACATACACCAGGAAGCCATGTCGGACCGAACATCTGCTTCCTCGTCTTCGAGGAGGACGAGGCAGAGTTACGATGCCATTGGATCCTTCGTCATTGACCAAGAGATAGGAAAGGGAAGCTTTGCAAAGGTTTACTTGGGCCGGCATAAGGTCAGTGAGCTCCACAGCCTCCTCTGTTCGATCTCTTAACGTCCTTGACCTCATATCCGTACCGTGATTTGGGCTGCTTGCTGACGTATCATGCCTTATAGGTCACTGGCGCATTGGTTGCCGTCAAATCCGTCGAGCTTGCCCGCCTAAATAAGAAGCTGAAGGAAAACCTGTACGGGGAAATTCAAATCCTCAAGACCCTCCGACACCCCCATATCGTCGCGCTCCATGACTGCGTTGAGTCATCTACCCATATCAATCTGATCATGGAGTATTGCGAACTTGGTGACTTGTCGCTGTTCATCAAGAAGCGAGACAAGCTGATCACAAATCCCTACACTCACGACCTTGCGCGAAAATATCCCGTCTATCCAAATGCCGGCTTGAACGAGGTGGTGACTCGCCACTTTCTAAAACAGCTGGCGAGTGCATTGCAGTTTTTGCGCGCTGGGGATTTCGTCCATCGGGATGTCAAGCCCCAGAACCTTCTTCTGCTACCGTCTCCTCAGATGATGGCCAACAACAAGACGGCGAAACACATTATGAGCGGCAGCTATGACTCTTTTACGCCTGCTGCCGGTCTAGCCTCGGCCCCGATGCTGAAGCTTGCCGATTTCGGTTTCGCCCGTGTACTTCCGTCGACATCCCTCGCCGAGACACTGTGCGGCTCACCTCTTTACATGGCCCCAGAAATTCTACGTTATGAAAAGTATGATGCGAAGGCGGATTTGTGGTCCGTGGGCACGGTATTGTACGAAATGGTAACCGGAAGGCCGCCTTTCAAAGCCAGCAATCATGTGGAACTTCTGAGGAAAATCGAATCATCAGGCGATGTGATCAAGTTCACGAGGGAGAGTGTTGTTAGCCAAGAGATGAAAGGCTTGATCCGTGCTCTCTTGAAGAAGAACCCGGTGGAGAGAATAAGTTTTGAAGATCTATTTGACCACCCTGTTGTCACAGAACCTATTCCGGGACTTGTGGAAGACGACATCCCCAAACCACCACGTCGTCGGTCCGTGAAGGAGGAGAGGCCTGTTAGTAGGGCGGAAGAGTCACTCGTACCCTCGCGAACGCACTCTCTCCGGAAGAACTTGGCAGACCGCGAGGGTGTTCCTCAGGTGGCTGGTCCCTCTTCACCAAAACCCCGCCGATCGTCTCCTCTGGCGACCCCTAACGAGCCTGTCGATTTCAATAAACCGAACTACTTCCAGATGCCACCAAGAGAAGATCGTCTTAGCTATTCTCCTCGACAGGAAGCTGCCGAAGGGCTAGGGATTAAGCGTCCGCAAGTTCAACCGTCAACGTCTGCTCCAACCCGTCCATCTTCGTATGTAGACCGACGACATCACCCATCAAACGCCTCGCTCAGGGCTCCTGTCCGAGAAGCAAATCCTCCTCCAACAAGTGATGTCTCCAGGACAAAGTCTAGAGGCTTGGGAACAAAACCCATGTCAGAGGAGGAAAGGGCAGCTCAGGATATTGCGTTTGAACGCGACTATGTGTTGGTGGACAAGAAGCATCTCGAAGTGAACGCACTTGCCGACCAAATATCGATGTATCCGCAACAACCTCAGTCCCCAAAGTCGGCACAAATTGTCAGACGCGCAACTCAACAAGGTTCACCCACCTCGACGAGTGGCGCAGTTCCGAGCCCACCTTCCAGAGCACTTCAGCTGGCTCAGGGGCATAGCCGTCAAGGTTCATACGATAAGGCACTTGGCACGAGTCCCAGCAAGGCGACTTCAGTAATCTCCAAGGCTATTCAGGATGCGAGCTTGCGGTTATTCGGATTCAAATACGCTCCTCACCTGCTGGGCAAAGGCCCATCCCCTGTGCCGCTGTACAACCCATTTCCGACTTATCCAGCCCCTAGTGCTCCCACCGGGTTGATTTCAGATGGGAAGCAAGGCACCCCGGTAGACGAGGACTCCCGTGTGGCCCAATGCATAGAGGATCACGCAACACGGAGTGATGTTGTGTACGGATTTGCCGAAGTCAAGTACAAGCAACTTGTCCCGCTCGCTCCCTCGATGGACCATGGCCTTGGCGGTGCGCCCATTGAGAAGTCGGCGGAGGAGGATGGGCTTACAGCTGAAGCCATCGTCTCATTGTCCGAGGAGGCGCTGGTCCTATATGTCAAAGCGCTCACCCTTCTGGCCAAGTCAATGGATATCGCCAGCCTCTGGTGGTCACGGAAGAACAAGGTTGAGTCGAGCAATAGTATCACTTCAGCGGCACGGGATTCAGCCAACTCGGAAGCCTTGGCTCTCAGGATCAACGGCGCTGTCCAATGGATCCGTTCACGCTTCAATGAAGTCTTGGAGAAAGCCGAGATTGTTCGACTTAAGCTGGCTGAAGCACAGAAGCGACTACCTGAAGATCATCCCAGTCATCCCAACAACCATGCGAACGACTCGACCGCTTTGAACAGTCTCAGCACTGTCGGCGTATTCTTGAGCGACGGTATCAGTGCCGAGAGGCTGATGTACGATCGCGCTATCGAGATGAGCCGTGCTGCTGCGATCAATGAGATTGCCAACGAGGATCTGCCTGGGTGCGAGATTTCTTACATCACAGCAATTCGTATGTTGGAGGCTGTTCTGGATCAGGATGACGACCATCTTCCGAAACGAAAGGTTTCTGGCGCATCAAAGGAGGAGAAGGCTGGCGCCAACGAACTATCAGACGAGATGAACAACGAGGACAAGCAAGTCGTCCAAAATGGTAAGCCAATTGTCGTGCTCGTCACTTACAAACGGATGTTGGATCTTTGCTAACATGGATTATTACAGTGATCCATATGGTCAACAACAGACTTACGATCCTTAGGAAGAAGATGCGTTTGATTGAATCAGCTTCGAAAGCACAGCAACAACAGGAGCAGAAGCAACAGAATCTGATGCGTCGGCGCAGCGGGGAGATGACATCCCGCAGTGTCCCTGCTTAGGCAAGACTATGCGTTTTCTTACGAATGAACGATACCGATCCAAAAGCGAAGATATTATCAGCATTACACAGCTCATATGCCCCACGGCTGCTACCATACTTCGATCGCGCCTTCATGGCCTCTCTCCACTTCACTCTCATCTCGGTTGTTTTCATCTATCTATTTTTGTTTTTAGTGTTACATATCATACCATGGAGTCAGGGTTTGCGTTTATTTATTTCTTCCTGTTGTCCACCATGAACTAGCTCTTCGGAGATGGTCTGGTTTGACAGTACACATTGCGCTGGCGCCAGAGGCTCGGGCTTATCTCTCTATTGTCGAAGGCAGTACCAAGCTTGGGCGCTTGGCAGAGCTTCAGCGGAAGAACTTGAAGTTACCTTCGGACGGTTTGAATTATCAGGGGCGTTTGAGGAAGGAATACATTTTCGGGGGGGATTCCCCTACTACCAGATTGTTGATAAGACGGGTTTTTTTCGGAGTGTCATGTTAGCGGCTTCTTCTGACTATTTTTGATTTCAGTGTGTTTTAATATCTTTTTCAGGATCCTTTGAGGTCAGGTTTTCGGTTGTTACTAGCAAGTTCATGCAGTTCGTGGTTACTGGCAGATACCAGGCTTAGTGCCTGTCATTTGGATCAAACAATAAACATACATTTTATATATTCGTGCCTCCCAGTTCTCACATGGTGATCAGGTCATGGTCTTTCAACATGCCCATGTTGTATAGTCCAATACTGGTTTGTTTGTTAGCTCGACACCTCAGGTCAACTTTCCTAGGCGTTTATATATCTAATTGATCCATTTCGTTCTATAACTAAAGCGTGATCTTGCATATGCTATTTTGAAATTCGATATGCCATATTGAATCTTGTTGATGCCTTTCCGATCCGTACCTAGCCACGGAAAACATGTCCGATCACGTTCGTTGCCTAGTTCGTCATCTTATGATTGTATTATTCTGCCAGAGGACTTTGGGTATATCGTTAGACTATTCTGAAGTCGCTCCTTTCTCCATACTTCTCCTCGCCAGCGCGTATACAAACCTCAACTTAAACCCCCTTCGAAAACGTCTGTCCGCCCATCTTGTTATCGAACTCCACGCACTCACTCAACCCACAGAGCTCAAAAAGCTCCCTAACCCCACCTGGCGCATCCCGCCCCTCGCCCTCGCCCTTTTGCTTTTCCGTAAACCCAGCCGTCACCGCCCCCGTCTCCATCAACTCCCTCGCCGCTTTTTGGTATGCCACATACGCATGTGTCATGGCAAAGCACGGCCAAATCGCGATCCTGTAGCCCAACTCCTTGGCCTCCTTGGCGTTCACCAACGGCGTCAGTCCGCCGGGTACCAAATTGACCAAACACGGCGTGGGCGCCATGGCCTGGGTGAACTTCTTCATCTCCTCGCGATCCTTGACGCCTTCCAAGAAGGCCGCGTCCGCGCCCGCCTCCACCGCCGCTTTCAACCGACTAACCGCCTCCTCGAAACCCATGCTCTGCAGCGCAT
The DNA here is from genome assembly GCA_009805225.1 of Neurospora sp. LNF1-1. Taxonomy (NCBI): domain Eukaryota; kingdom Fungi; phylum Ascomycota; class Sordariomycetes; order Sordariales; family Sordariaceae; genus Neurospora; species Neurospora sp. LNF1-1. The sequence continues at coordinate 33,525 of RAOM01000121.1, forward strand.
CGGTGCGGGCGATGATTACGATATCACTTTGCAGGCGCTCGCGCGCTTCGCGAGCGGCGCGGATGCGCGCCACAAAGGTCCCCACGTCCACCATCTCTTTGCCCCCCAGGTGGCCGCACCGTTTGGTGGTTACTTGGTCTTCGAGATGCAACCCGGCTACACCGCCCAGGATGTAGCGCTCGACGGTCCGGGCGACCATCACGGGCCCGCCGAAGCCGGTGTCGATGTCGGCGATTACCGGCACGGTGCGGTCGAGCGAGGAGAGCATGGACGCTTGCCGGACCATGTCGTCGGCGGTGGTGAGGCCGAGGTCGGGCATGCCTAGGAGGGAGATGGCGGTGCCTGCGCCGGTCTGCGGGGGGGCGGGGGGTTGTTAGTTAGTTATTGATCATTGTTTTGGTAGAACCGGGGAAGAGGAAGAAGCATGGTGGTGGTGGTGAGAGTGCAGCCGGGGGGGGTAAGTGGGAGGAGGGGAGGTAATGCTGCGGTTGAGTTGAAACTTACCATGTACAGATTCTTGAAACCCTGCTGAAGACAAACCCTAGCGGAGAGACCATCTTGCACGCCCGGGCAAACGATGAGCTCATCCGAGCCGAAGAGTTGAGCGCGGAGCTTGGCTGCTGCTTGGTTTATTACTGCCATTTTTATGGTCGAGTTGTGAAAGGTATTGTATTGACTAGGTATTGCGAAGGATTGGATGAGGTGACCGGAGTGAAATGTCAATGGATCAATCAACAAGCACAAGAACTGAGAGGAGGATTTGTATGCTTTTTATACAAATGTTTACTAATCCAACATGGCGAGCGAATATTCACCGACTGCTCTCCGGGGTGGCGGAGAGCGTTTTTCGTTTCAAATCAGAGACCGCCCCCGGATATAATGGTGAAGACGCGGGCGGCGGGGTCGTTGTTGACATTCAAGATCCATTGATCTCCGCTCCGCTTTCGGAGCTTGGTTTTGTCAAGCAGGTCCCGGGTTTGTTGGCGGGATCTCCAACTTTTTAAACTCATGCCGATTGAAAGCGGCAAGAGCGGCAAATGAAGCGTGGGTGGTGGAGAGTGGCCCGGAATGAATGGATCGTGGGGAGAGCGGGGCCGTTAACGGGGCTCGCGCTTCTTGACCAAGATGATGTGACTTTTGTGGTCATCAAGGTGCCCGTTTTCTCTGTTTGTTTTTCTTCAAGTCAGGGGTTTCTTTGCCAAGACGACGGTTTGGCTTTGATGCCGGTTAAAGAGATGACGCTGACGAAAGAAAGCAGCATTTGGAGATGAACCATACCTACCTTTGCGAATGAAACATCAACAATTTGCGACCCCTGTTTTACCAATGACGACCATCTTTCCCCCTCACGCCCGTCTTGTCGTGGGGGAAGACATAAGGTGAGGTCGGAATGAGTTGCCGAAAGTGAGACATTCCTCCGCTTGGCTGCTTACTCCTCAAACGTTGCCAAACTTGAGCCTCAACGTTCCATCGCGGCAAATTCGTGGGGTAAAGACGAACGTCGTCCGATCTTTCGGCTTTCAACCCTGAGCCAGCTCTCTAACGGTGCCAATCCCTCAAGTTGATCAGTTATCCATTTGCTAACACGTTTGGGTTTTGTCACTGCGGTTGATCGATATCTCGTGAACCACTTCGAGGACTCGGGCTTTTCATTGCGATACTTAATCCTCCTGTCTAGTCGATTCCTCCGAGTATCAATATCCCTCCCTAACTACCAATCTCGACCTAATTGCCCAAACAACCCACAATGGCGACCTTCCCACCCTCCTGGACCCTCACCCCCTCCGCCCGCCTCGAAATCTTCACCACCCAAATCCTCCCCGCCGAACTGCAACCCTACCTCCCACCCGTCTCCCCTTCCTCCCCCATTTCCCCATCCACGTCCACGTCCACGTCCACAACTGAAGACACCACCACCACCACCCACCGCCGCCCCCTCGCCATCCTCATAGTCGGCCAAACCGGCGCCGGCAAGACCCGTCTCGCCCCGGCCCTCCTCAGCGCCATGATCGCCTCCCACCCCCACCACCTACCCCCGGCCCACTTCATAGCCGACACCTACAAGACCTACCATCCCCACTATCTTGCCTGCCTCTCCCAGTTCCCCCCGGCTCAAGCCTCCGTTTTGGCGGGACTAGACGCCCGCTTATGGCTGCAAATGGCGTGCGAACACGCCGTCCAGCACCGGATTGATGTCTTGATTGAATCAGCGTGTCGACACCCGGATGATTTTTGCAGGCTTGCTGAGATTTTTCATAGGGGGGGTTATGTAACGAAAGTGGCGATCTTGGCGGTGCCGAAGGGGGTGAGTCGGTTGGGGTGTTTGGTTAGGTATTGGAGGAGACTGCCGGAGGCTGGGTCAAGGGGATTACCCGTGAGGCTGACGCCGAGGAGGGTGCATGATGAGAGTTATGAGGGGTTGAGGGAGGCGGCGAGGTGGGTGGATGAGAGTGACGCAGTGGATGGGTGCGTGGTGGTTAGGAGGGGAGGGGAGGTTGGGTATTGGAATGAGAGGGTTGAACTTGATGGAGAGAGGAAATGGGCGAGGGAACCGGGGGCTTTGAAGGCGTTGGAGATTGAGAGGGCTAGGAAGCTGTCGGAGGAGGAGAGGAGGATTGTGGAGGAGGATATCAAGGTTTTGAGGAAGTTGGGGGATCCAAAGGTGGATCAAGAGATTGAGGCTATTCAGACGCTGGTGGATGGGATTGGGGTTGGGTTTACTGGGACGTTTCCGCCGCTGGAGCCTTTGGATGCGGATGAGTTTGTTAGAGGTAGGAGTGCTTTGGGGTGATGGTGGTGTGTACAGAAGAGTGAAATCATTCATCGGTGAGTTTGACTTTGTATCGCGTACCTTCGACCACAATCGCACGCTGGAGCGTCGTCCTCAGTGCCAGTTATTGATCTTTGTCTCTAGACAACCACTTGATATGACGCTCCGAGGTAGTCTTGTGTGGCTGCCAATCCCTGTCATCGCATTTCCGTAGATTTCTTTCCCAACTATGTCACTCCATTGGGAATCTGTAGATCTCGGCGCTCATGTTTGAGTCGTCTGAACTATACGATGGCCCTGGAAGCAAGGATTCCATCCAAACTTCGATATTTGCGTTGTAGATCTTCTCGTCGACTCTCACGATCTCACGTAAAAGACTCTCCTCGGCCCAGATAACTCTCCTTCTTTCACAATTTCCAGCGGAAACCTCCCAGTTCACACGAGTATATCTTCAGTATCTTCCATATTCCGAGTCTCAGATCTACTCTTGACCATCAAGGCTTGCCAGATCCCCATACCCAGTTTCCAATTCAACGCCAGGAATCGAATCCCTTGCTGGCTCACATGAACACAACGGATCACCATCGCTGCCAGCATCTTTATTCTTGATATCGTTACATTCTCCCCCATCTTCCGTCACGCAAGGCTCAAGTATTCGCCGTACATCAACCTCTAGACTTTCGCACACCTATCCAAAATGCCCAGAGGCAAAGCAGGCACTGGACGCCTCAGGCCAATCTTCAGAGGGCTCAACATAGCCATATCCGGCACATTCCACGACCAATGGACGGACACCAAAATCTCCAGATGGGTCAATCTCCGGGCCGCCGAGTTCAGCTGGCGGATGAGTGAAGACGTGACCCATCTCGTCTGCACGAAGGAGGAGTTTGACAAGAAGGGGCCCAAGGGTAAGTTTTTGTTTTTGGTTATCCCGATGAGACCAGGTCATGTTACAAAATAACCTACATGTTTGACTGGACGTTATGCTTGGTACCTATGGAGGCATGGAACAGAAAATGATGCTGACGTATCCGGTCCAAATCAGTCAAAGCAGCACTCGCACGTGCGTACAAGAAGGATAAGCGATGCCATATCGTCTCCCTGGACTGGCTTGAGGATTCACTTTTCGAAAACAAACGAATGCCCGAGGACAAGTTCTCGCATGTGACGACGCTTAAAGCCTTGAAGGACAAAGCGAGACTAGAGAAGAAGATTGCGAAGGGTGTGGAGGAGGAGGATAGGGCTGTGAATGAGAGTAAGTCTGGTTGGTCATGAACATGGTCTTGGTACAACATTGTTGGCTGACAGGTCCTTGCGAATCAGACTTTTACCGTGTCTATTTCGACCCAGCCGACTTCTTTGAATACAACATTACTCTTACGAGGGATGATGAGGAGATGGGTATCCTTGGGGAGAGATACGTGGTAAAGGTGAGCGGTCACCCCTGGGATTCCCTTCCGCCAGACAACATCTTGGACGTCTAATCCTCTACACAACCAGTTTGGCCCCTTCAAGCTTCGAAAGACAACTAACATCAAAAAAGCTGTACGAATCCAACGCCCTCCCCCATCTGTACCACGTGGGCGTGAGATACTATAAAAGCAAAAAGGACAGCATCCCGAAGCTCCACCGACTTACCGAGACTCCGGGTGACTTTCAGCGGGAATACGAATCCTTCAAACGCTTTTTCGAGATCAAAGTGGGATACCCGTGGGATCAGAGACTGGTCAGGGGCGTGGGGAGCTTGGGTGCGAAGTTCTTTTCTTATCAGCCACCGGTGAGTCTGATTCTTTGCCCTCCTGTGATACCAAGCGTGTGAACGAAGAAACTAACGGGGGATGTGATTGGAATAGACGGGCGGAAAACCAGCTGGCTGGGTCCCACAGGAATACATCCCCAAGGTGCCAACTCCGGCCTCTGAAGCTGGAGTCAACCACAGCTCGGAGCCTACGATGAGCGGCGCTCAACCTGTTTTGGTACCCAGCTCTGAAGCTGAAGTCAACACCAACTCGTAGTCCATGCCGAACGGTCAACTTACTTTGGTGCTCAGACCCAAAGTTACTCATGAAGAAGTGCCTGTCGCTCCGTCGCAGGAAGGAAGTCATGATCAAACGCACCAGAACGATCAACATCAGCAGCATGACGAAGCCCAAGTCACTATTTCCCCGGATACGCCCTTAGGTGACACAGAGGAGACTTGCTGCTCTATGAACACAGCGGCGGAAGTGTCATTGCCCACACAAACTGCAGACCTCACTGGAGGAAACGCAACAACAGTCACCGTAATGCCAGTGGTGGTGGATGGTGAGGCACAGGTTGTCGTCTGGACAAAGTTGCGATTCAACGCCGGGAGTTAGCGAACGGACACAACAGACACTTCCGAGAGGGGGACCTCAGCTCAAAGAAAAAAAGAAAAATTTTTTTTTTTTAAACTTGACAGACGAATCGGACAGGTATTATTGGACTTTAGGGACAAGGGGGGCGTGGAGGGAAGTCATAATAGGTAGGGGAGACCGAGGGCATATGTCAGCTCAGCGAAGCCGAGGCGGAAGTTTCATGGGGGGACGGACGAAATGCAGACGGATGGTCGGTCCCTTGGACGAGTATGCCAGGCAAAAACACAGGTCGGTTCTTACTTATACCGCCCGACGAGAACTTTTTTAGCATTGGAGAGATGGGAAGGCGGTTTCGTGTTGTCGGAGTTCGCTTTTAGTTACCACAGAGCCTTTCATTAACGACCGACCCATCAGCGTAGGGGCAATAAGGGAATCGTCGGCGATAGTATCCCGACTTCGGGTGTATTATTTCCCTATCGAGTTTAGTCCATTAAATATAGCATTGAATTACTATTCACTCAACAGAAAACCTGCTCCTCCTCTCCTATGACCCTTTCCCCCCTCTCCCCCTCTCACAAGTCCACAAAAACCTTCGACCCCCATCAAAACCTCAACTTGGGCAACACAAAAACCACCAGCAACAACACTACCATCAACCCATAAACATACGCATAAAGCAACATCCTCCCCCACCAACCCTCTCCCTCCGTCATCCTCTGCAACGTGCTCATCCTGCCCGTCACTTTAGTCATGCCTTGCTCCGTCTTATTCATGCCTTCGCCCGCCCTCTCCAGCGTTTCCTTGTCTTCCTCCAGATACGATGAAAAGGCCTGCGAGGATGCCTTCAGCTCCGTGGCGAGCTTGAGGATGGACTCGGAGAGCGCGTCTTGCTCGGCCCGCTGGGTGTCGAGGATGGCTTCGGCGGTGGCGGATATCGTTCCTAATTGTGATGATGAAGTTGTTGTTGTTGAGGGCGGGAGGAGGGAGGAGGATGTGGTTTGTGCTGTTGGCTTTTCGTTGGTTGTGTTGTCATTGTTGTCGTTGTTGGGCTGCCGGCGGGGGCGGATTGTTTGGGAGGTGGTTGTTTCTGGATATGGTTGCTTTTCTGAGAGGACTTCGGGTTGTTGATTCCTTGTCTCTTCCATTGATACCTCCGCTCCTTTCTTCTCGTCCCAGTCCTGATCGTGTGGCTGTTGTCCCTTTTCCTCTGCGTTTGGCGCATCTTCTGCTACCACCTGGTCCTGGTCATCGCCCCAGCCGTGTTCTTCTTCGTCCTCCACCAGTACTGGCGCACTCGGTGACTTGTTGGAATCCAGACTCTCGCTTGGTGTCGCTATTATGTCGGCAAGGATATCTTCACTGTCGGAGGTATCTTCCCCATTATCACCCTCCCCTCCATGCTTTCTGGCCTCTTCTGCTGCGGCGATCTCGGCCAAGTCGCTCAGACGCTCCGTAAGTTGTTCAATAATCTCTCGCTTCCTTATCAAATCGGTTTGGATTTCGTTCTTCCGGACATGAATCTTGACCCCTAATGCCTCCTGCTCTAGCTTGGTGAGGAGTGATCGGGCATAGTTGATGTTCTGCGGTTGTTCTGTTAGCATGTTGAGCATGGACCGTAGGGCCCCGGGTGGCTTCATACTGCTTGCGCCTTCTCTCTTTCATAGTCGCTTGCCCGTAGTCTGGCTTCGCGCTCGGCATCGGCGCGCAGGATAGTTTGTTGGAGGCGGTTGAGCAGTCGGGTCAGATCCGTCAGGGGATCTGCTGGGCGCGCTACCGGCGTCACCCCCGTTGTTGTTAACCCTGGGATATATCGAACCATGGTGTGTGTGGTAATGGTATTACGATACTCGTAGTTGTTCTGAATGCGATCCCAAGAGTGGTTGATGATGACTGGAGAACATTGATGGACAAAATGTCCTGTTGGACTTGGGGACCGGCCGCACTGTGGGCCGACAGGGGCCTTCCGCGTGGCTTGAGACCTGACATCAGTGCAACACTGCAGCTGCAGAGCCAAGAGCTTGATTCGGCTCAGTAAATCCTAACCCTGCCTCTGGACAGCAACTTCCGAAGATATGACCTCGTCCCTTTCACCACATGAAGTGTGCAACCAGACGGCAACGAAGATCAAACGGTCTAGGGTATTATCGACAGACTTTGAAATTCGATCATGCCATATTTGATATATGGTGCACATGGAACAATCACATGTAAAACAGAAAATATCCGCGGTCGATGGAAATTGTAAGGGGATCCACTGACTTACACAAAGAGGGTTAGGGTCCGCTTCTTTATCGATTGGGATTAAATCGCCGAGCTCTCGAGAGAAGGGTGGTGGTGTATCACAAACCGGAAAAGGGATGAAAGCTCCCGCTAAACCGAGAGCTTAATATCCTAACTTACCTCCTCCTCCTTCTTTCTCGATAGGAAAACAGTCGAGCCCAATTGCTGCTCAATTGCTCACCTATCGGCCACCACCATGACCCGGTTGGCCGTGACTCGTGCGCTGCGGAGCGTCCCGCGGGCCACCATCTTATCGAGACCACAGCTCCCCAGAACCCCATCTTTCAGGAGCAGGGCTCCCCCATCTTTGGCCAACTACACCCGCAACCTCTCAGTAACTGCTCGCCGTTTGAAAGACGACGAGGATGAGAGGAAATGGTCAACTCCTCTGGCAAAGCAGCTGGCTGAGGCCATCACGGTATGCTTCAAACGCCCTCCAGAAGATCACAACAGAATATACTGACATCAATATAGGCAACCGGTCCAGTGCCGTTGGCCAGCTTCATGCGCATGTGCCTAACTGGCGACATTGGCGGTTACTACACCGGCGCCATCCAGAACTCTGAGCAGAACCGTGACCAGTTCGGCGTCCAAGGCGACTTTGTCACTTCGCCCGAGATCTCCCAAGTCTTTGGTGAGCTTTGCGGCCTTTGGTATGTCACCGAATGGCTAGCCCAAGGACGTCCGAGTAAAGGGGTCGAACTCATCGAGGTCGGCCCCGGTCGTGGTACCTTGATGGATGATATGCTTCGGGTATGTTATGTCTAGTGTCACTCACTCTCACCATATCCTCACTCAGTTCAGTCATGAAGACCGTGCTAATAATAATGCGAACATCAGACAATACAAAACTTTCCAGAGATGGCCAAGAGCATCGATGCTGTGTACATGGTCGAAGCCAGTCCCCAGCTCAGAATAGCCCAGAAGAACCTGCTATGCGGAGAGGACGCCGCCATGAGCGAGTCCAAGGTCGGCTATCATAGTCACTGCAAGTACGGCGACATTCCCATCGTCTGGACAGAGACCATCAAGTCCATCCCCTATGGTATGTCATGTCCCTCGGGTCCCTTCACACTTCCCAATCTCCACTTTCTGTCACAAACCAACTGACACGCCGCCCTCCTCACAGACCCCGAGAAAACCCCCTTCATAATGGCCCACGAATTCTTCGACGCCCTCCCCATCCACGCCTTCCAACTAGTCGAAATCCCTCCCTCCTCCAACCCTTCCCCCCCAGAGACATCCCCCATAGCAACAATCACCACCTCCGGCCCCAAGGGGCAATCCAAAAAGCCCACCACAACAGGTCCAACCCTCGAATGGCGCGAACTCCTCGTCTCCCCCACTCCCCCCCATTCAACCCACCTCACCCTCCGCACGCCCCCCTCTCAAAACCCCCACCTAACCCCTCCCCCGGACTTCCAACTAACCCTCTCCCCCTCTCCAACCCGCCACTCCCTGCACTTCCCCGACTTATCTCCCCGCTACCGCGCCATCAAGACCTCCTCTCAAAGAACCCCCGTCCTCCCAGACGGAACCACAAGGGGAGCAGGCGCCCTAATCGAAATCTGTCCCGACGCCTACCTCTTCGCCTCCGACTTCGCCACCCGCATCGGCGGCTCTCCTTCGCACCCCAAACCTTCAGGACCAAAGGGCGCCGCGCTGATATTGGATTACGGCCCGGGCGACGGCAGCGTCCCCGTCAACTCGCTTAGGGGAATAAGAAAACATCACCTCGTCAGCCCGTTTGTGGAGCCGGGACTGACGGATTTGAGCGCCGACGTGGATTTCACGGCGGTTGCGGAGGCGGCGACGAATGCGAGCGAGGGGGTGGAGGTGCATGGTCCTGTGGAGCAGGCGTGGTTGTTGGAGGAGATGGGGGGGAGGGAGAGGGTTGAGCATTTGATAAAGGTTGGACTGGCGAAGAGGCCAACGGGATCCGCCGAAGGGGAAGAAGAGGAGAGGGAAAAGTTTGTGAGGGATTTGAGGAGGAGTTGGGAACGGTTGGTGGATCGGGGACCGAATGGGATGGGGAGGATATACAAGGCTTTGGCGATTGTGCCCGAGAATGATGGGAGGAGAAGGCCGGTTGGGTTTGGGGGGGATGTTGTTATGTAGATTTATAGCAAGTGTTTGTGTCATTCAGTGAGGAATGTGTCCTGAATCCAGCCAGGCTAGCTTGTACCATAGTAGTAGCAAGAAATTCGGAATGAAAGTTTATGAACGGCAGTATACTATCCATATCCTACCTAGCTAGCTAGATACTACTTCCCTATATAAACAAAGAGGGAGGAGCTCACACTAACATTATACAGCATGGACAACTTTGAAAGACTAGTTACTATACTCCATAGACACCAATTGAACGCTTTCCCTTGCTTTCCTTGGCTATGCTTTCCTACTTCTTCTTTCTTCTTCAAGTTGCTTGCTTGCTTGCTTTTTCGTTTCATTCCCCATTTAAAGCTATCATCGTCGTTCCAATCATCTATCCCATCCCCCTACGTGTCCAACAATTACTGACCCCAACATTGACTTTCATTATAAACCGGTGAGAGAAGACGTATGTTCAAGGACTTAGTCTGGCAGTATAACCCAGTGAGAGAGAGAGACGTAGAACCTTTGGACCAAAAGTCTCAAAACTCTGGCTCCTACGACTTAGCAGCCTCGAGCTCCAGTTCCAACTGTCTGATTCTCTCGCTCTGATCCTGCGGGCCGGGTCCGACCCTCTTCTTGAGGGTCTCGACTTCGGTGGCAAGATGGCTGATGATCTGACTCTGGGCCTGGATCTTGTCGCTCTGGGCACCAATGACCCTGCTCTGCCGCTCAAGAAGCTGCGTGATCTGGGCAAGCGAGGCCTCGACAGATCCCACGGCCGAGGAAGTGGCAGCGGCAGCAGGGAAGGATGTGGCAGGAGCAGGCGCAGGGGCGGCGGTGGTGGTCCTGACGGGCGAGGCAAGCTTCTGGACTGGGGTAGCGGGAGGGAGAGATGTTCGCACGGGAACCGGGGCGGCGGCTCTAGGAGCGGGGCGCGGAACCTCCTCGAAGGGAGAGGACTCGCCCTCACTTGGCTCGGCGTCCTCGTTATCCTGGAACTTGTTCGCAATAGCGGACATGGAGGCCTTCTGGTCCGACACGCTCGGCGGGGGCGCGCGGGCAGCAGATGGGGGCGTGGACTCCCTCTTGGGCACGGGGGCCTGGGCAGGAGACGAGAAGGCAGTAGGAGGCTTGTAATCAGCGGGAACCTCCCTGGGTGCGGTACCCTCGTAGATGCTTTCCATGTCGATCTTGGCCGGGATGCCGTCCTTGCCGTCGAACCACTCCTTGGCGGACACAGCGGGCTTGAGGCCGGTCGCAGGGGGGTAGATATCGGACTGGAAGGTCTCGGCACGACGGGGAACGGTGAAGGAGACGGGCTCGATGTACTGATCGTTGACGGTCTTGTAGGCCCTCATGATTTCGTTCTCGTGGACGTTGACACCACGGCGAGGCACAAAAGCGATACCTCTCTGGGGGTCGCCGGACTTGTACTCGGCCAGGAACTCCAACTTGTCGTTCTCATACTCGAAATAACGGATGTTGCCGTCACTGCGAACGTTAGCATACTATCGTGTCTATCTTGGGTTGCGCCAAACTTACCCCTTGCCAGCAAGGTACAGGCAGTTAGAGCCGTCATCTACGCAACCACAGTTAGCTTCGGCGCATACAAGAGCAGCAATTCAAGCAGTGACTTACCCCAGAAAGGCATGCAGACACCAGAGATGGAGTCGAGCGAGGTGAAACCACCGATGGGGTCCTGCCTGCCAGGCTCCCACAGGGCAACCTGACGGTCACTCATCCTGGAGAAACCAGTGGTAGCGATACGGTTGTGTTCACCCAGCCACACCGCGCGACTGTTCTTGGCGCCCTCGTGGCCCTGGTATTCGTGGACTGCGGACTGCTGGCGCACATCCCACACGCGCAGCTTCTTGTCGCGAGAGGTGGTGACAAGCATGGTACCGTTGGCGCTCCACGACAGAGACTGCACAATGTCGGGGTGCTTGAGGGCGATGGGGGCTTGGCCGGTCTCGACATCCCAGAACTTGACCGTCAGGTCGCCAGAGGTCGAGGCGAGGATGTTTTCGGCGGCGGGGTTGAAGAGGACATGGCCAACCTTTCTGTATTTGTGTGAGCGCAAACCTTCTAGATATTACTTTTGGTGTAGATCGTACCTCGTGTGACCAGAGAGCTTGCTGACGGGTGAGACATCGGCTGGCTCTTCGGCGTCTGTGTAGAGGGTGAAGTTCTCGGGGACCTGCCAGATAAACACCTTTCCATCGTCCGAGGCAGAGGCGATCAAGCGGTCGTTGAAGGGGTTCCTAAGAGGAGCTTAGGTCAGATCATCTTGTCGGGCCGTTGTAGGGCATGTGTAAGAGCGTACCAGTCAGTGTCGAGGACGGCGGCGGTGTGGCCACGAAACAGCGGTATTTGGTCGGGAAGCTTGCCGCGCTCGTTGAGGGGGATGACGGCGAAGGCGCCACCACCGCTCGACTCCCAGTTGACGGCCAAGTACTCGGGGTTGGCCTAGGTGTAGACGAGACAAGGTCAGTATATAACGACCATGGAGGCTATCAATAGGGCGCAAGTGGTGGAGAGGAGCGTAGTGTATAAGTAGGTACCTTTATGAGGTTGGTGTCCCAGGCATTGTGACTGATGCGGAGGTTGTCATAGCAGAACTCCTTGCGCGTAGGCTTGCCGAAGACGTGTCCTAGCAGTCGCGGCTATCGTGTCAGTCTCTCTCAAGCTCGTGGTCGTGGATACGGCGCTACCTCTGGAGCTATGCGTCCAGCTGGTGTGCTAAGGGGACTCGGGGAGGGCGACGGGGGATCGACATACGATACTTCGACGCTCTGACGAAACGGCCGGACATCGGGAGGAATTAAGGCAGTAAGCTGCTAGCTGGTAGCCGGTAGGAATGAGGGAATAATAGTGTAATGTTTGGGTCCAGAGACTTGGACTCGATTATGGATTACTGTAGAGCTGAGATAGGGGGGAGTTGTTTTGTTTGGTGGTTTGGGAATCGATACCGGCCGATGGGGTACCTGCCAGTAATAAACCAGGAGGTTAGAGGCGGGTACTTGACCGATACTTGGCCCTGCCTGCAGCGACTGTCGGTTGACTGCTAAACTGACTAGGCCATCCCGGGCTGGCGCGGCTGAGTCGTCCCTGGTTCAGCTTGGCTTCGGCGCATGTTCCAGGGCAGCAAGCTCGCTCTTTAGCCGGTCCACTTCCTCACTGCCCCTCTCCGTGTTCCAACGTTCGATGGACCATTCACAAAGCCATCGCCATATTGGACCTGAAGGTTCAAGTCCGCTCGCATCTGACAATGGATGAGATCCAACCGTTTGGACAGTCTGTGCTTACATATGGCATTGTGCGAATGGAAGCCAGTGAGGAGCTGTCCATTATGTTCGCATGGCTGTCTGAAATCAAAGGGTGAGGCATCATGTATTCGCTGGAACCATATGCGACACTGCATACAAATAAACTCGAAAAGGGGTTCAGGGGACCAGCATTGAGTGTTGACACAGCACCATGCCGCGCAACAATGTTATGTTACAAACTAGTAGTTGCGCAAATGCATGTGTTCAACGAATTGAAGTAAACAGAGCTTTTGAATCTTCAATAAACCGACAAAGGTCGACTTGAAGCTTCCAGATTTAGTTGGAGCTTTCTCCCAATCACATTTATAGATGCCATTGGTTTCAACGCCCGAGACAAAGAACACAAACCAGAACTGCAAAAAAAGAAAGAAGAACAGGTGAACTTTCCAGGCTGGGTTCGGGAAAAAGTCAAAAAGTTAGTCGTACTGGGGATCGAACCCAGAACCTTCTCGGATCAGATTCAACTAGTGTGAACGAGAAATCATAACCATTAGACCATACGACTTTGTTGATGAAAAGCGTCAGATTAGTGTCTTATATAGATAGGAACCCAGCCACCCCACCAAGCGAGTGGCGGGACAGGACCCCGTTATGCTTGTAAGCAAAGCTAGAACAATAAGAACACAGGAAGACCATGTGGGAAGCTTCAACAGTGATTTTTTCAAGTTCAAGATAATCCGTTAGTTGTCAATGACCATATTTCTTCGAAAGGGGTGAGTAAACAATGTCCCTTGATCCGTAGAGCATCCAAATGCCAAGGTGGTCCAAGCTCCTCAGACCTTATTCGGTGACAACACTGACCCGATCTCTCCAACTGCCACTACGATTCTGCATCTGGAGACAAACTTCCCAACAACCAACATGACTCGGAAGACTTGACATTTGTAAAAAGCGGCGCCGCCGCTTCGTGATCCCTAACAACTAATACTACCATTTTCGGATCCGAAAAATCCAACAGAACATCAAAATGTCCTCCCTTGCGACAACAGCAGCCGGCACCCTCCGAATGCGGATTCCCTACCGGGAGCTTCCTCCCCCGACCACCATTATTCCTGCCACTGCCACGACCCTCCCCGGCGCCGTCGCTGCTCTCAAGTCATTCCTTACCACCCCTCCGCCGTCCGGGTTACCCGATCGAACCGTCATCCTCACCGGTGCCGGCCTTTCCGTGGCCAGCGGCTTAGCCGACTACCGCGGCGTCAACGGCACTTACCGGGTTAACAAGAATTACAAGCCCATCTTCCACCACGAGTTCCTCGCCAGTCACGAGACGCGCCAGCGATACTGGGCACGGAGCTACATCGGATGGAGAGGTCTGGGACGGGCCGGCCCGAACCCGGGACACCACGCGATCCGGGACCTGGGGGACCTGCTCGCCCAGCGCTACAGCAGTGGCGGCGGCGACCAGAACAACAACAAGAGCATCACAGGCGTGATAACGCAGAACGTGGATTCCTTCCACAAGATGAGCCATCCGGATATACGAACCGTCGAATTGCACGGGAGTCTAGCCTCGGTTGTTTGTACATCGTGCAAGAACCAGTTCCCTCGAGACGAGTATCAGACCACACTGGCCAGGCTCAACCCAATTTGGGCCGATTTCCTTCGCGAGGCGCTGGCGTCGGGAGCCCTGGAGACGGAGGATATCGAGGAACGGAACAAGAGGGGGATCAAGATGAACCCGGATGGCGATGTGGATCTGGCCGAGGCACCTTATACCACGTTTCGTTACCCAGCATGCCCGTCTTGTTTGAAGGAGCCACCGCGCCTCGCAGATGGTACCAAGACATGGGTGGAGATTGACGCTGATGGCGCCTGGATACCGTCCAGTACTGCGGGGGTTCTGAAGCCGGCAGTCATCATGTTTGGAGAGAGTATAAGCGCCGAGGTCAAGGGCGAGGCGGAAAAGGCCATCGAAAATGCCGGACGAATGCTCATCCTAGGCACCTCTCTCGCGACATACTCGGCCTGGCGGTTGGCACAGCGGGCTAAGCTCCGAGGAATGCCTATAGCCATTGTGAGCATCGGTGGTGTGAGGCGCGAAGAGATGTTCTTTGAAGATCTGGACCCTAAGATGGCCGGCCTTCGTGGGGTTAGAGTGGAGATGGCTACTGAAAAGCTATTACCGGCGCTCGTGGAGGAGCTCAAAAGTTCTAACAATGGAGCCATGGTGACCGAGGTGCCCATTGGTACGGCGTTTACGAGCGGGTCCCCTAACGGGCGCCCGTCTTTAATAGAATAATAGACGTGCTGTCATCTTAGAAGAAGGCACCCTTGAGGGCTGCGGGAGAAATCTTGGGTGTTGTCTCCGTTTCGGTCTGGGTCTGCGTTTGGGCTTGTTCCTTTGCAGGCTCTGGCTTGGCTTGCTGGGCAAGTTTCGCTGCCTTTTGTTGCTTTGCCTTGTGCATGATTTCTTCGCGCTCGATTTCCTTGAGGACTGTTATGGGATCATGATGTCAGCCGGTCTTCTCCGTATCGCAGTTTCATCTGATTTCAACATACCTCCATCCCAAGCAGCCTCCTTCTCCGGATCGCCAGTACCCAGCACCTTCTCAACATCCACGTCTTCGCCCTTCTGTATCCTCTCGACCACCTCGCGCAAAGTATTGATCCTCACATCGGCCTGGCGCGAAAAAGCCGCAAAATCCTTCTTGAGCGAAATCATCTGGATAGCCATGGACCCAATCATTAGAAAAATGATGATAAAGAAGGTGGCCGGGTTCCACTCGTTCGATTTCGGCATCTTGGTGTGGTGGATGGAGTCAACGCCGAATCGCAGAAACTTGGGAACCAGCGACTTCCAAAAGGACACTTTGGCGACTCTAGGGACGATTACATCCGGGGCGCCGCTCGCAGCGCAGATCGAGGTCGAAAACGAAGCTCGAAGAACTGTCGAGGGAACTTGACGACGGAGCAAGGCCGCATGCGCATTGCGCCCAAGGCGCTGAGGAAGAGCAGTTCGGTGCATGGTAGCGATTCGAAAATGTCGAGTTGTCTTGGATTGGAAGAGGGTGGCTGTTGAAGCTCGATTAGGATTCAGACGGATCGGGGCAGCTGTCGAAGTCAAGTGTTGCTGAAGAGAAACTGAAGAGAAAGTGAGAAGACTCGAAGCTTTGTTCTTCGGCAAAAGTTCACTTCACATCGACACTGCACCAAAATCCCACAGTGACGTCCCGCACGGCAGGCAAAGGTGGGGTCTTTCTGTCATTCTGGCTGGCCAATGCGCCCCACGTCTTGTTCCTGCCTGTGTCTTCAGCAGTGAGGTACGTACCCTTCGCACCTAGCCGTCCTCGCATTGCAGTTGCCCGGGCAACTCGTTGAATCTTTGTTGCGACCAAGTCAACATCCCGCCAACAAGGGTTCTTCCCCGTCTTTGGTATCCGGACTCGTGGCCGGGGGAGTAGCTCCATTCTTGGACACCAATTCGCGATCCACCTTACCGTTTACACAGCATACGATCCAACCATCCTTCATGCGCTACACTCTTTTCCCGTCTTTTGGATAGTGTCCCTAGTCCTACGTTATAGGCGATGACATGATTAGGAATCAGCCCATTAGACCTTCTTTCTCTACATTACGACAGCTTCATGGATACGTTATACTCCCAAGCTGACGCTGTGCGCAGCGCCGTCTCTTCGGTGACAACATGTACGCCCACCATCACAGCTCTTCTCAAGAGCCTCCTCTTACCCAAAGACGATGCCACGGCCACGACCGAAACAACAACAAAGACAGCATCAACAACGAGACCGCGATCGAGAGCAAACAACACGGTTACCAAGGCCACCGCCGCAGCAAAGAAAGATGATGGACTATCGCCCAAGGAAAAGGCAACATTGGCCACACATGTTGTCAACGGAACCCTTCGCGCCCTGAGCGACTATGCAAAGAACCCAGCAACTACTGCGAGACCACCAACGCCCACCAAGCGGCCAGCGCCCCAAGAGGAGGAATTGTCAAGGTCAGCCACGACGAGAAACCCGCTTCAACGATGTAGCTCTACAAATTCGACACCGCTATCTCCCCTACAGCCTCGCGCCCTTAACAGGGTCACCACTTCTCCGGCCCTCTCGAAGCGCTCCCTTTCGCCAGCCAAAGCCCCGAAACATGACACGAACCTCCTCGCCACGGTCGAATGTGCTCGCGTTGCCTTGGGCGCCCTGCGGCAGTTACACACGTCCAGCAAGCTCACGCTTCCGGAACTACAACTCGAGACCGGCATGTCTTCTCTAATCGCCAGGTTGATTACACTAGGACTACACGATCAAGCTCTCAAGGAACTGCGCATCTTGAAGAAAAGACTGGAGACACCGTCCAGTTCAACGACAACAAAGAAGCCGACCAAGACGACTGCTACCGAACTACCCAAGACGGCGGCGCAAGTGTATGCCGAGATCCTCGATTTTGGCCAAGGGAAATCCTCGGGACCAGCCCTTGCTCTTGTCATTACGACACAAATACAGGCATTGCGCCTGCTATCCGCGAACAAGAAGCCAAATGCGATCGAGGCCATCATTCCACTCCTACGCCAGGACCATAGCTCATCGCCAACTGCCCTCCTCCTACGGTCAGCAACTGAAAAGGGAGCCGACATTGCCAAGATTGCCCGCCAGATGGAAACTCTGGCTCAATGCATGATTTCGTTGACCCCCAGCGCATCCAGCAAGGACGACACGCTCAGCATAGAACCGCGGCTTAGTATCTCCCCGGGACCCGCCATCGAGCTGCAATGCTTTGCTTTGGAGACGAGACTACAATGGTGGAAGTTGGCCAAACATAAGGGTGATGCAGAAAAGGAGATCATCATGCCTCTCTCTCGGTACATGGGCGCCTTCGTTCGTCGGAGCCAGGAGAGTGGGCGCTCTTCTTATGCTACTTGTCTCTCAGTTTTTACCAGAGTTCGGTCTCAGCTCGATACTTACGGAGTACAACTCTCTGAAGCTTCACGGACACCTCTTTCTCAGCTTTACCAGGTTATGGCGGTTCTGGCACGAGAGGCAGGAAAGTTGGCAGATGCAGTTTCTTGGGCGACGAAGCTCAAAGAAGGAGTAGATCCAAAGATGGACTCCGCCGCCAAGATATGCTCCATCTCAGCGCAACTACTGGCCCTCCAACTCAAGGACCCGGTAAAGTACTGTCATGATAACCAGCTTCTCGAGGAGGTGGTTGCTGGTCTCTCAGGTCCTCTGCGGGGTGATTCCAGCGACCTCGACGAGTTGCTCAATAACGTCTGCTCAGTCAGGAGGGCAGCGATGAAGCTTCTTCTTGCTCTATTTAAAAAGGAAAATGATGGGTTTGCTGATTTTACTTCCAACTCCCGAGAATCTCTAGAATCATTCGTCCTCCAATGTCCTCGGTTTTGTTTACGATGGCTCGGTAAACCCCCAGAGCCCAAGAGCAGCACCAAGGACTACCTCAGATACGAACAACGCCGTCAACTACTCCTACAGTCTATACAGCATACCCTCGACTCATCATTCATCATCGTCAAGACCCGCCTCGAAGAGAAGAGGCTGGCCTGGGATTTTATGGATTCGATTCTCAACGATTGTCTTTTGCTCTTGGAATACATAGGGGACATGGGCACTACCGGCTCGCAGAGCATGTACCATGTCAAGATTTCACACTTTTACTATCTACAGTATAATGTTTTACGACAACAATCTACCGACCCCAAGGATGTGGCGCCTTTACGAGCTCTCCGTCGCTCGATCGATTGCGTGAAACACAGATCGGCAGCAGAGAAAGACAAGGCGCAGCTCATCCTGAAGTTGGAGCGGATGGCCGAGCTGGCTCGGACATTGGGCAGGACTGAGCAGGCTCTCGCCGCGCTACAGACCATTAGAACGAGCATGTTGGATGATGGAATCCTTGGAAGTGTTGCTGGCGCACTAGCGACAGATTCGCCGCTCGTCGTGTGGCAAAGGGACGAGAAGGCCGAGACTCTGTCCCGTGCTCTGGTCGCTATCGCGAAGATGGAGCATGTCTTCATGGATTGGACGGTGGATCTACCAGAAGCCGAACAAGCTGCCGGACTCGAACACCGGTTACACTACATTCTGCTGGGTGGCAATCCAACCATGAGTGGGAGAAAGAGGGAGGAAGAGATTACTCTCGAGCACCCTGTCGTGGATGCCTTGCTCCGCATCTATATCCCGACACGGTATCCCATACGAAGACTCAGAGTGCTTTTGGCGCTTTTGAGCTCTGCCATTGGAAACCAGCGGAAGGTACCCGAGTTGCTTGCTATCACTAGGGATGCTACGCAGGTGGAACCGGATAACCTCGGTGAAGATGCTGGACTTGCCCGCTTTGTGCCGCATATGGGAGCCTTTTATCACTCTATCACAGCACTGTCGGATGGTTACTCTGATCTTGGAGCGGTTCAACGATGCCTTGAGACGTGGAAGTTGATCGTCAAGTCCTGCCAAACCAAAACGGATGTGGAGCGATCAATCGACGATATCCCTGGCCTTCTGGATCACCTGCAGGCTATGGCTGACTTTCTGCGGTTGAGTGGTCGCGATAGCATGGTAGCTATGGTTCTGGAACTGACGGCGGATATTGCCAAACTAGCAGACGGCCCCAGGCTAGAAGACATCATCCAGCATGCTTCAACGCTGGCTCTGCAATACACCAATCTTGGCCAATCCATCAAAGCTGAGCAGACCTTCGCCGAGGCACTACAGTATTTGAAGAAGCAGGCCGACTTACCTTGTGACGCGGTTGCTACCTTCCATCTCTCGTGGACAGAACATTTCATCGCTGTTGGTGATCTCGCTCAAGCAGAATACCATCTCTCTCAGGCCCGGGCTGCAGTCGAGGCCGAAGCTATGCCAGGAAAGGTCTCCCGTGCTCGGCGGAAATATCTGGTAGCCTATGCTTCCTACCTTCACTCTCTCGTTACTCAGGAACGCGGTGAATCTCACCATGCTCTGGTCTATGCTAGAGAAAGTGTCCGCTGCATCTTTCAGGACTGGGCTGAGGTAGAACAACAGTTAGCAGCAGCGAAATCATCAGCCCGTTCGTCAACCGATGACTCAGCCATGTTCAATACCGACGACGCCACTTGCGATCTTTCGGCCACCGGCAAAGAGACGCCTTACCTGGGACCAGAGTCGTGGAAACTTGCCCTTACTCTGTACCGAAACACTCTACGCTTGTCTTCCATCTACGCACACCTGGGCATGTTCCAAGAGACCATGTACTACGCGGAGCAGGCACAGAAGATCGCCAACAGCGCCAACTCGGAGATTCTCAAGGCTGGCTGCGCCACCTGGATGGGCTCGGTGTACGTCAAGGCGGCGAACATTCCCAAGGCGATGGAGATGTTGCAGGAGGCGGCTAATCTGCTACCGGAGGAAAGCAATTCGTATTCTTCGGCCGTGCTGGCTTGCCAGATTGGGGCTATGTGCTTGGATCTGAAGAGCTTTGAGGGTGCCGAGGCGATGATTGGGAGGGCGGAGGCGGTTTTGGAAGGGTTGATGGGGGTTAGTGCTGCGTCGGTGCCGGTTGCTGGGAAGAAGACGGAGGATGAGGAGAAGGGGACGGCCATGAAGGGAGTCAAGGGGCCTGCGGCTGGACGGCAATTGTCGAAACCGGTGAAGAGCATTCCTCCGAGACCTGCGCTTTCGGCAAAACTAAAGACGGCGGCACCTGTTCCTGCCCCTCAGCCTCTTGAGGATGCTCAGCTTTCGAAACTCAGAGCGGCCATCATGGTGCAAAAAGCAACGGCGAAGCTGGCGAAGAAGGATTGGAATTCGGCTTTGGCGATGCTTGATGGAGTCAAAACGCGGTCCAAGAAGTCGCTGTCTGCGATCATCTCGGATGAGCAGATCATCATGGCGTCCTGTCTGCTGGGCATGAGCATGGAGCAGATGGCCCACGATCCGGTGTTTTCGGTCATTCACGACTCCACCATTTCATATCCTGCTGTTTCTGATTCCCATGGAAAAGATAGGGTTTCTGGAGGTCACCCAGCTATTCTTCAGGAGAGAAGGCGGGTTGCCACCAAGGATACCACAGATCAGGAAAAGGCGGAGTACGTGGATAATCTACGCCAGGCGCAGCAATCCCTTCTCGAGGCCCATGCCGTGGCCACAGTCTGCGGTGACTCAAGTCTCATTCACAAGATCTCTGTGATGCTGCAGAATGTCGGTCTCCTTCTTTCCGCTACGGCATCATCTGGGAAGGCCAAGGCATCCACCCCTCCTGGACACACTGCCTATTCCGTCGAGCTGGGCCGAAACCTCACGTGGCGCAGAGAACGCAAAGCTCTCACGCTGGAGAAGAACGGACCCAAGACTGATGCATATAGCTGGCCTAATTTCACTGACTTGCCTGTTGAGCCCCTTGGTCGGATGAGTCTGGGCTTCTCGCTGGACCTGCAAAAGTTCCAGAGAGACTACATCGACATTATTCCCAAACCTTGGAGTGTGGTGTCTATCTCACTGAGCGACAACAAGCACGATCTGTGCATCACCAAGCTACAGGCAGGTTGCACACCCTTCGTTCTTCGACTTCCCCTTGATCGTGCCAGCTCGCGCGACGCAGACAATGAGGTGTTCAACTACCAGCAGGGAAGGGCTGAGTTGCTGGAAATTATTCGCTTGGCCAACGAAACTTGCCACGATGCCCGAGACTTCTCTGTCAAGGGCGCCAAGACTGCTTGGTGGGCAGACCGTGAGGCGTTGGATAATCGCATGAAGGATCTGTTGACGAACATTGAGCAGATCTGGCTCGGCGGCTTCAGGGGTATTTTCAGCCAGCACCAGACTCAAGGCGGCAAGAGGAAGGAGTTGATGAACAAGTTTGGGGCGACATTCGAAAACATGTTGGACAAGTATCTTCCCAGCCGGAGACAGGTGCATCATCGCGGGAAGAATGCTGGCGGTGGTCAGGAGCCGCGGTCAGACAAAGTCACCGTTGATCCTCGCATCTTGGAACTCTTCATCGGTCTGGGCGATGCCACTGCCACTTCCGGCGGCCAGAACGTCGATCTCGACGAGGAACTCACCGATCTCCTTTATTTCGTTGTCGACATCCTCCAGTTCCACGGCGAGCGCAACGCCTACGACGAGATCGACTTTGACTCCATGGTCGTCGAAATGCTTGACGCCCTGCACGCCTATCACGCGGCTGTCAACGAACTCGACGGGGGCGGCGACGAGCACGCTCACACCATCCTCATGCTCGACAAGGCTCTGCACGTCTTTCCCTGGGAGTCTCTCCCGTGCTTGCAAAACCTAGCCGTATCCCGCATGCCTAGTCTAGGCTGTCTTCGCCGCGCCATTCTAGACATGAAGGCCCCTAGACCTGCTCATGCTCAACCAACAAAGGAAGAAGACGGCGACTCAATAATGTTGGACGCCGACACCATTCCCACTGGGACATTATCACCATCCCACCAACCCCAAGGCCACCACGCCTCTTCTGCCAGAGGCACCTACATGCTCAACCCCTCCTCCGACCTCCTCACCACTCAAAAGACCTTCAGCCCCCTCCTCACCTCCCACCTCGGCCCCTCCCCCTCATCATGGACATCCATCACCGCTCGCCCGCCCACCGAGTCCGAATTCGCCTCGGCGCTCACCAGCTCCGACATCTTGTTGTATTTCGGCCACGGCTCCGGCGCCCAATACATCCGCGGCCGCACCATCCGCCGCCTTTCCCCGCGCTGCAAGGCCACGGTCCTGCTGATGGGCTGTAGCTCCGCCAAGCTGAACGAGGCAGGTGAGGGGTTCGAAGTCTATGGTCCGGCGTGGAATTACATGATGGCTGGGGCACCGGCGGTGGTCGGGACACTGTGGGATGTTACGGATCGGGATATTGATCGGTTTACGGGGAGGGTTTTGGAGGAGTGGGGACTTTTGGGAAGGGGGGTTTTTAGTGAGGGGGAGGAGAGGAGGGAGAGGGAGAAACAAAAAAGGAAGGGGAAGGGGAAGGGTTTGGACAAGGGGGGGGATGATGGAGGTGAGAAGAGGGAAACGACGGAGGGTGAGTGTGAGGGAGATGGAAATGGTGAAGAGAAGAATGGGAAGAAGAGTTTGGTAGAAGCGGTGGCCAGCGCGAGGGGAGCGTGTCGGTTTCGATATGTCACTGCGGCTGCTATTGCTGTTTATGGTATTCCTGTTTATCTGCAGCAATGAGCATCAGTCAGGAGAAAGACAAAAGTCTGATTTTGGAGGGTTGGTTGGTTGGTTGGGAAAAAGCGGTATTGGTATGGTATGGCGAAGCATATCTTAGATGTGGTCTGTGTTTGTGTGTTGTGTCTGGGTAGTGTTGTGGGTATGAAGGGCTCGTGGACGGGCAGCCGGAAAATGGGCGGTTGTTTTCTTGTGTCTTGTTTCTCTTTTAGAAAGGAGGGTTTAACTTGTTTTGCTTTTCTTTTCCTTTGCTTTGCTTTTGGTCTTTATCGATTATGACGACGTACGTTGGGTTTACCTTCTTAGCTTTGTATAGCCTGCGCGGCGCGGTGTTTCAAGTGCATTGTTCGGTTATAGAGAAATGATGATTGTGAGGAAAAAATGGTATGGGAATGAAGATTATGACTTATACTTCCTTCCTTCTGTCTTTCTGTGCTGCTGTGACTGTCTGTCGTGTTTGTTGTGAGTTCAAAGTTCGGACTTGGTGATTTCACGAATGCTAGTAGTAAAGTTTCATGCTCTAAATATTACAATGGAAGACAGTAGCGAGAACAAAATGGTAAAAGTGCATCGTAATATGTGCGTGTTGTGTTATATATATATGTTCATCGATCAAGTCAAGTATTTACAGAAGAATAAAAAATCTCAGCCTCTCAAGGCACCTGGCCCACGAGAAGAATGCCCATCATCAGAGACCCATCTCACCAACGTCCCTCCCACGACCCCCCTTTGTCATCTACAAACACTGCCAATAATAATCATTCTGCCTCTGGCACGTATACGGCGCCTGGCACGACTGACTGCCATTATATGTCAACCCGCCGCACTGGCCCCACCTGGAAACCGCCGCGTTGGCGGGTTGCGCCAGGATCTTGGCCGCGGCGTGCTCAGCAGCAACGACGATGTAGGCGGTAGGGTTGGTGGTGGGCACGCCGGGGAAAATCGAGGCGTCCACCACGTACAGGTTGTCGGTGCCCCAGACGCGCGTGTTGGTGTCGACGACGGCGGTGCCGCCGTTGCTGCGGCCGTCGTCGGTGCCGATCTTGTTGGTGCCCATCCAGTGGTTGGAGCGGCGGGATTGGTAGGTTATGGGTTGCTATGAAATGAAGAGTTAATAATTATTTATATATATATATATCACAAAAGGGAGGGAGAATAAAACGAAAGCCAAGCTTACCTTGTCAACATAATCAGCGGCCGTCTGGCCGGGGCTAGGGTAAGCCCAAGTGAGACCCTTGACGTTGGCCAGAGCCTTCTGGAGGTTGGCGATACCCTGGACGACAGCCGCCTTGTCGTTGGCGTCCTTGAGGTACGGGAGGTCCGAGACGACGGTGTTGAGAGTAGGGCTGAGGGTCATGCGGCCGCGCGAGGTGGCGCCGCGGCCGAGGTACTGGCTCATGGTCATGGCGTAGCCGTCGGGGGTGTCGAAGCTGCCCTCGACGCGGGAGGTCCACTGCAGCTGACGGACGATGCCGTCGGCGCCCGTGATCTCCTCCCAGAACATGGGGCCGATGTTGGGCGCGGCCTGGGCGAGGATTCCCGAGCGACCGTTGAGGTACAGGTTCTTGTCGGTCGTGTTGGGGTTGGTCCAGGCCGCGTAGAAGTCGTAGAAGGTCACATTGTTGTGCTGGATCACGGTGTCGGTGTTGGTGTGGTCGTCCAGGTTGTGGCCGACGGGGAGGTTAATCCAGGATGAGTTGCTGATCATGGTAGGGCCGTCGGCGGAGGCCTTGACGACCTCGAGCTGGTCCTTGGGGCCAATGCCGGAGCGGAGGAGGATCTTGGCGCTGCCGAAGGTGCCGGCGGAGAGGATCACGCGGCCGGTGGTTTTGGTGACGGGGATGATACCGGAGTAGCCACCATTGCGGAAGGCCTCAACCTCGACGCCAGTGATGTGGCCGCCCTCGCGGATGACGCGCTTGACAGCGGTGTTGAGCCACAGCTTGAAGTTGCTGCGCTTCTTAGCGCTGACGAGGTAAGTCGCCAGAGGGCCACCACGCTGGCCACCGATGTACATGTAAGGGGTGTGGGCGTAGGTGCGGTTCTTCTGGTCGTTGTCCTTGAGGGCATCAACCTCCTTCCAGCCGCTCGCCTTGAGGCCGCTGGAAAGAACCTCGAATCCCTGTTGAAGGTAGCGCTTTCCATCCTGGGAGGGAGTGGTGGTACCCGGAATGCGGGAGAGGGCTCTGCTGGTGGCACCGGCGATATCGCTGGCCTTCCAGCCAGTGGGGAAGAGGTAATCCCAGTCCTTGGTGTAGGGCTTGTACCAGAGACCGGCGTTGATGGCAGTACCACCACCAAGCACGCAGCCAGCCATCTGATCGGTATCGGAGCAGGCAATGCCTTCAGAGTCTTTCCAGATCTGGTTGCAAAGACCGGGGACATCGAAGCGGGTAAGGGAAGTACCGTTCAGCCACTCGGGCTTCAGAGTACCGCCATGCTCACCAGTGGAAGCAAAGCCCTTCTCAATGAGCAGCACACTCTTTCCGGACTCGCTGAGCTTGTCAGCGACGGGCATACCACCAGCACCGCCACCAACGACAATGTAGTCGAAGGAAACGCCGGTGGGAACAGGAGTTGAGACCACACTGGTCGTGGAGGGACCAGCGCACGAAGTGGTGACGGTCTTGGTGGCCTTGGCAGCCCAAGCAGTATAAGAGGGGTTGGCGATTTTGCTGTCGAAGGCAGCTCCCCACTGACCCATACCGTTGTCGTGTTGACTGAGAGTAATCTGGGTAGGACAAGTCGGGTTGCCGGGAGATGGGAACGCCTGGACCCAACCGAACTGAGCACCCTTTGCGCTAGTAGAAATACTGCCGGTGACACCTTCTTGGTTCCATGACAAGCAGTTCTGGCACCTAAAGACAAGGGTGAAGTGGGTAGCGTTCACGCTGGACGCGATCTGGGTGATCTTAGCGTCACCTGCGTAGTTCTTGGGCATGGCGTAACCCGTGGCGAACATGAGATTGGTGTAGACTTCTCCGCCAGCGGGCCAAGCGGTGATGAGTAGATTGTTGGTCATGGCACCTCTGAGAGAAACACCGCACCAACCGCTGTTGGCACCATTCTTGGCGGAGGAGCATTCCTGATGGTAAAGGTCAGTCAGTACACGAGGACACTTGATAGTTATTCTGCCTTTTCCAAGACATACCAGATAGCCGATGAATTCACTCGCATCGGTCGTAAGAGCATTCGACGGCAGAGCCATACCAAGAGTGAAGCCACCTTGGGTCTGGGCGGTGGAAGCACTCCATGTGTTGAAGACAATGCCGGTACCAGGATGAGTGAAGGTGTTAGGGGCGGTTTGGGCGAAGGTGGACGACAGCACTGAGAATCGTCACGTCAGTATGGTTGAGCAGAATGAGTGGCTCGTTGTGTCGATATTTACTTACATGAAGCCACCGTCGCCAGGCCACTGAGAAAGCCCGAGGCAGTCCTCATCTTGCACAGTGAATTCTAAGAGGTCACTTCACACTGCTGGTGCGCGAGGGGGATGAAGAGAAAGGCCATGATGGAGGGTTCCATGGGCTCTCTATATACATTCCTAGGAACTAGAGGACAGGGGGTCAGCTCAGAAGGTCATCATCTAGACGGCCGAAAGCAGAAGCATTGATGTCGACTTCCGGTAGATGGAAGGGGCGGCAGCCCTGTCCGAGAATGCGGCTTTGGATGTAACTCTACACCATGGGGCGTGTCCCAGAGGCATCACTGCATCGGTATGAGATGGGTAGCATGGATGAAGCCAAGATGTTGGATACCAGCGCAGACCCATGGAATGAGTGGCATGCCACCTCGTGCTCACCATGATCCAGGGGTAAGAACGAAGTGTTTACGGATGGGCATGTGAGCAAGAGCGGAATGAAGGCGAAAGGAAGTCCCGATAGAGGCCAAGAGAGGTGTTCCGGCAATGATTCCAAGCGGCGGCTACTGTGTATGTAGTGAGCAGGGCTAACCTCCGTTCAGCTCCATCGGGCATAGTTGGTGATGGTTTTGGGTGTTGTCGGCCACGGAGGATGTGATGGTGCTGACTCCGGTTTAACGCCAACCCCGCGCGTCTGCAACAATTCAGATTGCTGCAATGGGACTGTAATGTCAGTCGGGAAGGCGGATGTCGTCGCGGTCCGGAGGTGATGGCCCGAATCTTTTTGGGAAATGGCTTACGGCACGGCGGGAGGCTCAATCCAGGAACCTGGGTCCTTCGCTTGGCACCGAGTGGTCACGAAAAGATCGGCAGCGTATCATCGAATCTGGTCTTGGCAGGCCCTTGTCATTATACAGAGAAGGTTTCGAAACGAAGCATCGAAGAAGCATCGAAGATCAAGACTTAAAAGCGCAGCCCGTCACCGACTTGGCGGCCCAAGGATTCCTTGACTTGTAACAGCCAAGAGAGACTGTGCCTCACCCGTGGCAGAAGAGACAAGATGAGAAGGGAACGGGAAAAAGCAAGTATTGTTTTGAGGAAAGATGTTTAAAAGATGCCAAGTGTATATGTACACCATGCAACCAACGTGTTGCCGAGGAGTGGGATACGAAAAGTGAAAAAAACGCAAAAAATGAAGCGACCCACACGCGACTCGAACGCGCAATCTTCAGAGCCGAAATCTGACGCCTTAGCCATTAGGCCAATGGGCCTTCGCTTTGTTGAGATTGAGACATGAAACAGTCTTTAAGAAGGGATAGCCCGGCAATTGTACAACCATGCAACCCCTCCCCCTCTTTTGTTCCCTTTGCTTCTTCCTCCCCTCACGACTGTCTCATTCAATTCTCGCTTTTCTCTCTCAATATCATCTTATCTTGACAACCAAGAGTTCATCACAATTACCTTGTAAACTCTCTGGAAACCCAATGCCCCGGCTCGCGACATGCCTTGCAAACAACGAATGCGGCTGTTTCAAGTCGAAACATGGATTGAACCCCCACTTGCCGTCGGCGTTTCCTGGGATCGAAGCTTGACTCGACTGCGCCTCTTCCCCTCTCTAGTACACAACTTTTGCAAGTTGGTACAACCATCATCGTCACTAAAAGACAAAGTTTTGCCTCTGTTTGAGAGACCTATAAACGGTTTGCCAAAATGTTGTCTTATGCAGTCGCTTTGATCGGCATTCTCATTGTCTTCAACAGCCCCATCAACAACCTTCTATTTGTAAACCAGAACCAATGTCCCGGCCAGATCCCGCCACTTCGTCGGATCCCGCTTTCCAAACTCAGCCTTAAAGAGGACCTAATCGCATTAGAAGGCAACTCATCGTTACAATGCATGCCCCACACTCCTGCTCCTGTCGTCCACATCTACTCAAGGGAACCACTGGTCCTCTACATCGAGAACTTTTTAAGCCTTGACGAGCGCCATCACTTGCTGGACATCAGGTGGGTATATCGAGCTTTTATAAGCCAATATGTTTGCCCAGAACCTGTCACTAACATCCCCAGTGAACCTCTCTTCGAACCCTCCACCACCACCAACGATGGCGGCCAGACAACCCATCGCAACACCACAGTACGCGACTCCGAAGTGGCCGTGATCCCCCGCACCGATCACGTACGGTGCATCGAGAACCGCGCCCGCGAGATCCAGGGCTGGAGGGATGACGTCTTCATCGAAAGGCTTCGCACCCAGCGGTACCGCCAGGGCGGCCACTACAACCACCACTTCGACTGGAGCTCCAACCGGGGTGGCTGGGGCCGTGTCAGCAGCTTCATGGTTTGGGTCGACGACGGTGATGGTAGCATGGTGGGTGGCGGGACCGGGTTCCCCAGGATGAAGAGGCGGAAGGATCCCAGGTGGTGTGCTTTTGTTGAATGTCCCGGGCAAACGGCCGACAGGGGAGATGAACAGGGACAAAACCCCGACGACTTGGGCGTGACTTTCAAAGCCATTCCGGGCAATGCTGTCTACTGGGAGAACTTCCGGTCGGATGGCACGGGCAGAGGATGGGATGAGGTGTGGCATGCTGGCTTGCCAGTCGAGAAAGGGGTTAAAGTTGGCTTGAATATTTGGAGCACGGGGTATATTGAGTAGCCCAAGGTAATAGGGGCCATGGACGTGCACAACGGTCTTGAGGAATTTTGCGAGTTGACGAGAATAGACAACACGAACAAGACAGCCCGATCGCACATGACCACGATCCTCGACGACGACAGCCTCGTTTGTATCCCAAGGTGATTGACGCAGGTCACACAACCTGACACTTGAGCCCTCAAGAGCCACCTGCCCAAGCAGTACACCTATCTTCAATTTACTACTGAGAGGGAAGCCCATTTGGCAACCGAACCTATACGTCGTATAACGGGTCCCGCTCCGCCATGTTTCACACGCCGAAGCCACGTTGGCAGATGGATGTGTCACCATCATGGTCATGTCGCATCACTATACCGATGTATCTGTGGCCAACGGCTCGTTAGCCAGCCAAAAAAAAAAAAAAAAAAAAAAAAAAAAAAAAAAAGAAAAAAAAAATGTGTGGTCCGTACCGGACTCGAACCGGTATCTTCCTAAAGCCCGTAAGCGAAGTGGAATTACACCTCAGGGATGTTGCTCATTACACCAACGAACCACGGGAAGGCAGCCAGGAAAGAAACCTTATATACCTTCCGGGGAAGTTCGGACGACGCGGGGTAGGCAGAAGGGAGAGGCCACGCGAGAGCGGCAGACAGGCAGGTAGGCAGGCAGAAGAAACGGCGCGCAAGGGCGGCCGGCTGGCACCATCGGTAGGTATCATCTGGACTCACTTTGGAATTACAGAAGGCTACTACCATCTTTTGATCCGACGATAGGTATTGGGCGGGCTTCCAAACCAAAACCATGCATGTGCTCTCCAAGAATGTGTTATCCCCCCCCAAGGGAAAAGTACTGATTATGTCGTTCCGAACGGTGCTGGTTTAGGGCCTAGGTCTAGGCCTCGACGCAGAGACGATCGACCAGTACACTGCATTGCTGATCGCGGCTGCTGAGCTTCTTTCAACGACCACCCATTCTTTCAGTCATCAGCAGGCGATAACAAGGCTTGAAGGTCTACCCCCTCAAGGCTTCCCGAAGAAGAAGACATCACGAGGTTGAAAGTTTAAGGTTAAGGCATCGAATCAAGGGCTGCTGCTACCAGACCTGATATCCCTGAATTCCAAGACATTCACCACCCACTCACTCCCCGATGCCAGACACAACACAACGCAACACAACACAACATGACGTATTTGGACTCGAAATAAGTGTTACCATACAAAATCACCCTGCCATGTTCGAGAAGACTTGTTTAACATGTGACAACGTCCATTAAACATTGAAAACGGTTACTTACCTCTTGAAAGAAACAAGACTCTCACGCCCCATGCAGTGACCCATCCGCATCTAGACGACCACAGATCTGTCGTGCTGCCCGCACGCACGATATTGGCTCCAAGTCAACCCTGGAAAACAACGTGGCAATTCATGAACCCAGGTCGAACATACCTAATGCAGTTGAAACACATTGCATCACTCAATGAATCAATAACTTATCTAGAGGGTAGTTTCACGACATGTTCCGTCAGTAAGGCAACTAGCCGGATCCCGCGAAGACGAGGTACCACCCTTTTCTGTGAGAGTAGGTACATACCTTGAGGAGTGGCACGACATCGATGTGGTCAACGATTCGAGTCCGTCTCTTTCCGAGACCAGCATTAGATTGGGAATCTTGTTGTGTTGACCATCGTTTCCTTCCAAGTTTTATGGCTAATTCTTCGAGATCTGAAGCCCACACACAGGGAATGTGGGTGGCGTTCAACTCAACTGCAGGACTTACAGTCATCACAGAGACGGAATTATTAAGACAAAATATGCACACTTCATTGACCTAGCACCATCAACTCTAGCTAGGTAGCAATGACTTGGTTTGGTTTACCATGCCAAAACACCTTGGACCACTAGTTCGACATTCGACAGAAAGCCAAAAGACTGTGAGAAAATGAGTCGTGAGAACCTTGACGTAACTAAACAGAGAGAAAATGAGTCGCGAGAACCTTAACGTAATTAGACAGAGAGAAAACAAGATCGATGAATTGGGAAAGCCAAACGGGAGCTGATAGCAAGACAGCTGAAGTGTCAAATAAAGGAAGAAAGGAAAGAGACCCTTCCAAAAAGAGCATGTAGATGATAAGCCATCACGAAGACACTGGCCTCTTCTCCCCCTTTTCACTAAGCCCCCTCGCAAAACCATCCCTCAGTACCCTACGTAGTGAATCACTCCGATTCACCTTCAGACTCCTCCCTCTTACCACCCTTCCTCCGAATACCCCTCCGGTGCCCACCGCCACCACCACCTTTAACATCCTTGTGGCGATGATTATGCTGATCATGAGGATGGTGGTGGTGCCTCTTCTCGCTTCTCTTCCATCTGTCATCACTGCCAGCACCTATCCTACCGGGAACCGGAGCTGGTGATATCACATTCATTGACGTCAGCCTTGTCATCGATGGCCTCGAGTTTGGTATTGGTGCGTCTGATCTCTGCAGAGGGGGACCGAATCCCGGTGGTGGTGGTGGTAGTCGCGGCGGCGGGATAGTGCCCGATGTGCTCCCACGATGCTGCCCGTGGTGTTTACCGAGTATCGGAGGAGCTGGAGGTAGCGGTCCAGGATATGGAGGCATCAGTTCTGGCCCTAGTTTAATCCCCATAGCCCCAGAAGTAGCAGCAGGTGGTCTATAAGCCCACGTCCGGGACATAGAAACTACCCGCCCAACAACCACCTCCACCTCAACTTCAAACCTGGCCATCTTGTCTTGATCAAACAAGAATCCTACTGGCGTATCCTCATCAAATCCACTGATATCAACCACCTTCCTTCCCCTCCCGTGCCCCCTTCCATGCGCACCATTCCCTCCAGTGGCCGCCCCCCCTGCCCTCGAAGCTGGGCCACTTACCCCATCACACCCATCGCTAGACCCAGAACCAGACAAGATAGCCCTGACAGCGGTGATCCTTACTTCCCTTTCTTCTTTCTCTCGACTAGAGGTAGTAGCCAGAGAGTGTAAAGAATATTCGTACTTGTTGATGTGATCAACGACAACGGCTTGGACTGAGGCCACCGTGAGGTGGGGCAGACATCGCAGGATCGTGAGCTGTGAGCGGTCGATCTGGGAGGGGGAGATGATGGTTATTAGGGCTGGTGGTTTAGTCTCTCCAGATTTGTCACTGTTGGAGGAAGTGGAGGAGGAAGACGGGGTCGTGATCGAATCGTGTTTGGGCTTGGAAGATGATGAACCGGAAGAGGTAGAAGAGGCAGAAGAGGATGAGGAGACGGTGCTAGATGTCCCTTGGGAAAGGGGAGAGGAGGGTGGTAAATCTGGGGAGGCTTTCGGTGTTACGGTGATTGTTGCTGAGGAAGGGGAAGATGTTGAGGAAGAGGCGGGTAGATGAATGAAAGCAGGAGGAGGAGGTGGTGGTGGAGGTGGCGGTGGAGGAGGAATGATTCCAGCGGTGTTATATGGATTGGATCCCCCGACGTGCCAAGGGGTAGAGCCGTAGAAGTGGCTGATTCCTCGAGACATTCGTGGAAAGGGCGGGGGAGGTGGTGGGGGTGGCGGTATATGATGTTGAAACCGAGCTGTGTTTGACGGATGACCATCTCTCCGTGAAGAATTTCCAGGTACAGCATCACCGATTGCTGAAAGAGCCGGCAGTGCTGACTGGAAAGCCGTAGTGGCAGGAAGTGTCTGGGACGGCAATTGCACATGCCGAATACTAGGCCCCAAGTACTGGTCCGTCGGCCTCACCGATTGTCCATGAGAGCTCGTATTCTGGGACTGGAAATGGTTGAACTGTTGAAGCAGCCAGCATGGTTCTCTTCCAGCTCCCGCACTAGTAAGATCGGCTGGGGGAGGTGGCGGCGGCGGAGGAGGAGGAGGGGGAGGAGGGGGAGGAGGAGGCACATGGCTCACTCCATTCCCAATTCCACCATTCAACCCCATATTCCGGAGCGGCCACCCCGGTGGTGGAGGCGGCAGAGGAGGGGGATTAATACTAGGCACACCCATCATACGGTTATGATATGGCATGTTATGCCGCTTAACAGGGGGTAGTAAAGGCCCGGGGACCGGCTGACGGGTGTATGTCGAAGGACCCGAGTTGACGCGAACTCTCGAGCGCTGGCCAGATGACGATGAGCTTCTTGAGCCTGAACGTGACCGTCCGGAGTCAGATTCAGAAGCAGATGATGACAAACTTGCTCGACGTCGTCCGCGAGACCAGGATCGTGAACGGGAGTAGCTGTCTTCGCGAGAGCTTGAGACGGAACGCCATCGGAGGGTTCTTCCACGTTGCTTGGGACTTCTGATTTCTCTACCGCTACGGGCAGCATTTTTCCCTTTAACCTTCTTCTTCTCGTGGGATTTGCAGCAAGGCAAAGTACACGAAGTAGACCTGGATGTGACTGAGTCGTCATCGTGCTCTTGATTATCGTCGGACCCATGAGTGGAGTTACTGGAGTCGTCGGCCTGTTTCGCGGCTGTTGAGTTCTGGCTGGCGCTGGGGACGATTGCGAACCCGCTGGTCTGGATGTAGTTTTGCACTGATTCTGCCGACTTGACCATCAACGAGTGAAGAGCCCAGTAGATGGTCGGTCCCGTTTCGACAAGAAGAGGGCCCCCGAAGTTATCCCTGGTCTGCAGCACAACGGCTCTGAATTGCCCTGCTTCTTTGACGATTATGAGAGACAATTGAGTGTCTGTGCTACAGAAGAATCTACAGTTCTCTGGGTGATTGTCAGTATAGTGTGTTTGTGTTAGATGCCTGTGACTTTGGAAGGCCCTAAGAGCCAGTGCTGAGTGAGAGGAGCGAGTAGTACTGCAACTTTGAACCAGCTGAGAAAAAAAAAAAAACTCACTCAAGATCAAGCCCTCCAAGCCAGGTATAGGAAATGGATCAGTGACGGGCGCCATCGTGGGATTTGTAGTCTGGCCAGTGATTCTAGGAGACGCAAAAATCGTGGGTTCGATCGAGGGCACTAGCATTCCGGATGGCTGTTGTACAGCCCGTGTAGGGAATGCTAGAGTAGGCAAGGTCGCTTTTGGGAGTGTCAGGTCCAGGAGGAACAACAACGTATTTGTAGCGATCAGTATGTTGTCAGTTCGGTCTCTGATTTCAGTGTCAGCTTGGGAAGAAACGACCAAGTGATCCAAACCCAACCAAGAGCCTCGAAAGGATAGATTGGAACATAACACGGCATTATTAGACCTAATTTGTCTTCGTAAAAGTGAGGCTACAGTTCATGTGTATGCATGATTGCCGTCACCGCACCGCCAACACCGCCGCCTTGCACGACGATGATCATGGGTTGGGTTGAATAACCCACCAAAAGGCATGAAGACTTACACTGAAAACATGATTCTAAAGGAATAACCTATAAGCATGGGTATAAGTTGTGTACGTATTAGTACCGGGCCGCGTGTGTGAGGCCAAGGTATAGTAACAAGCCCGTTGAAGCTCGAGGCTATCGGGATACCGAAATGAGCACAGATAGCCTCGAGTCGAGCAAACCGGGGGAGCGTAATTTGGAAAGAGACATATCGAAGTTGAGAAACGCCGCTTAGGTTCCACTTGACTTTCCTGTGATTGTTTCTTTGTCGGACGTCGTACGCCAAAGTTGCTTGTGTGAACTTGACCGGGACTCGCTAGGACTGGTGAGGCCATGAGAGTGACCGGTTTTTGGTTGTGCAGGATTCGGAACCGCGTCAGCGAGAAGCCTTGGAACTGGGTATGGGTTGTTATTGATAATATGCGGGATATGCATGGCTCTCTTCCACTTACTATGAAGAACAAGCCACGCACATGGGCCCGGCGACACAGCAGAGATATTGACGTGCCTCTTAACGAGACACAGGTTGTTGTCCTTGTCCAACGTTGTCCGGCTTAGACGATCCAGGATCTTGGGAACTGCATGGTTCGACTGCCTAAAACTATCCTTGTCTCACTAGAGTTTGTGCTTCCCGTTTGAACATATGAATATGAAGCATGGAAAGAAGCGAGGGGGTGACGATAACTTGATAATCGCACCCGTGATGAAAGCAAGACCAATTTGAACGACACGGCAGATGGGGCGTCAAAAGTATAGACAATGAACCGCGAGCTGAAGTGGTCGAACCTCCGATCGAGAAGATGAGCTAGCAGCAGCCAACATTCGCTTGAATGCAGTGGTTGGGCAAAAACCCAAACAATTCTTCTTGGAGGTACACCAAAGTAAGGCAAAACTCAATTCCAGGAGAGATGTTGGCACAATCCCTGAAACCTTCAGTTGCTTACTTTTGGTTCACACTTGTGACAGCCTTAACCCAACACACGCCTTCAACACCGAAGACACAAAGTCGCGACTTGAAAAACAGCTTTTATTGACTTTGTTACAGAAATTTCAACCAAAGAGCCTCCCTTACCAA
This sequence comes from Neurospora sp. LNF1-1, assembly GCA_009805225.1. Lineage (NCBI taxonomy): Eukaryota > Fungi > Ascomycota > Sordariomycetes > Sordariales > Sordariaceae > Neurospora > Neurospora sp. LNF1-1. Next base: position 68,876 of record RAOM01000121.1, read on the forward strand.
CCCATCTAACTGTCCAAACAAGAACCTGCCGAAAGATAGACTCAATCAATACTCAACTTTTCCAGACGCGACTTCACTGCCTCCACGAGAGCAGTTTCACGATCCAACAAGCTCATGACTTGCACGACCTTTTGCTTCCGAATCTCCGACGGGATCTTCATCACGGGCATCGGCGAGGAGGTACCGTCGACGCTATCCGTGCTCTCAAGCTGTTGGGCTTGCTCAAACAGGGCGTCTCTAAGAGTTTGGACCTCCTCGAAACGCTTGAGTGACTGCCCGGCAGTAGAGATAGACGCCGTGGTGGTATCTTCTTCTTCTTCCTCGTCGCCCAGGATACTGCTTGCCAAAATGCGGACCTCCTCTGCCCAAGCCTTTTCTTTGTCGCTCAACTCCCGGGTCGAGACCTGACCCAAGCGCTTGCGCAGGTTGTCTACTCGGCGAGCGAGGTTCTCTTGTCTGACCTTCATCACATCTATCCTGTTTCTGACGAGCATTTCTTCAGAAATGTTCTGTTCCTTGGTGCTCCTGCTCTCTCCTTCTCCAGAAATGGTCTCGATCCGCTGGTTGACCTCATATACCTTGTTGATCTGCTCCTTGAGCTCGTATGTCAGTGCTTCACACTTTCTGAAAAGCTCGGCGACGGCATTATTGAGCTCAAACACCTCGGAGCTAACAAGGCGGTGACCCTCGGTAAAGATTTCCAGGGTGGCAACCGACAACCGGACCTCCTGCTGCATAAGCGGGCGCTTCCTGCTAGTTCTCAGTGCATCCACCCACGAAGGCAGGGTGCTAGGCCGGCTCAATACTTCGGAAGGATGGAACAGCGGCCGAGGTTCCCAAACCGTAAGAGGTTCAGGCGTATCTCCATGTTCGGTCGGCACGGGGGTCTCCTGACGATCCGACATCAACTCGGTCTCGGGCGTATCAAAGAAAATGATGACAGGGTCATTGTGAGTAGCGGACAAAACAAAGTGGCCCATATCGGAGCTCTTGAAAGCCGTAGCGGCAGCAAGGACATTCTGGGCATGCTGGGGGGTGTAGATGCGATCGACTTCGGCACGCTGTCCCTTGACCATGAGGTCGAACCGGAAGTCAACCCCAGCCTCCGAGTCACTCTGGAGCTCGCTCTCTAGAAGGGAAATCCATGGAGCCAATGAGACATAGGTAATGCCAGCAGCATGTGTGACATAGAACGCATAACGGGTGGTGACATCCTCACTGAACACCGGCCAACTGTCAGACGTGATTTCGGCTGGCTTGAGCGTGTCGAAAGTGTGGAACACGAGCAGAGACGGGATTTCGTGGTCAGGGAAACCCCGAGTCGAAGCGTTCCTCGAAGGCAGCCATTGAGCCTCAACCCCATCAATATCGAGACAGATCTTGACCTGTCCGCTAGTCGATAAGAGGCAAATGACAGACATCGAGAGACTATCCTTATCGTCATCATCCGCATAAAGCTCAAAATCTTCGCCCATCATGAGGTCGGCAGTGTTGCGTTTAGCGCCGATGACGAAAATATCCTTCAGCTCAACCTCGTCGTCTTGCTCATCCTCGGGAGCAACAGCGAGCTCGAAGGGACCCTGGAGTCGAGGAATGCTTCCCGGCCGAGAAGGGCGCGAATACACCTCAGTGACTTCTCCATAGGGGCCATCAAGGAGCTTGGGTTCCTGGTTGTCGAGATCGGCCATCCACTCCAGTTGTTGCTTGGCGAGGAGCTTCTCCTCCCGAGTGGCCTCCGGATCGGTCTCGAGGGTTTCGATCTTTTGGGCGACAGAGACGGAAAGCGAGGGGATGAGTGTCGGAGGAGGCGACCAGCGGCGCGGCAAGAGGGGGCACAGAGCATAAACATCTCCTTCGGCCATGGCCACCCACAATGTCATTGGCGCCCAGCCGTTCGAGTTGCGCGAGGCAAAGGAGGCCGAAGCGACCTTCATGTCGAAGTCATCGGGCGAGAAGGCTTTGTTGGTCGACGTCGAAGCACTGAAATCCTGGTCCACTGAAGTGCCGTCGGCCAGCCTCTTGAGGTCGACCTCGAGGGTAGGGGTGTCAAAGGACCACCGATCGATAGTGGAAAGCTCCCATTCGCGGACCACCGCATCTTCCGTGACAGTCACCAGACAGCTGCCGTTAACGCCCAGAGGGTGCCATAGTGCGCTGACAACAGCAGACTTGGAAGTGACGTGAGTGGTAGGGCCGAGGGTCCAGAACTTGGGCTTGAAGGGGGCCGTCTCTCCAGAGGTGAGGTGGGAGGTGTCGGGCAGCATACAGACGTGGACTGTATGGGAGGTCAGGACGGCTAACTGATCCTTGTTAGGGGAGATGACCAGCTGCCGAATCTCGCTGGCGACAGGGGTCTTGATGATCTAGAAGAGGAAGGCCGTGTCAGTACTTGACTGCATCTCAAAGTCATCTTTGATGCGCCGTATGCGCCGAGTCTCGGGGGAGTGAAGCCACATACCCGGTAGCCTGGTCCCCGGCTTGTCTCCTCATCGTAGACCTCGAAGGAGCTATCGGAGCTATCTCCGTTGAGGTGGCTTGCAGCACCGGTCCGTGACTGATGAGCTTCCCAGGCGTCCTTCAGGTAGGCGATATCTCCCCATCTGATTTCCCTTCCGCGGGCAACAAAGACCTCGTTTCCTCGTTGAGCGATGGTGCGTTTGGGTCCCTGACTGGCGTTCCTGGAGAAGGCTATCGAAGCGGGGAGCCGGCTGTTTTCCTCGGACTGCTCAAAGAGCTTGTGGCCGGGGTTTGGCTCCTGGAGCCAGGGCGCCGAGAAGCTCTGGATTTTGGGCATCCCGACTGATTTGTGGTAAAGGCTGTTGTCGCTATAGGTACTATCCAACCTTGGTTGTTCGTGTTGCGCAAATAAGTCCAAGTTGGTGTCTGGCTAGGCAGAAATAGCTAGTGGTAAGAGGTCCTAGCATGCACGGGCCGGTTTGTCGTGCTGCACTTCGGTTTCTCTGCTGAAGTAATGTAGGTACTAGAATAGGCAGGCGCACTGGGGCTATGGTCGAGCTATGTATGTACCGGTATTCATGTGATGGCGGTTCTCGGTTTTTGAAGTTGAAAAGGTGATCAAGAGCAGAGGCCAAGGGAGAGAAGAGAAAGAGAGATTGGGATCCCTTTTTGAAGTGGCAGGCCCCTCGATGGGAAGGAAGCCGGAAAGCGAAGTTTGCTAGTGGTCTCGGTTGGCTGGTCAGGATGGTAACAACAAGGTTTGACTAGCGTGTAGTGCTAAGTATGGATGGATGCGTGCTGGATGCCACTATGTCCAGTCCGAGCCAGTGCTGTAAACGAGGCGTCCAGGGCGTCAGTAGAGGCGTCCCCTTCCGCGTGTGTTTTCCGTTGCTTGTCTTGATCGATCGTGTTAGCTTCACTTTAGCGCGTTTCCACTCCTTCCACAGCCGTTTAGTTCGTTTCAACTGTCCGTGTTTAGACTGTTCGGACCGTGCTCGCCGCGTCGTCTCACGCCGTCATTGATCAACAGGAGACGGGCAGCCCGGGATGAGAGGGGACGGGAATGGATAACCTCGGGACTTACAGACTACCTTTAAGAAACAGTAGTGTTGTGACGCGCCTGTACAAATTGGGTGCCAGATTGCGGTCCAATCGGCCGGCAATTATTGTTGGATCAAAGCACCTCCACTGCTGCTGCCCTTGCTTCCATCTCTCTGCCCTTGCCTGCCGTCGTCATATTTGCGGGCACCTCGTAAAATAGGGTACCTGACCCACCTCCAACGGCTAGTGGCCCGCCCTGGATTGCGATGATGTTCCCTGCACTGTGACACTGTGCGCCAACAACTAAGCCTGCCGTCGCGGTCCACGGGCAGTCCAGTCGCGCTCAGCAAGCTGCCTGCCTGTACTGGACTTTAGCAGTTCCAATTCCATTGGCAAACCATCATCCCCATCGACGTCTCGGAACTCCAACCAACTGAACTTGAGCTGGAAGCTTTTGGTTTCCTTCTTCCTGGTTACACTTTTTACCCAAAAACTGATAATCCATCTTCACTAACAATGTTGAACACTCGCCAAAGGAGCACCGTAGAGCGCCTTGACAGGCCAAGCGCCTACTTTTTCAACAAGGTGAGTGCTCCAGTCCCTGACGGCATTTCCATGCCCAAACATTGCCAATCTCTCCTGTCCATAATTAGCACCCGGTCGACCGCTGACCCATCCACTCAACACAGAACAGGCGCAACAGACGTCATGACCGGGACCACCGCGATGGAGAAAATGAGGACAGTAACATGCATCCCGAAGCGTTCGATGACCCGTTGAAGGATGCGACCACTCTCTACGTCGGCAATCTGCAAGTTTGCCCCACGCTGCCCCTTGGCGATGAACCACAGGCAGTCCTTAATTAAAAACTAACCGAATCTTCCTCGGCAGTTCCTTCTACACTACCGAAGAACAGGTTTACGAACTCTTTAGCAAATGCGGCGAGATCAAGCGCTTGGTCATGGGCCTCGATCGTTTACAAAAGACACCATGCGGTTTCTGCTTCGTCGAATACTACACCCACCAGGACGCCCTCGATTGCATGAAGTACATTGGCGGCACCAAGTTGGACGAGCGCATCATCCGAACCGACCTCGACCCAGGCTTCGAGGAAGGGCGACAGTATGGCCGTGGAAAGTCGGGCGGCCAAGTACGTGATGAGTACCGTGAGGACTACGACGAGGGCCGCGGTGGTCTTGGTCGCCAAATCCAGGCCGAGAGAATGAGGGAGCATGACCACAAGCGTTACGATGACAACGACGAACAATACGGCCGCTTGCGCTAAAGTTGGCATTGCATGGGAGCTACGCGGTACAACGAGGAGTGCATCATGATTCAGTGCACAGGTATTCAACCAGTCGTCATGACAAATCGACACAAAACATACAAGCAGACTCTGAGATTACGGGGTTTTCATTCAGGGCAGGTGGAGGCGAAACAGAGAAGCGTGAAAGACAAATACCCCTTGGGAGACATGATGTTCGTTCTTGTATTGCTATCTAGCTATGGTATGTCGGGATAATATTGATATCCCATCCATTCGGTATGGCTTCACCCATTCTTCTGTGATGCTTGCCTGGCCGTGTTTGCGCTGCTCTCTGTATTGGTATCTTAACACGGAGCGAGCAGGAGCGTCCATGATGGACAGAACCTCAAGTCAGTCAATCTCCTTACGAGACGAGACAGGAAGGCCCCTCTTCTTTCCCCCAAGCAAACGGTCCTGTTACCGGTATCTCCAATGCCATCCATGCCATTTTGCTGTGTAATGTTACAAGTGATATACATGCTTGCACGATATCGTCCATCGTCCGGATCGAAGGTCTTAGTAACCAGGAGGGTTGACTCTCTGGGAGACACGGGTCCACTTGGGAAGCTCTGAAGAAGGAATTCCATGTTAGCCTTGGTCGTTGACCCTTATAAATCGATGCATGAAGATGGTCCATACTGTGAATGCCCTTGCGGTACCTCTTCTCCTTGCGGTCGAAGATGGTGTACTTGTCCTTGGGCAGCATCTCGGCCTCGGTGGGCATCTCAGCCCTCCAGCGCTCCACCGCCTTGACAGTCTCTCCCTTCTTGGCGAGGGCGTTCTCAATGGTGGCGACGACGTTGTCGACGGCCCTCAGTCTGCGGCGCTGCCTGAGCTTCTGGAACTTGGACATGCGCCATGGGATCTTCCTGTTTGTCGCATCATGGTTAGCATTTCTCCTCGACATTTAGCGCGGCTGCAACATGGTCACTTACCAAAGAAGACCCCCGGAGAGGGGGTTTGTGAATCTGAAAGCCCCAAACATTGTGGTGGTGGTGGATGTTTGGGGGGAGAGCTGCAACCAGTTCGCTTCGTCAGGATGGGTCCCGAAGGTATCGCGGGAATCGGCGCGGGCGGGCGGTCGTCGTCCAAACAAGTCCCGTCCAAAAAAATCGCGGGTCCGTTCGCCAACCCCAACCCCGAACGAAGCGCGCTTGTCTCAATGTCTCGGACCAGCTGGGGAGAGCGGGTGCCAAGGCCCAGTCCTTGAAATGGCCTGGACCCCCCTTGCAAGGTCCACTGTTCAGCCTCGTGGAGCCCCCATCTTTGTGAAATCACCCGCTGCCCGCGCACTGTCCGCGGCAGATCGGGAGCACCTGCAGCGTTAGCGCCATCCGTCACCGAACCTCCAGCTCCAACAACCGCGCCCGCCCGCCAAACCGGACCGCTGTACGATTTCCAGCATTCTCAGCAATCAACAAGAACAGAACAACCCAACCCAATTCCCGTCCAGACCTTTTAGCTTGTCGTGACCCCGAACCACCAACGAAATAGCGCTGGTCGCAAACACATTTTCGACGACACGCATACGATACGAGACGCAGAAATACCTGGACAAGAGCGAACGACGATAGATCGATAGACCAACAAACCGGACACGGACAGGGGAGCTTGCGCAGCACAGAGGACATCAGGGATACCAGACACCACCACAGCAACAATCATCATGAGCTACTACTTCGCCATCATCGGCACCCAAGACAACCCGCTCTTCGAGTATGACTTTGGCACGAGCAAACAAGGCGGCGACGGCATGGCGCGCTTCACCGAACAAGCGCGACAGCTCAACCAATTCATCATCCACAGCAGTCTGGACATAGTTGAAGAAGTCCAATGGACCAACGGGCAGATGTATGTCGTCTTTTTCCCCCCTCTTCCACTCTTCCCCCTTGCCCTCTCCTTCTTTTCTACCTCCCTGCTCTTCCCCCCTCCAAATCCAATACCCCTACTAACCATTTCGTTCTCCAGGTACCTCAAACTAATCGACCGCTTCTTCACCTCCTACATCTCCTGCTTCCTAACCGCCTCCAACATCAAATTCCTCCTCCTCCACCAACCCCCCTTCTCATCCTCCTCCTCTGCCCTCCCCCACCCCTCCTCTTCCTCCGCTTCCTCCTCCACCACCGCTTTAGGTCAGCACCCACCAACATCAACCTCAACCTCCTCCCTCTCCGTAATCCCTTCCTTGTCCACCCTCACCGGCGGCGGCGGCTCCAACTCAAGCACCACCACGCTCGGGGGCGGCGGTACAAGCCGAACCTCGACCTCGATAGCAGCCAACCCGACGTCCCCGCAGACGGAAGAAGCGATACGGAATTTCTTTGCCGAGGTGTATGAGAACTATGTCAAGGCCATCATGAGTCCGTTTTATAAGACCAACATGGAAATTCGGAGTCCCGTGTTTAGGGCGAGGGTGGCGGCTGCGGGGAGGAAGTATTTGTAGGACAGATACCACGCTGGAGGTGGCGGCACTGGTGGCAGGGTTGTGAAGTGGGAGAGTAGTAGTTGGGGGAGGGCCAAGGGGAGAGAAACGGGGAAGGTCTTGGCCATGGACATGGACATGGAGGAGGGAAGAGACAAGGTGAAGGAGACTGGAAAAGACTGGGACGGTGATGCTGCTGGTAAGAACAGAGCGGGCAGAGAAACGGGAGGAGGTGATACCACCGAAGGAGACCACAGCAAGGAACGGGGATGGATGTCTGGGTGGTTTTGAGAGTGTTAGGTTACAGTCGGATGGTATAGATGCCGTGGGACGTCACCGAGGAGATGGGAATCGGTTGTCGAAGTGATGATGATAGGACTTGGGACAAGAAGGGATGTGATACGGTACTCGTAATGTTTTATACCCCTTGGATTAGCTGGAAGGGTTGAAGTCATTTATTAGTTGAAGCATACAAATCGAGCCGGCGAGCGGTATCGTTCAGCCATAAAAGACCAAGACGCATTTCATGATCATATCCAAAACTGTCGGCGTTGTTCAACAAGGACTTGGGAGAACATGTCAATTTCTAGCAGCCTAAATCGTACGCCATCATTCATGCACGCATCACACATCGCCGGTATAGTGTAGGACCCAAGACTGAGGAAACACACTGCAGAGGACGTTGAATTATCATGTAAAGTAATCGATGATGACTAGCCTATTACGTGCCCATCATACATCTTCCTTTCTCTCATTTGGTGACAACTGAACAACAGAAGAATGGAGAGAGAAGAAGCGCGCAACGCACTGTGACAACAAATCTTCCCCTGCATCCATCCATCTCGCTTTGTATGTTTCTCATCATATCAAAGATGTAGTCGTCCCTTTGCCTTTGCCATGACTAACACAACGCCCCCCCCCCCCCCCCGCCAAAACCAGCCGTCAAAAGCGGTAGTACCCGTGTGCCCCAAAGAACGCCATTCCCTTGCGCGGTTGTATCAAAACACAAAAATTTCGCCCAAAGTTTCATGCCAATGTTGTAGTAATCAATCGCTCGTTTGTTGTTCTCCCTATCGTCGTGAACGTCCCCTAATAACCAGAAGTATAACACTTCATGGTCACATTTAACCACCGAAACCGTAGAGGGTACGGCCCTGGCGCTTGAGGGCGTAGACAACGTCAAGCGAGGTGACAGTCTTGCGCTTGGCGTGCTCGGTGTAGGTGACGGCGTCACGGATGACACCCTCGAGGAAGGTCTTGAGAACGCCACGGGTCTCCTCGTAGATCACTGTTGGGAGAATAGGTTAGTTGACTGTTTGACTGGTGGGGATGGTTGGAGGAAGGCGACATACTAGCAGAGATACGCTTGACACCACCACGACGGGCGAGACGGCGGATAGCGGGCTTGGTGATACCCTGAATGTTGTCGCGAAGAATCTTGCGATGGCGCTTGGCACCGCCCTTGCCGAGGCCCTTGCCACCCTTTCCGCCTATAGAACCATCATGTCAGCTTTATCTGAATGACAAAAAATGGAAAGTTGTTCGTCGACGAAGGTGAGGTCTGATGCAAGCTGGTGGTGGTTGACAATGCGAATGGTGATGCAGTGTTGATGGTGGTGGTGTGCTGCAAGTAAGGTGACGTGACGCGTTAAGGAGCCATGCCCCATGCATCACTAACCACATTCCCAACGTACACGCTCGACCGCCAAACAGCTATCGCGAACTCTTGGTCAAGCAACCGCGCAGCCATGCATCGACGACAGCGACGTCGACGAAGAGGATGAGAACAAATGATCATTACTTACGTCCAGTCATGTTGATTAGTTGATGGAGTTGTTTATTTGATGTAGATAATCCGTGGCGCGATGCACAGATTGATGGAGTACTGTTTGCGGATAAGAAAAAGCAGACACCAAGAACGCTGAGAACAGGAACAGGAAATGGAGAGGGTTTGGGGCGAGGGAGAGGATCTGGTTAAATAGGCACGGGAAACGGGGGGGTGGGAAATGGAATCAGCGGGTCACCAGAGGGCAAGAAAGGTTTCAACAGGTGGCTGCGCGCCTGCCCGGATTGCGGCTTTGGGGGTTGGTGCTGATTACGAAGGGTGGAAAGGGTGGGAAGGTGGGCGATAGCAAAAGAGCACTAGTCCTTTTTCGGAATTACGAGGGGTGGTGCCTGCGTGTGTTGTGTGAATTTATTTTTTTGAACTGAATCAAAACTGCCGTATTTTGCGACGTGCAAATCGCTTGTTATTTCTTGCTCCAAAAGCGTGGTGCTAGGAAGCGTTTGTTTTCCCCCAAATGAGCGGCCTGCTGCACCTCGCGTTGTGCTGTTGGTCCAAAATATGCGGGAAAGATCGTAGGATGATCTGTGCGTGGCTCAACCTTGCTTTAGCGTCGTCTGGAAACCGTGAACGCTCGGGCCAGCAGACCGCACTTGTCTGATTCTGATCTCGTTCGCAGGTTCGCTCTGATTGGTTCCAATTTGGAAATCGTGTCTGAAATGGGTGAGGTTCTTGAAGAAAAGGTGCAAAACAAAAGGAGGAAACAAGGAGCGTCGGGAAATCTGGGGATGCAAAGGTCCTCTGATGTATTTGTATATTCTAGAACCTTGAAGCACACTGGAGTCACCCATCCCAGATCACCCTCACGTTGCCTCCAAACTCCAGACGGGTTGCAGTTGCTGAAGCTGTCCCAGTCCGGTACTTCTGCTAGTATTCTTCGATTTCATCTGCAACGACTGTCCCTCTTTTCCTTCATCAACTCCCTCCGACCTGAACCGCGAACTTCCTTCTGCCTCCTTCACAAGAAGACATAACCGCATATCCCAGACTCCTGTTCCAATGGATATACATCTTGGCCAATGCGATTTTGAGCTAACTCAATGCAAACCTCTCTGATCGCCCAGTATGCCGTTTTGAAGAATTCCATGTAGGTGAGAGGTCTGAACCCATGAGTGAGGGGATGCCAAAACCCGGCTTCCTCAAACTTCCCCATAATCCTCGCTCCCAAGCATAAAAACGCCATTTCCATGCAAACATGAATGTGAATGTGAAGCAATAGCTGGATCTAGAAGCGGACGGCCTGCTCTTCCTGTCCCATCCCGGCATCCAGCAAGAAATCCCCGTCCAATAACATCATATCCATCTGGTAAGCCATGCTCTTCAAACACAATTTGTTGGGGGTATGTAACTCGAAAGACTCATCATCATCCAACCTAAACCCGTAGCCATAAAAAGAAAGTCCCATCAAACCCATACCGCCAAAACCGAAAGCAACATGTTTAACTTCAGGGGTATCACTGCATCATGGAATCATCCGGTCCCTCATCGTCCTCCTCCAAGCTCTCAATGGCTTCCTTGATTTGAAGGCTCGCCTATAAGCAGCGACAGTTAGCAAAATCTTGTTGCTCCGTCACACCCTTCAGCATGAAACTCACCTTTGGATCCAAGCTCAAAGCAATGGTAAAGTGGCGCACCGCCGATTTCTTATCGTGCAGTGTTTTGGAGAGCTTGCCCAAAAGGAAGTGCACCTGGGCCCTGTCTGGAGCCAAGTCCTTCAAAATCATGAGTTCCGTCTGCGCCGCCTTCACTTGTCCCGTCTGCAAAAGGGCACGAGCCTTCTTTAGCCGGACATCAGGGGCGCGCGGAGCCAGTTCCGTCGCTTTGGTGAAGTACGGTAGGGCCTGTTTGATCTGTTTCTGCTTGTGCAAGACCGAGCCCATGCAGCAGATCAACACCGCGTGGGTCGGGTGGATGACCGAAGCAGCGTGATAATGGCTCAGTGCCTTGTCGAAGTTGCCCAGCTTCTCGTAAACCCTTCCGATGCCGTAGTAAGCATTGTAGTGGCGCTTATCAGCCGCGATGGCGTGTCGGTAGGCCGTGAGGGCCTTGTCGTATTCCTCATTCTCCACGTGCTCGTGTCCTTGTAGAGTATATGCGTACGCAAACTTGGGATCGAGTTGCGTCGCTCGCTTGAAGCATCTCAGGGCTTGCTCATGATCATACGCCAATGACCATGCGTTACCAAGGGCGCACCAGGCTTCTGGTGAATCCCACACCGAGTCGATCATCTCATGGGCGAGGAATGAAAGCTCCGTCTCTTTCTTCAAATGCCACAGAACTGTCGAGTAGACCTCCATGTCCTCGAGGCGAGTTGGAGCAATAACGCGAAGACGCTTGAAATACTTGTCTGCCTCGGCATAGTTCGCCTGCTCATATTGTGTCCTTCCCATCTGTGCCAAAACCCACGGTGTGTCTTGGTGGCTCCGCGGTAGTGACATATAGGTCGCCACTGCCTCCTGACATTGAAACTCGGATGAGAGCGAATACCCGGATGCCAACTTCTTCAACAAGTCGAATATTGTTTTCAAAGCTTCCTCAACCGCCTTGACAGACTCAGACTCGGCTGGTTTAGGGGCGGGGGGCGGAGGTGGTGCCGCCTGCACCACCGGCGGCTCCTTGGCGCGTGGTGCCTCGGCGTGGTCAATGTCCATACCATTATCCTCCTGTGGCGGCTTCCGGTTGCCACTGATAACCCGACCAACGTTTGCCCCACTAGAGCCCGGCCGAGCAAATCGAGATATTGGGGGCCTAGCCTTCCTCAGCTCACGGGTTGCTGCCGTGCTCGATGTCTTCGTTGCCGTTGCTCTTGGTACCACGTTGAGTCTTGCGCTTCGCCTGGGTTCCTCACTGTTCATCGATCTTGTTTGGACTGGGTGCCCCGCTGCCGTACGTTTCCTTTCAGTAGTTGAACTGGAGACAGTCGATGTTTTGGCACCCGAGTCAGCATGGTCTGTGGCGGAATCTTGAGCTTTATCTTTCCTTCTTGTTCCCAACCGGTGACCCATCTTGGGTGGCGCATCAGTCAAAGCAGAGTCTGCTGCTTGGGCCGCCCGAGTTCTCCGAGGTGGTGCTTGCGGCGGCTCTGCTTGGTGTCCAACACGACCAATCTGAGAATTATGGGTGGTCGGAGCAGGCCCAGCTTGCGTATCGGTTTCCTCCAACGGTTTCCCTGGCTGACTTGATGTAATTCCTGACTGAGAAAGATACATCTTGGATATAAAGCCATTTTCCGAATCTGGATACGACGCTGATTCCTGCGATGTCCCATATGGCCCGAATGGATCGCTTGGCTGCCTGTTTTGTTGCTGTCCCGTCTTCTTTTGCTGCAAGGGCTCTGGTAGCTGTGGAGAGGGTCCTGCAATCCATGCAAGAATCGGCGTTGCGTTAAGGCCATGCTCGAGGTTGCGCGCAAGACCGTCACTCGCCTTGAAGACGTTGGGCACTCTAACGCTTACTCCCATGTCGCAAAGGCTTGTGAAGGCTTCCCACATGAACGGATTCCGTCGTAGGGCCTCCTCAAAACATGGTATTGCCTTCTTCTTGTCGTCGTATGCTCGGTAGAGTCTGCCCAGGAGACAACTGAAGGCGGCCGCATCGGGATACGGCATCCTGGTAAAAGAGGTGTGTCTCCCCAAGTTGTCCGCCTTGGACCATTGTTTCCTCCCATTCTCCAAGCCCGTAATCCCATCTTTGTATCGCTCCAACTCCAAGCACGCCTGAGCGAAGACATAGCAGGACCCCAAATGCAAACCTCTATACCCTGGGCCCCGACTGATCTGGTAGGCGGTTCGAGCATCGCCGAGTCGCAAGTGGGTGTAGGCGAGAAGATAGGCGGAATCGCAAAAAGATGGGTCGTGGGCATAAAGACGTTCGGCAAAAAAGAGGGCGCTCTCGTAGGCACAGTTGTCGAGATGGTAATATATGGCCTGCCGTAGCAAAAGAGAGACGGTAACATTATTTGGCGTCATCTTCCCAGCCATGGCCGAACCACCAAACCCGCGGTCGAAGTGGCGTATGAAATATGCTACCGGCAAAACCAATCCATGGGATCACCGAATAAGAGATGGTGAACTAAAGGTGATGCGCCTCGTCCAGAAAACCGAATGTCGGAGGGTCGGCGGGAGTAGAAAATTCGCAGGGGTGACTCGAGATGAAGGAAGGGTTGTCGAGGACGCAGGGAATGAGCGAGGGCTGAATCGTTGTTCGTAATCGTGAAACTCGTGAATGGACGGGGGAATCGTGTCGGAATCAGTCTGCGCCTGCGCGGTCAAAGCAAAAGCCGGGTGCAAGGGGGAGATAGGCTGCGCTCAATGAAAGGCGCGCGAACAATGGACGATGCAGCTGCTGTATTAAGAAAGTATCGACAAAAGAAGAGTCGTTTGCTAAAAGCGTCGCAAAGTGTAGATTGAGTGGAGTGATGGAATGCTGAAGATGCCGCTTTCGAGTAGCACAAGATGGTCTGTGACGTCGGGGAAAAACAAAAAACAAAAAAAAGAGTTGAAGATGTATGATGCACCCGGCAAGCAGGTCACCGACAGGGAAGGTAGGGTCCAAGGGTCAGCTTCTCCAACGACGACAACAGCAACCTACCATAGCGCGCACACGGTATCTGTAAAAATGGTCTTCCGGATGGTCTCCGTGCGACTGGACTATTTTCCCACGGAGGGTCTATTTTCCTACGGTAAAATAATTCCTAGTATTCTCTTCAAAACAAAACCATCAAATTTGTTATGATTATATTGCGTATAGTATAATTTATCTATAAAAATTATTGTTAGTATGCTTTTAAATAAAATAGGTCTTTAATATATATATTAAAATTAATATTAAGTATATTTTAATAAGGTGAGAATTTTACATTTAAGAATTATAACTTCTATTATAAATATCTCTTTAAATATTAAATTTACTTTGAGTAGAAGGATTATTATTAAAGATTATTATAGTTAAAGGTATATTTTAATTAAAATTTAGGAAGGCAATTGTGACGAACGGCAGTCTGATCTGCCTAAGTAGGATAGCTGAAGGTAGGAACTATCAGYGCTGTTCGGTGAAGCCAAAAGGTTCACAACAAGTATGCGTGCGTGATACTGGTCTCGGTGATAATGATCAATTGACTACTGTCGAACTATNGTCTGATCTGCCTAAGTAGGATAGCTGAAGGTAGGAACTATCAGCGCTGTTCGGTGAAGCCAAAAGGTTCACAACAAGTATGCGTGCGTGATACTGGTCTCGGTGATAATGATCAATTGACTACTGTCGAACTATCTGACAATCTGAGTTCTCCAGTCGTCCCTTTATACTTCTGACACCTCGCCTTCCATTGCCTTGTTGGTGTCTGCTCACGATAGTGCCTTGCTCACCGTGAGCGCTTGCTCACTGTGAGCACTTGATCACTGTGAGCAGCTCCTCCTGGTGAGCGCCCTTCGGGTGCTCCCCTGGTCCAACTCTTGTCTTGGGTTACACTATCTAATCTCGAGCGGGGCTGTCGCGTCCCGGCGGCCTGGTCAGCCCATGCTTCTGCTTAAGTTCGTAACAGCAATCTAGTAAATAAGAGGATTAAAGTTAGTATAAGTCTTAATATACTATAAAATTTTACAATTATATTCCCTTAGTAGAATTTAACAGTTATATTTCCTCAATGAACTTTAGAATTTTACAATTATATTACTCTTAATAAACTTTAAAAGTTTTAAAGTTTTAAAGTCCTTCCTTCTACCTTCCTCCTTAATATCGCACTTCCTCTTTATAATTAAGAAAAACTACCTCTTTTCTTCAGAAATAACTATTTGGCTTAGTGGCTAAGTGGTTAATAAAGTAGTTCCTCATTACTAGACTCTTGTTCGATTCCTCGTTGTAACTAAAAATTTGTAACTTATTTAATTATAAAAAAAAAGGTTAAAGAACCTTAGCCTTCTAAAAGGCTTTTTAAATTAAAAATTAAAGTATTTAGAAATATCCTAACTTTCTTTTTACTTATAGAGCGTTAAATATTATAAGTTATATTCTTCTAATATTTTTTTTTATAATTAACCTTAAAAATAATAGGCTTTTTTCTTTGATAAATAGTTATATTTTAATTTTATTTGGATGATTAGATAGATTGTAAGATGGAAAATACATTAATATTTTAAAATGAATTTAAGGTATAATACTATATCAATAAAGATATCATTTTATCAGTTTAAATTAGATATAGTTGTACAATAGTTATTTAGTTAAATTATTTTCATAGGAAAATATTTATAGTTAACAAGTATTTCGCACAAAAATAATTAGTACGGTATATATTGAATTGATTACTTCCTATATTTTATACCCAATATAGTCCTAGAACCCTTTTACAATTATCATATTTCACAACTGCAAAATCATACGGGTGATCATTTTCTACGACCCCCCTGGCGCGCTATGGTATGTATGTCTAACACGACATGACTTTCCACTCTCCCAAACACTTCCTGGTGACCTGGTGGAGGAGGACGATTGAGATGGCGGCGGCAGCAAGGGCTGTCTCGGTCTCAATGAAGTCGCGATACAAACAGTAAGTCGGAAAGTGTTAATTGTCTGTTGCGGCTGCAGCGCTGGCTGGTGGTCAGTCTCGTTCGCGACTCTACAGGGTGAGACTTTGGTTTGGGTGTATGTTGTGGTTGGGTGCGACAGCGACCAATTGGGTGGGCTACGCGACGCTGGTGGGTAGAGCTTGCCGGGCAACACAGTGACAACCAACCTGACCCCGGTCCCGTCTTCAGTTGAGGTTCTGCAACTGCAAACTGACAGCCCCGAGAACGGCTCAACCCCACTGTAGTCAAAGTCACATGGCGCCCTGGTGCCTGCAGTGCCGTCAATCGATTTAGCGCGCAATGGGTCACCATTACCAGCCACAGTCAACCTCCAAGTGGCTGGTGAGGATCCATTCGAGACAACATCAACATCATGATCAACAACCTACAACCATCACTTCAAATTTCCATTCATCACACAACAGTGACTATATATAATACATAGTGATCATTCGTTATCCCCGGTATTGCACATTAACCTCTCGCTCGATCGTATCGTTACCAACTCTCAACGACCATTTGGGCTCGCCCTCAAATTTCATCATCAGCCGCAAGTTGTCCATCCGGCGGTGGACGTTGCCCTGCGAATCCCTTATCTGCGACAACTCGTTCAAAGGAACATGGATATCGCAGTTGATGGTGCACAGATGTTGGACGGAGCCCGTGTGGTCACTCCTCACAGGTGGCTTCTCAGCATCGCTCGTCATTATGTGTAGTTCCGCGTTCCTCAGGTTGGTCGGAGTTCGAAAGTATCTGTAGAATGCATATTCCACCGGCTCTCGATTATCCACCGGCTCGTTCTACACCAGTCTTGTCAGTGGGCTACAAAGAGTCTTCACCCTTGGAGCTTTCCATACCTGTTTGAGATACCAGAACATCCTATAGACCTTTTTCTGTGCCATCGGGATTCGTGTAACATCGGTCTAGTGACCGGTCCAGAGGTGGGTTCAATCCATCAACGGAACAGCCAAGCTCGACACCGTAGCTGAACCTAGCTACTCGCGAGACGACAGAAGGCAGTGTTGGGATGTGTCGGATGCTCCCTTCAAGACAGCGATCACAGCTCCTCTTGCTACAGCCGACCATCTGCGTCAAAAAAAAAAGGTCAGTCAACAGCCCATTCTACTCGGGGTCGCTGAGGGGATTCATACGCTCGTTTCGGCTGTAGTACGTTCTGATGCTGTCCATTGAGCTGATTGTATAAGTAGGGCGAACCACCAAGACCGCCAACCAGAAGAATGTTCTATACGTCGATTGTTAGCCCCAACGTCCAGAGAGACAACGCCCTCCATTGATTCCAGGCTTACCTTTGGGCCGCCCCCATATTTCTCTCGGATCAGGGCTTTCTGCTCACTAATGAGGGTCCGGATGCCCGTGAAGGTCTTGCTGAAGAAAAATTCGACAGCATGCCTGTAATGCAGTCAGCTTATTCTCCATTCAGGACTGCGGAAAATGTACCTCTACTTACTTGGGAACAGGGAACCTGTCCGTAGTGCCTTTGAACTTCTTGAGCATCGAGAAGGCCCTGGCTGGAGGCCTGATAACAAATGTGTCTTGACGCTCTCTGCCACTGAAGGTTCGCTTCATAGTGTGCTCCCACTCGTCGTTCATGAACAGGCGAAACTCATTGGCCTCGACCTTCCCAAATTTCAAACCGGATTTCATCTTCATCCAGTCTTCAAATGCGCTGTCTACGAGGAAAGCACCACAAAGCTTGCCTGTAAGCACCACTGTTAGTAGCCATACCTATCATCAGATCCAATCGTTTCCTTACCGTCTCCTTTAACAGCTTCCTTGACCTGGAAAGGGTCCGTCGAAGTGACCTCATAGCTAATGATGTCCTAGCCGAAAAGTTAGTTACTCAAGCTTGATGCGACGACCATTGGTGGAGACGTACCACCGTGCCACCGCCACAGTCACAAACGATAAAGGTCTCTCCGACCTCGATGTCAGGATGATTCCTTCGTTCATATAACGTTGACAAGGCTGCAGCTTCTTGCTCTTCAACCAAGATGAGCTTTGTTTCGCCGATTCTCCTTCTCTCTTCAATACCCGCCCTTCTAGCTGCCTCCTTCAGTCTTTCTCGCGCATATGCCGGCCAGATAGCGGGCACAGTCACTGCGACCTTCAGAGGCAACGTATCGATACTCGGGATCTCACGTCTGATATCTTGCAGCGTGTGATCCCACATTTCCTTGAGAAATCTCCCAATGAGGTCAACTATGCCGTCTCCCGCATATTCTGGAAGCATCTCCAGTTGTTGACGCGCCCGTCCCAGATACTGTGAGTTGCGGACATCTTCTTGGGCGTCTTGATGGTTGAGCAGCAGCAGCTTGAACCAGCGGATAGTATCGTGGTTTTTGGGGATTAAATAGCCCCAATTACCCGTCCCCAGGTCGACTTGAGTGGGAATCTGCACCTCATCTCGCAGGCTGGGGTCGATAGAGGGCCAGCCTGTCACGTCATGGATAATCTCTGGGTCGTCAGAGTAGGCCCATGAAACCCCCGAGTAGCTGGAGTTGAGTTAACGGAAAGGAAGCGGCTATTACAATGACTCGAGGATGTTACATACGTTGTTCCGAAGTCAATTCCGATCGCGATGTACTTTTGAGCACGGTTTCGCCTTGGCCGTTCTAACTCATAGCAGGCGGGCCAGGCTGCCCTTGACGGCCGTGGAACAACTGTTAAAGCAAGAGGATAGGAACTGGGAGGATACTTCAGAGTGGTAGAGGCATTCGTCCGTCGATGATCGTCGCCCGCCTGAGGCTGGTATTCCTTTTCTATTCTTTTTTTCCCCGCCATGCGCTCAAGCTCTAGTCTCAGCCCTTCGTTTTCGTTCCGTAACAGCATAATTTGCTTGCTCAGAATGTTTGATAATTCCAGGCGAGGATCCTCGGAGTTAGAAGTAGTAGGACTCGACATATCGACAGCGTGGGGCCAGCAGTTAGCTGTTGAAGTTGCATCAATCGGGTTGCCGCCGTTGTCTGACGACTCATGAGACAGGACTTGAGTAGAATTTGTCTGCGAGGGCTGCAGGGATGTCTTTGCCCCTAACGCAAGTCCTTTTGGCTTTGTTGCCTTCATGAACTTTTTGGAGACTATGGCGAATCGATGGTTGAAAAGCATGATAACCGCACCTGTCACCACTGCCGACGATCTGGAAAGGAGGGAATGTTAGCGGACGGCAGGAAAATGAACCACGACCTTCATAAGGTTCAACAAGGTGTGCGGTCGTTATGACTTACGGATGGGAAGGTTGTGAAACGTTTTGAAATTGGTTCTGCAGTTGTGAATATAGGTAGGGAGAAGCGCCGAGACCCCCAACAAGGAACACTTTCTGGCAAGAGAAAATCCAAGTATTAGCGTCAGTCCATGGCAGCGTGGCGATAGCCTCTATTCTGATGACTTACCTTTGGTATCTTCCCGTGTCCTTGCTCGACCGCCTTCATATGTTCATTGATGAGTTGTCTAACCCCAGAGTAAGTCTTCGCGAAGAACTGAGTAACAGAGTGTCTGTCATTTCCGTGACTGAGTCAGCAGGGTATACTTCAAACAAATGCCCGAAAGCAAACATAATTACGCGCTTACTTTGGAATCTGGATGCTGTTTCCAGGATAATCGGCGGGCGAGTTGAGAGCGAGAGGCTCGTGAACATCACTGCCGCTGAACGTCCTCTTAACTGTATACTCCCATTGACGTTTCAAAGAATCCCAACATTCACTGTCTGCTGTGCTGGTACGTGGAAACTTGCGTTTGATCCAGTTATCAAAGCTCGTATCGACTAGAAACCCTCCGCAAAGCTTGCCTGTTGATTACACTCATGTGTCAGTTGATGTTGCTAACTGTAAGTGTGGCCTCGTTGCTCTCTTACCTTCTCCCTGTGTTATCATCTGGATTTTAGCCGGCGATGATGCAGTAACTTTGACATAAGCAGTTATATCCTACCAGTGTATTGCGTCGGTCAGTCACTGCGAAACAAGCTGATCTAACATAAAACAGGGGCTTTCTGTGCTGAGGAAGGGTCGACTTACAACCATCCCCCCGCCGCAATCGCATAATATGAAAGCGTCGTCGACCTCAATTTCAGGCGATAGCCCACCTTCATAGAGTAAACAGGTTGCTGCTGCGTCGGGTTCGTCAAGTAGAGTGACATCCGTCTGGCTGTAGAGGCTGTGGCCGCGAATGCCTGCTTTGACCCCAGCCATCAACCTTTGACGTGCACAGTCCGACCAAAGGGCGGGAACAGTAACAGCAATCCTCAACTGCTGTTTGCCCACACTGATGTGGCGATCGATATCATGAATTATGTGCTGCCAAATCGCACTGAAGAAGTCTGAAATCAAGTCATCAAGGCCGTAACCAGTCGCCTTCTCATGCACCTCAAGCAGCTGCTTCATCTTATTGAGATGCGGGGATGCCTTAACATCTTCTCCCAACTCATCAGGGTTAGGAAGGAGTAGTTTGAACCAGCGAATAGGGGTCGCGTTCTTCGGGACTAGGAAACCCCATTTTCCTGTCTTGAGATCAACTTGAGTTGGAATTTGCGACTCGTTCATCGGTCGCTCATCTACCTCTAGCGACGGCCATCCTGTAACACGGTGAATGTTACTTGCTTCTTTGGAACAGGCCCACGATGCAGCCGTGTACCTACGAATCTCGTCAACGCTGGAGTCAAGAAAATAAGGAAATGGTCAACTTACGCGGTCCCAAAATCAATCCCGATCGCAACATAGTCGTCGCCATCATCGGTTTCCATTTTCTGATATGCAGAGTATCGCGAAGAGGCTCAGTGTCTGATTGTCGTGTCGAGCGCCTCGGCCCTTACAGAGGAAACCTCTAAAGCAGAACCGTCTTGTTCCTTCAGCTGTTTGTAGAGGTGTCTGACATATTCCCAGTCACGGTCGCAAAAACACGCAGAGCTTGACTACGCCACACTGCCCAACACACGACCTTCTGGTACATGTCCCAGCCAATAGAATTTGTCGATCTGCTTCGAGCTGCTCCGTTTAGCATGTTTGTACGAAGCTGAACGAAGAGGAGGAGGGATAGTGTATGCGTAGCGCAGCTGGGCGGTACTTGTAATCGAAGGAAGTGCTGTCGTCCACGGCAATTTTTCGTACCATTGAACTTACCTGGTAGCCTGGGTTGACTTCAGTTAATGACTTGATTCTTTTATAGCTGCCCAAATTACGTCCTGGGTGAAATGACCGAGAGCTGTATCTCGAGACTGAACTGCGATGGGCCGTACCGCACTCTTGTTTTCCGTTTCCCGTGGCAGACTCTCGCACACAGTTAATAACCCCGCGGTTGCCTGACGGACGCCCAATTGCCTTCACTTCCGTCAAATATCGGAGGAAACGTGGCGTCCACAAGGACCTTGACACACATCGCATGTAAAGTATAGCCACAGCCTTGTGCGAGGCACAACCCCTCCTTCAGACCGCATGAGTGGCATCCAGTCAGAATGCAACAGAATCGAACCTCTCCTAGAAATCCGTCGCCACTGATCTCAGTCGTTCCCCAAGCCAACCATCCATGACACCACAATTCACAATCCCACGCGGGCTTCTTTCCGAGGAGGGGGGAGAAGGAAAGGTGGAGGAGGTATTTGTGGAGTGTGGCTTTGTGAGTTTATACTTTCCTTTTCTTTCCTGGATGGGACCGACTGCTGCGCTGGGCCTTGTTTCCATCCCTCTCCTTTTCCCCCGTGCTCTCAGTACTAACATCATCAACAGCGCAATCGTCGTCCCACCCAGTCAAATCTTGTCGTCAGCAATTATCAGTCGCCGTGCTAGTAGCCATCGTCATGGAAACCTCACAAGAAAAGGAAGGAATCGTTATTGTAATGGGTGTTACTGGTGTAGGAAAGAGCACGTTCATCAACCAACTAAAGCCCGGGTCGGCTGTAGTAGGGCATACGATGGAGTCGAGTAAGTACCTCTAGATGAGGCTCCCTGCCACAAACAACAGCCTAACCAAGCACAAGTAACTGACTGACTGTGATCAACGAATAGCCACAAGGGCTCCGCAAGCCGTCAAATTATTCCTGGATGGAGATCATACCGAGTCCGTTGCTGTGGTCGATACTCCTGGTTTCGATGATACTTTTCGCTCCGACGAGAAAGTGCTTGAAGCGATTGCCGAGTTTTTGGCCACCCAGTATATCTTGGGTGTCCCGCTGAAAGGCATTATCTACATGCACTCAATAACCGAGGTCAGGATGAAAGGGTCATCTCTCAAGTTCCTAAATATGTTCCAGTCCCTGTGCGGAGATGAGGCCATGAAAAAGGTTTCACTAGTAACCACGCATTGGGACGCGATCAAGCCGGAAGATATGCGCAACGCCCTCCTTCGCGAACAGGAGCTGATCAATAGGTGGTGGGCACCCATGCTCGAGAAGGGTTCTGTGCCGACGCGGTATCATGGGTCGTATGAATCGGCCGAGGCTATTCTTCTAGAATTAACGCAAGATGACGAAAGTATAGTCCTTGACGTGCAGAGGGAGCTCGTCGATTATAACAAGAAGCTGGGAGAAACGAGAGCGGGAT
Source organism: Neurospora sp. LNF1-1 (assembly GCA_009805225.1). NCBI lineage: Eukaryota > Fungi > Ascomycota > Sordariomycetes > Sordariales > Sordariaceae > Neurospora > Neurospora sp. LNF1-1. The sequence goes on from RAOM01000121.1 coordinate 91,056, forward strand.
TGCCTTTCAAGCAGACAGTGGACGAGGAGATTGCGAAGCTCATGAGCTCGGCCGCAAAGAGTGATGATCAAGATAATGATACTGTTCAAGGGACCCCACAAGACGGCAAATTGGAGGAAAAGCAGGAACGACTGAAGGCCAACATCGGCGAAAGGGTGAAGATGCGCATAGCGCGCATAAGAGAGGAGCTGAAAAATAGCCCGGGCATTGTAACAGGAGTCAAAATCTTCGTAAAGGTATTGAATCTGGCACTCACCATTGCTTCCCTTGCCACAATGTAGGCAGATGTACCTAGTCTCGCTAGTTTAGTTGAGAACGAAAGAAATGGTCAACATGGTACTTTGATGATGGTTCAACACCTTCAACGTGAAGTTAAGAGTGGGGAAGTCGTGATTGGGAATTGCTCTCCCAGTTCCCTAACCAACTCCTCCTCACTTCAAGTTGCTTAGTAAGCAATCCCTCGTCGCAATGATGCCAAGATGCAGCTTCCGTTGGCTTCTTCTCTCAACCCTGAACAGCCACCGGGCAAAGCAGGGGACTCGATCACTCAGCAGTCTTCCATCGCAACACTCAACATTAGAGAAAGTGCACTCTGCATATCTCAAAATCACGTCGATTCCATCAACATAAACACCCATACATCCTAAACAACAATGGCGACGGCTGCACAGCTTGCCTCCACATCTGTCAGGCTCACATGCACCAAGATGCCTGTGAAATCGTGTTCTGACCTCTCATCTACATTTGTTTTTTTCTTCTTCTCCACCTTGGTCAATTAACCCTCGCTCATGGGGTGGTCTGAATCACCCCTGGCCGATCTCATAGCGATTCCAGACACCAGCGTGTGCCCGCTCATCCTCCTCGCCAAGCAGGACACCAGGCAAAATGGTTATCGCTCAGACTCTCGAGCCTGAGGGGTGGCATGGTCACTGATGCTTTGGATTTGAATTCATTGCCTACGTTCATTCCAGGATCTTTAACCATGATCGAAATTGCTTCCCTTGCAAGACTTGTTTTTACTGTAGTTGATTTCGTTTGTTTGTGCGTTGTTGGTCGATCTTGGTGGTTTTCAGTATCTCTGGCCGTACGTAGCTGCTACACAGTAGTCTCTTGCGAGTGCACGTGTAGGCTTCTCTACCATGTCGACCATGGGATTCCTCCTTCATTCTCCCAAGATTTACGAAGCGCAATGGCTCGTGAGTCTGTGAGTTCTCTAACCATCAATCATGACCGGCTTCTCTGTTATGCTTGACGAGGTTGGGGAATCTTTTCACGTTATAGTATTATCTGATCATTCACGGATCCTTAAAGTGAGTCGAGCGACCATTTGAGTCTTCCTTGCGATTGGAATTGATCACGAAACAAAAAAAACAAAGAAATGTTAGCAAACCAGCCAGGTACGCCATCTGCTGCCACCGCAGGAACAGGCCATACAAAACCTCAAGAGGTCAAACCTTTTGACAAGTTGTATAAAGGAAAATGATATTTAAATGACAATCAAAAATGTCTTCACACAATCTCAATATGCTTTTCCACATTTCGCCTTATGAGTCCACAAATTCGTTGGGGATTTGAACAAGGTGCTGCTTTAACCTGTCATTCCTGGTCGTCTGAGTCTTGGCTGCTGCTGCCGCTCATGTCGAATTCAACGCGAGGGCTAGCCTTCATCATGCCCGAAGTTATATCCATTATCCCGTGCTGGCCAGATGTTGACCTCGACTGGATTCCTGACGTGGGCGCTGCCGACGACGAGAGCATCACTTTCGAGGATGACGCCGACATTGGCTTTGACCTTGGTGCGGATGTTGACCTTGGTGCGGATGTGGCCAGTTTTGGAGCGTTCCTCGATATGACGACCTCGCACTTGGCTTGGACTT
>RAOM01000122.1:0-82254 GCA_009805225.1 Neurospora sp. LNF1-1
AGGGGCGAAGGCGTAGACATTTTCGTATTTTTGGTGGTTGGAATATCGACCGTGAAAACGGCGATTTKGGTRGTGTTAGRGATTTTGCGGGCAACCAAGYGTTAGCACTAACACTTGGCGCCAAGACTTTTCGTTGTAGGAGGAAGATGTGTGCTTTTGGGGGGTGCTCCGATTGGTAGCTTATCTATGGGAGAGCGGACGGGATCCCGAGTTTTCTACCATCTATGGTCGTATGTGCCAATTTCCTTCAATTGAAACTATTATAAACAACGAAAGGCATTGTCGAGATGCAAAACGAATATAAGTCACCCTATGCTCCTTTTCACACTATCTTCTCTCTTTTTTGAACAGAAAAACTATCACTTGTAAAGTCGACAGCCGCACCTTATATCATGCGGGTATACCCGCTGAGAACTAAAGCTGTTGCGGGTCACTCCTGGTAATTTTGCTCAACTTGCCTTAAGGATACAACCGTGAACGCAAAAACCTCAGAATGTCCTCACCAACATGGATCCAAGTCCTTCAAACCTGTCAACTTCGTCAGTCTCTCGAGCCGTGACCATCTACCATAATAACTAACATGCAACGGGAATCATATATGTGGCTTCAAAGATTTGAAACAAGATATTTTCTTTTTGATGCCGGCCGTGAAAGGCGATGTTCCGGTTGAGTGTCCGGACATGCAACTCGGCGTCTGCTGATGCCACATGCCCGCAAATGATGATGTATGGCATTGCGCCTCGGAGTTCTCTACGGGCATACCGGTATTGAGAACTGTCAAACTTCTCGATTTTCTTTCCCTCTTCTTCGATTTCAACCTTCCCCCCCCCATAACACGCACTCCTCTCTTTCTTACTTCCCTGCTTCCCACCCAATGGCCCAGGTGATAGATCCTGAAGAGGAGGACTCGGACATGGTTTTTGCTCTTCTTTCGACGAGAAGGGGGGAGGGTGTTTTGTCAGGGGCGATTAAAGTGTTTATCGTAGCAAAAGAAACGCCTTTGGTGCTGCGAAAGGTCGTTCTTCTTTCGATATCGTCGTATTTTCGTCTTCAGTTAGACACCGAGGGAAAGGGAAGAAAACAAGTCACACCCCGGGGGGGAAAATAGGCCAATATTTATCTACATCTGAGATGACTGCCCAAAACAGTGACCTCGTTCATTGCGTAGACGCACTTACCTCCATCTCTCAAGCCGGAGGGTTCTCTTGCTTGATACTCATGAGAACCCATGGCTTAGAGCAACTCGCGAAGCAGGTCCTCTAGGTGCTTTGGCCAGTCGGTCTTGATAAGCCCGAGCATAGGTATTATGGGAAAGCATTGTTCGAAAGAATTGTGTTTTCTTGAAAAGAAGTATCATACAATGGTCTGCCAATCGTGTCTGTCGGCTTAACACACCAGCCCTTCACATGTCCGCTTGAGTCCAAATTCTTTCCCAATTGTTCTTGTAACAGGCTAGGCAGCCGCTTGGAGACGTGCCAAAGGGAAGAAGAAGGTACACATGCGATTCCTCCGACAGACAGGGAAGATAAACTATCCCAAAGTCTTGCAGAATCACGTGGTAATTTGAAGCAACTCGGTAAAGCAGATCCTCTAGGTCGGTAGCCAGTGTCTCTCCTGATAAGCGGAAGCATCTTGCCAACGTGCTTTTTGGTACAAAATCCAAGTTCAACGAGCAGGATTACGGACTATCAGAACCAGTTTTTTGCAGTTATAGGAATGCAAGCATTAGAAACGCTCCCTTCCTACACAGCCCCTAACTTCACTGCAACAAACTCCCTTCCTACGGCTGATGAGCAGCAGCGCCCGTCTACAAGCCCTCTACAACAGCAAAAGAAAAACGACCGCCTCCGCCGTCCACAACACCATACTGTATCTTTGGTTCTTCTCCTCCTCCTCCGGAGCCCTTCCCTTTGTAGCGGAAGTGATCAGCCAGTTCACCAGCTGAAGCGTTACTGTTGCAACCTACAAAGAGACCATCCATTCCGCCTGCTTCGTTCTCCTGTTGCATAGTAGTAACGCCGCCGCCGCCATTGTAACCCAGGTCACTTTTCGAGTCCGATAACAGTGTTAGCGATGACTTTCCATAGGGCCCTTTTTCGGGAGGAGAACTGAACGCATTGGCGAGTTCCAGCGGACTCATGGAGAAACTCCTGCCTAGTCTCCACCACCCCCAGAGTAGCACCATGGTAGCCAGCGGTCCGGCGAGGCTGACGGTTACTGCGAGGAGCAGTTCCGGGATATTGGCGGCGTACTGGAGTTGTGTAAGGTGACTTGTATACGAAATCCCCTTTTGTTCTTCACGTGGGAGCGGGACGCCCTGGGAGTCATGCCCAGGGTTATTGGCTGCGTGGACAGACATGCGGAATGCCAGTTCGCGGTAGCTGTTAATTATGTCATCCATGGGGTCTAGATAGAATTGATTGCATGGAGACCGAGCCGCGGACCAGTTTCCTGTGTATAAGTTGGCTGTAAGGCCGTCGGCCTTTGTTGCCCAGCCCACTGCGCCTGACCACCACACCTCGGCGATTGAGTTGAAGAGGGTTGATCCAACGACCTGGAGAGGCAGGATAGTTATACCCGAACCTATACTCGATAAGGGCCATGTCAAATTTCTTGAATACGGGTACCGCGTTTCGTTAGCTATTCCAACCACACAAAAGAATAACGGTGAGTTTCACAAGGAATGGAGGGTAGGTCTGGGTGCATGATTGATTGACGTACATATGCTCCAAAACGTGATCATCTTTCCAGCTGTCTGTCTGGAAGAATGCGTGTCCTCCCCTAATAGAGATGTTGTACGCCACTATGGAGGGTACAAGGATGCAAGTTTGGCCTACTAGCTTGCCGGAACAATCTTCTGGATACGCGTCATCACCACCGTCTGAGTACGCTTTGCGTTTTGTGGAAATGTTGAGCGCGGTAAAGGATTGATCTTCAAACCAGATATTGATCGCGGACTCGAAGATGCGTGATACGTTTCCGATCGTCGCCAGGTCAACCGTAAGGTTATACTTTGTTGGTGAAGAAGTCAGCTCTTCACAGTGATCAACATCGAACCCGAAGGCCTAATCCGCCATGAGTAGAAGTTAGCCTTCAATATTACCAACACACGGCATGATATCAACAAGAACGGGGCATAGATATAGATATCACCTTGACAGTCAACGTGCAATTCTCACACAAGGCCCCTTCAATGTGAATGGGGGCTTTAGCTTGGAAATCCCGGGTTACTTGTGCAAATTCTGAAGTGAACATCACGTTTCTGGTGTCCCGCCCGTCTACCGTACCTCCCCAAGTATCGCTGATATTGTGCTTTACTTGAAGATCGACAGTACCGTTACGAGACACATCCACGATCTGGACAAAGGAGGCTCTTTGCATCAGAGGACCGCGCAGGAAGCTCGTAACAGTCACAATGATAGTCACTACTTGAAAGGTTAGCTATGGACGAAAAGACAGCATTCGATAATCACCTCAAGTCCAAGCTTGTTGGTGATTGGGGAGACCAAGACCTCACCTATACTTGCTCGGATGGCTTTTTTGCGACAAAGTGATCTGAAAGCTCCTATGGTGCTCGAAGAGCTTGCCCAGTAATAGTGCAGGTTGCTGACCTAGCTACTGTGTTAGCAAGGTATGGGTTTGATAAAAAAAGAAAGAAGATACTCAACTGGCATTGGCTGCACAGCCTGTGTCCAGAAGAAAACCACGGCTGCTTGAGCGAAAGCAAGCCCAGTCAAGGCGTTTGCAAGAGTTGAGGTGTAGGCCAAGAGCACACCTGGTTGCTTGAGTCCAGACCAGTCCGCCTCTGGCTGACCACTGCTCTCAAGAACGACTCCAATGGCGAGTCCTGTACCTAAACGTACAAGGAAAGGTTGTGAGTGGCGGGTGCTGGATTCAGATCGGTTCAGGTTGAATTGTGTACTCACAGCAAATACTCAAGATCAACGGGATGACTCCAAGCCATGGAAAACGTCTGAGAACGCCTGGGTTCCAGTTGATGCTATCTTGGTCGACAATGAGTGGCTCCATGGTAGAAGGTATGCTGTTTGTAATCTCAAAATTGAAAGAACAAGCGGGTTCGTGATGAGAGTGTAAAAAGAGGGATAATCGCGAAACTTGCAAAGAGATGGTGATATACCGTGTAAAGGAGGTACTTGGGGGCTTCTGGGCGCCAAGCTTTCTTTGCCCCTTAGTCTACATTCCGTCAATGTAAAAGGAAAGCTTGGCGCCCAGAAGCTCCCAAGTATACTTTTGCGCATATCCCCATCAAGACTATGAGTAGGCCGTGCTGAAACATCCCTTCATCTGTACAACACCTAAAATGCCCTACCTTTTGCATGGTCGGATGTTGATGAGACCTATCCGTCTGGGGAGAAAGGCCTGTTCAAAGGTACACTGGGTATGGGATCAGCCACAGCGGGTCTTACGACATGCTTCCGTCCTTCCCTGCAAAGCATGAGGGTATCTTGACTTGCCTTATATATGCCTTGAATGTAGCGCTATGTGTGTATCATCAATCTGGACAACGGAAAAACCGAGGATCGAGAACTTCCGAGACATGCATGTGCGATGAAAAACCGATGTGAGGCGATGGTGGAGCAACAGAGAGAAGATGGACAAATTGGCCATCAGACGCAATCTGGGCCAGGTGGGCCAAACAATGGAACCCAGTCAATCGTTCGTACCTGCCAATTTTACACGCCAGGCCTTCACATGCGCTCTTCGATTCACTGTTCCTTCCCTCTTGTTCTAATAACAGGCTAGGCAGAGACCCGGCATATGGAAGAGGAAGGTACACACGCGATTGAACCCCCAAGTGGATCATGCAAAGAAAGACATCCCGATAAGGCTTCAAACAATTCTGCGCTCCTGTTCAACCTCATAGAGCGCAGTCAAAACGCAATAACGCTAGTATTCTATGATCTACCAACTTGGAGAGCCTGAAGATGCTCCAGGACGGTACCATCAAGACCAACTACGGCGAAACAAACTTCCAACTTTCCAAGCACTGACATAATAACTTCCATATCCATCAACATCCCATCAAGTTGACCATCCGACAAATACTTCAAATCATCTTACCCTTCCCCTTCCCCTTCACATCCAACCTCGGAAACTCTTCCGAATTCTCCAACGCGTGTCGCACATCAGAAGCCATCGCTATACCGTTCTCATGCGCCATCCGGCCCTGGCGGGCTTGTTCCTCCTCCAAGCTCATTCGCAGAGCGAGAGCCAGGTCGCCGTCAAGATTAGCGCCAAACTCGGCGTTTGCAGTTGCTGCTGCCGGGACGGTATCGTAGGCAATATCGGAAGGATCCAGCCCGAAGGCCGAGCCGTTGATGTAACCGGTCTCGGGGAAGGAGCTGACCGGCGTGCTGTGAGATGAGGAAGATCCAGTCGCAAGATGAGGTTGCTTGCTCTTTCCTTTGCCCTTCAAGGGCTTCACCTTGATGGAGAACTCGGGTAGGGGGCTCGGGCTGCGAAGAGGGTACTGCTCTGCTTCTGCTGCTGCTGGTTCTGGTGCCGGTGCCGGTGTCACTGCAACAGCATTATCCACGCCGCCGTTGCTTTCAAGCAGTGACAGGCGAATAGCCCGTTGGATCATTTCCTCCTCTGACTCTTCATTGACAGTCGGGAGATTTGCACCGCTTTCCGCCACACTCGGGCTAGCGCCAGGAAGGCTAGGCTCGGGTGTAAGCTGGTCAGCGCTGCTCCCCGTGGACGGCAACCTTTCCCATTCTTCATCAGCAGTCGATCCCATCTCTGCCTCAGCTGCCAACCGAAGCGACTCTTGCTTGATGAAGTCCTCCTCGGAAATCATTTGGGCATAAAGAAGTGCTTCTTCCTCGGTCATATCTGCCAAGCCTTGCCCAAACCGCGAACGGAGCCGAGCCGTCTCGCGAGTGCGCGTCTCCTCCTCGTGGATAAGCTCCGCCTCTTCCGCGGCAATGAAGCCAGAGACGTGGTGGCTGGTTCTACGACTGGTAAGCCGGCCGTGTACGTCGTTATGCCGGTGACGTCGCTTCCGGCCTGGGGTTTGATTCGTGGAGCTATAAGACCAGAACCTGATGTTGTTGCCCCATGCCGACACGCCTCGAAGGACAGTCGGATCGGGATCCAAGAAGATGGCGCGAACAGCAGAGTAGACATTTCGTTCCATCGCAGGAGCTTGTGAGAGAATGGGACGAGGGATCCGGCCCAACATCTTTGCATTGAGGGTTCGGATAGGTTCATTTGTTGAAGCCAACGGGTCCCATGCTTGGACCACGCCGTCAGTACCGCCGTGAAGTAGATAAAGAGCCGAAAGGGCAAGACTAGAGATAGCGGGTGAGTCGGTCTGAATGACCCGTAAAGGCTTGACCATATGGGAAGAGCGATGATCTCTCATGTTCCACACATTCACTGAGCCGGTGCTGGTTCCTACAGCAAGATAGCGGGCGCGGCGACCAGGAATCTCCTTGGACGTGGCGCCACTTCCATCATGCTCGAAGCAAAGAGGGTCCTCAAATGCCGCCATGACAGCATAGGTAGACAAATCAATGGCGCTGGCGGTGATTTCTGCCCCTAGAGGCATCTTTAGCTTGTAGTCAGTGACAGACCAACCGTTAATCATGTCTCCTGCGGGCGTGGCTGAGGTCGAGGGTGATCCGCTTGAAGCGTAAATGACCGAGGGCTTCTCTCCATCGCCGGTGGTGGACTGAGGAAGAGAATCCAAGCCTTTCGGCGTCTCCGTGCCCCTGAAAATAGAGGCTATGGGTGCTGAAGACAACAAGGCCACAACCTTTTCTGGATTGACCACCGGGCTAGCCTTGTGTCTAACATATCTCCGAACAGCAGGAGGGACGCCCTCCTCCAAACCGCAATCGATCTCGAAAATGGCCTCGCCGCCATTTTCATCACCGGCAGCAAAGTCAACTTCGAGTTTCCGTTGCATATCCCAGCCTAAGCAAGCTCTCCGGAAATCAGCTGGTTTACGGCGGAAGAAAGATTCTATCTCTCGAGCCTCAGCAAAGGTTTGTGCCCTGCTCAGATTCATGAAATTTGCCGATGAGCGCGGTGAGTATGAACCATCAGCTGCGTTCTTGTCGAAATCATCAGGTGCTGCGACACGCCGGGTGGCTTCGATCATCTCCCAATAAGCAGTGCGTCCGGCATCCCAGGCATCCTTGAGCAGAGTTGTCGACTTTCCACGAGTTGAAGAAGGAGTCGGTGTCTGGATTAGATAGAAGACTTCTCCAAGTGCATTCAGTGCAACAGCCCAGACCCTGTTCATGCCTTTGCGTCTCAGGTTATAACTGTCATCGACCTTAATGTCCACAATAGGCACACCAGGACTGAGCACCCAGCGCGCGGTGATCTCGCCAACGCGGTTGCCGGCGCGGCGACCCGAGATCTCATAACCAAGGGTATAAGCGGTCACTATGCCGAGCGTTGAGCCAGTGAACATACCAATCATGGAGTCGGTCGCTGTCGGTACATTGGGCGACTTTGCAATCCAAACGGAGCAGACGGCATCCAAGAGCTCGGGAACTTTGGGAATCTCAGGATCGTCATCGACTGTTTCCGGTACGATGCCCAGGAATCGGCCGCGCAGCTGACCTTGTGGTTTGAAGTAGACCCGACCACCAGGGAACGCTTCGGCGCCGATTAGACCATAGGGCTGACTAACGTCGATGACGTTGGGGACCGCTGCTGGTCCGTCGCCCATTCCGTAGTACACGAGACCGGGATGAATTTCGTCCAGCTGCTGAAAGTGAAACTGGTCATCCATACCCAGCTTTTCGATTTTACCAGTGGTAGGATCGCTGACAGACGCCATTCCTATATCCCTGGAACCATGCATCACACGCGGCCCATTGCGATTACCGGAGAATACGGCGTGCAAATGGGTGACCATCCAAGAAAGCCTTGGGCTATATGTCAACACGGCGGCTGCCTTCTTTCCAGACTGGATTGAAAGGTTGGAGGAGCCGTCGGGTTTTCCGCGGGACACACTCCTGAGCAGCCGAGTGCGGAGAAGATACTCGCTACGCCATGTGGCCATGGTGCTCAGTCTGGCAAAGTACCGAGACTCGGAGCGTATTCTGTCCACCTCTCCATCTTCGTTGGCGAACTCGCTCTTTTTCTTTGTCGAGAGTAACGATTCTTGGCCAGGAAAGTTGCGCAGGAAGGCCCTGCGCCAGGCATAGGGGGCCGCAACGAGGTGATAGAAGCGCTTCGAGACCAGAGCGACGTCTCCGTGGGAATCGGGGTGTAGATGCGAAAGGATATGGGTCAATATTTCTGGTAAAGTATGTGTAAGCTACGAGCCTAGCGCCAAAGAAATATGGACCGCGCGACCATGCACATACCATTGGGGAAGTCTGTCAACTTGACGCGTCCCGGGGAGGAAGAAGCGTTCTTAACAACTTGGAAGGCCAATGTATGCGGGGTGTGTTGTCGCGACAGTAGTAAGGCGTTTTCATATTCAACGATGCGTTGACCAGCAGTCATAACAGGTTGGGCCGCGGAGACATAGTCGGCGGCCCTCAGTCGGCCAAAGTCTTGATCGAAGCGATGGCCATCGTCACTCCCAGAAGCGACATCTCCGCCAAAGATGCTCTCGTGAGGAGAGGCATCATCTGGGGAGCTTGGCTGGGAGCGAGGCGAGCCATGTTGGGCGGCTTGGTCGGAAGATATTGGATTTGGATCTCGGGGTAACGATACAGGAGTCTCGGTCGAGCCTGGGTGCATAAAGGACTTTTAAGTGAACCCTGGTGGCAATGCGCCTGACTGTGCAGTTTGATTTGCACAGTCGCTGGTGTTCGGTAGACGAGGTCGGAGGTGTTGATGGTGGTCGGGAGGGGAGGAGGGGCAGCAGCACGGAGGGTTGTTCGAAGAGCGGCGCGTCTAACTGGCGATGCGGGTTGCGTTCGCTTGGTGCGGATATCGAGGGTGAAAGATGGTTGTTGTCGTGAGGGTGACGTTTTTGGAAGCAAGATTTTCGATCTCGCGTCACAGCATCAACTTGTCGTGGAAGGATTGCCCACTGATGGTTCGCTGCAGCCTATACCGAGTGACTGGCTACCGACAGTAGCCTAGAAATACAGTGCAGGGGCATGAAACTAGGGTGACGCACAGGAAACGACGCATTCTACATGGTTCAATTGCACAGCGAGGAATGATTTCTTGTACAAACCAGTGCCCCGGTCCAACAGCAGGCGCTCCACTGAACGCGAGTCGCCTTTAAAAACTTGTACCCAAGAACGCCACTGCGGATGCTAGCGACAAATCACTTGCTGACAGAACCCTACATCAATGTCAGATAAAGGTTGCTTGAGGAATAACGAGATCCATGTGGTTGACGATGTAAAGCTTTGATGTTTCCCGCTGTTCAGCTTCAAGTGTAGTGTACACTAAAAGGAGGCCCCCGTCAGAAAGCTAGAGACACCTTGGAGCACGGATAGTGACATAGGTCACGATGACCTCAGTAATCAATATATGTCTAAGTGCACTGCAGTGACCCACAGATGAACAGAACAAGCATGGGACTTGAGACAATCTTCACCCATTTTTCATGGTGAAGACAATACGGTAGCGAACAGGAACTTGGATAATCCTTACCCACCTGTAAGTGATCAACCTGATAAACACAGGAAGCAAACCTTTCCATGGCACATCCCGGAGACATATAACATAATGTTTTCCTATGAGCCTGGGTGTCTCGGGAGTTGCCCACCCTCAGCACCTCCGCCAATTTCAAAGCCGGGGTCACCAACGGGCGACGGCCCGCCTCATGCCTCACATATCTGTCGACAATCGTGATGCAGATTAGTAAGAAGGATAATCAATCATGTAATTAGTAATGATGGAGATGACATCATGAGCAAAAATCGAAGAAAAGACCTCCACAATGTTCCCGAGGACCCCGAACAAGGGGAAAAAGGAGCGAACCAGAGCGGACGGGTACACGGGCCGATCCCGAACGAAGTCCCAACTCCACACAACAACCCCTTTCCCACCCGAACCGAAAGAACGGTAGTCGGGGTCGGCGGTCGGCAGGCGGGCGGGCGGGCGTAGAGAGGTTAGGATGAATGATAAGAGATATACTTATTGCTCGGCGAGGATAGCAGCGTGGGCAGTACCGCGGTTATAAATCACGATCCTACTTCCACTTCTACTTCCACTTCCAACTTTCAAATTTGCCCTTCCACAACTTCCACAACTCTTGACTCGTCGTCGAACTGAACGGGTGTACAAACGGTGGGCTTCTGGGTTGTGGGATATGGAAATATGTATATGGGCAACATAGAATTTGTGTTGAATTTGATTATTGTCCAAGGTACTATAATGATCCTCGTCCTTCCTCATGGACCGGTTTGTTTCTCGAACACGTTTGGTGAACAACGAACATGGTCACTCCATGTTGTTTTGAACGCCCAAGGCAAACTTGCCCGTTGTTGAAAGTTGTCGGTGTTTGGCGAGCCTTCGCTTCGACTGGGCATGAATAGTAATCAAGCCGTGTTCGTATGGAAGGAAATGTCATTCTTCTTTTCTGCGTGCAAAAGAAAATCCCAAGCGCGCCGGCGCCGGACAGAGCCGGTTCGCCCCCTGGCTAACGACTCGCCAAAAAGTCCTCGGCCCCTAGTTTCCCGGAGGCTGGAATGAGGCTGGTCGATTTTCGCATTACTGTAGCGTACACAATAGCGTACAGTATTTTGCACTTGCACTTGCTCCCTCCCGTCCCGTCATGTCATGCAATGGAAGTTCTGCTTTCCGCGGCCGATGGACTGGATTCTCCGCCGCTCGTCTCCATCTCCGTCTCCGTCTACATCTCCATCGCTAGGGGTCCCTACACCTGTCAGGAACATGGGCCGGGGAAGCAGGAAAGAAAAAGTGGTGCATTACCAGCATGGGAACCATGGGCATGTGCATCATGAGGTTTTTTGGACGCTCCAGTTCAGTATTTTTGACTTCCGTTTTGTGCATAAGTGTATTTTCACGTTGGAGTTGACGGGCTCTTCGTCTCAACGTAAAAATACCAAATCACTTGCGAAGGGTAAAGACTGTCCTTTAGATTTGAGAAAAGCGAACATATGAAACTCTGTGTTTAGGCGGCCAAGAAAAGGGGTGTTTTTTTTTTCAGCGATCATGAGGATGGTAAAGGGTCTTTTTTTTCCGATGGGCTCGAACCCCGTCAGAGGATGACAAGATTTGAGACAAAAGGCTTTGAAAAATCCGGAGACGGCATTCGGATAGCCCAAGCAGTTGGTAACGAGCAATTGAATTGAATGATGATGATGCCCAAGCAGAGCCCAAGGACATCGGCCCGTTAAATCACTCTTGGCTCACTCACAAGGTCAAGCCTCAACCGAACCCGCGAGTTGCTTCCCTTCTTTTCCCTCTTCCCTCTCCGCACGCCGGGGCTGGCGGGCTGGCGGGGATCAAGAAAGAAAGGTGTCGTGATTACCTGTATCGTGATGGTTTTGTTTAGTAAGAGAGCCACAGAGCCCAGGAAGGAGCCACACGCCCCGTGGACTTGCCCGTGTTGATCATTGCCCAGCTTAAGCGATACTCATTTACTGCGCACGCTTTTCAGATCACCGCCCAGGGAAAATTCCGAGTGCTTGGTAAAAAGTGCTCACAAAACAAAACAAAACAAAAAACAGACTTCGGTGTGGATATGTGTTGTCGACTTGTCGTTTTTTCTTAACCGTATTTTGCCATTCTGTATAGACGCTCCGTTTTGTGCTTTAGGTCAGCAACCTTCTGTCAACTCTGCGTGTTTCTTGGGCCCCAATGTCTCGAATGCCTCACTGAGGATCGTTGCGGGGTCACAGCCAATACTTCTGTTCCCCTTGAGCGTGGTAAGAAATGTGAGTTGTGATGAGGCAGACCCGAGACAGAGCTTATCGTGAGCAGCGACGGCTTCCTTCATTCAGCAGCCTGAAAGCACAAAGCAAGCCAGGGTCGCAATCACAGCAGGCGGGGGTTCCATCAGAGCAAGCCGATGGACAGAAATCGTGCCAATACGAAACCGCATCGTGTTGCTCTGTTGGGGAGATGTTTGTTTGGTACCTTTGGCTTTCTGCAGTTGTTGTCCAACCGCTTTCGCTCACCGTACCCGACATTCCATTTTTGGTGTTCAGTGTCCTCGTTTTTCCCTTCTCCGTTTCCGCTTCCCCTTTGTTTTGCATTGTCCAATTGTCCTCCATCCTCAGGTCATGTCGGGTTCTATGATACCCTCCTGCTCCGAGGCAGGGAGGCAGGCCAGAACGCAGTAGTACGCCCGTAGTAGTTCATTCGGAAGCCCTGCCTGCGCGAACGGAAGTTGCTTTTTGTTTTCTGTCCGAGCGAGTGGCTCCCCAGCGATTCTCTCAAGATCCTCGGCATGGCATGGTACGGCATGGCGTGAGAGAGGGGCCGGAAAAACAAAGTGATAGCTGACAACAGTGGAAGGATTTTTTTTCCACGGATTCCGTACATAACATGCCACCCTGGCACATCCACAGGACGATACATGAAGGTGGTGAAGGATGATGAGTTCCAGTTGTTCGGAGATGTGAAATTGATTTAAAGGGCTCGGTTCAAGATGTTGCTTACGCTGCGCAGCATGCAATGCGCTCCATCTGACTGAATGCTAGGCCATCTGCCAATTTTGCTTCGCAGGTGAAGTGTGTAGTAATTCTCCGCAGCGAAGACTTTTGAGCTTATCGTTGTCGATATCGTGACATGCTTTTTCTGTTGCAGTGACAGTCATCCGTCTCATCTGATAATAGGAGCGGGCTGAGGATTGTCCGTCAAAGAGACACCAGCCGGTGATCATCAATTGGGAAGGTCTGTTGAAAACGTGGCTAGCACCATTTAGCGGTCTTCCGGGATCCAAAAACTGAGGATGACGTGTTGAAAAAATGGGATAAAGATGGAAAGAAAATTTGGAAATGGAGGGGCTGGATGGTTGAAATGCTTTCTTAGAAAACAGCATCCTCCAGCAAAACATCGCAGCTCTGAGACGGAAGCGGTGAAAGATACCTCAGTACCAAACGTAAGGGGGGTTATGGATAACGAAAATTACCAAAAGCTGACACTGTCAAACCCGACAGTTTGGGACGTGGCTTCCCTGTGAAAGAAAGTCCTGAACATTAGTGGCTTGATCCTTGGTAACGGACACAGCTCGTGACAGTTGATCATGGTTTAGCGCCTGGAGCTACTATGTAAACAGCAACTGATCCGTGCACTTACGGTGCTTGTTTCAACGGGAAACGGTACTTGGTACTGGACTGTAATCCGTTCTTTTCTTTACCGGACTTCTACTGTACCCAGGAGCCTGGCGTGCCTGGTCTGACAGGCGTCAACTGTATTTTTTCTGATGGGGCCCGTCCGTTTTCACGATCCATGCACCCTTTGTGCAGCCCCTGAGGCGGATTGTGGCGGCGGTGATGTTGGGTCTAATCAGTCGTCTACTGTTCACTGCCCATATGTTATACCTTGAGCATAAATCTCCTGGTAAGCAGTCATGAATTACTGAGTGATGCTTGTTGATATCTCATGGTGTGTAACAGGCAGCTCAGGAACTTCCAAGAGATTACACAACCCCAGTTATAACAGTCAGAATAAATCCGTTGGCTATTTCCGACATACCGCCATACCTCTAGGGTTTCCGTATTGGACTTCCTGGAGCGGAAATTGTCGCTGGGCTACTATATCTGATATTGTCCAGGCTACCAGATTCATGTGTCGTTTTTCATGATGCTGTCTCACTCCCAGGCATATCGTGAATTTGGCTTGACAACGGAAGAACACCGCTTTTTCTCGTTCGATTTGGATACCCTCAAAACAGGTATAGCACCGGGTATATCTGAACCCAACAGGGGCTTCAACCAATCTGTTAGTGAGTTAATACGGATCACAACCGATCGCAGGTTTTCCAACGTGGATCAGTTGGTTCCTTGGGAACGATCCGGTAACAGCACTGGTGGGATTGTATTAGGCTTTGCTAGTTTTGACCTTAACGCAGTTTGGGGGTATCCAAATCGAACGAGAAAAAGCGGTAGAATATCTCGCCTCCTTGGGTTGAGTAAGATGTTTCGGTTCCACCTTGAGCTTAAAAGGAAGGGAACGTCCTCCTTGGATGGGTTCGTCTCGGTCCCAGCCAGACGGTTTCGATGCGGGACGATCCGTTTGGCTGGTGATGATGCCCGAAGGCTGGAGACGAAGTGACTGGTTGTTGGAAAAGCAAAGTAAGAAATATCGGACGCGTTTCTTCTGTGTGATTGGAGCGGAGAAATCTTCAAATCAAGGTGTTCGACAGAGATATCGGCCACCATCTTACTGGTTACACAGTATATAGCAGATAGTCTTCCAACCCGATGCTTTGTCTCCGAAGCCGATCATCCAAATCACTTTGTACTCTGAGCAGTTGTCTCACCGTCGCCTTCCAGTTTGCTGGAGGTCGTGATTATATGGGCGATGATATATCTCGCGGAGCACGACGGCCGCCACTTGAGCATGGCGATGAATGTGAGTCTCACGAGCGATCCCGAGTTCCGTCTGGTGTACTAGGTACAGACCCTGTTCACTTTAGCAGTCCATCGTGCCTGTCATGATGATGCCAGAGACATGCCGCAAAGTCAATTGATGATCGCACCTTTGTAATATATTTGTCCCTTTGGCTAATCAGTAATCATCAATCCTTCAACCATGACACTGGGTGGTAGCATAAATACACGTACATACGCAGTGCCGAGGGCGTATCGCGTAGAACAACCGGGAGACGGTAGAACGGCTTGCTAGAAAGAGGAGGACGGCCTGGAGTTTATCCGGTATTTCGGAACACAATGTCCTAGCGCCAATGATGATGCCACTGGCGATGGTGGTTCGCTGCCTCGATCCCTCACACACCAACCCCTCAGTTAAAAAGCCCTCTCGCATCGTCACGGTACAACGCTGAGAGGCTACCCAGGCCGAGGGCGACGGGCTCTGGTAGGCAGGAAGTCCGGACGGCCACGGCCAGTTTATATGCTACCCTGCACAAAACCCACTCTTGGGCAATATGGCATGATACGACAGCTGCAACATTGATGCAGGCCGGTTACCTGTAGCCAAACTAATTCGACATGAAGGGACCCCAACGCTACGGTCGACGACGGAGTCTTGCAGGTTGTGTGCTCCGAAGCGAGTCGTGATAGCTCACTGGCAGTTTAAATTCGGGTGTCTGCAGTTCCGACTTGGTGTGGTCGTTGTCGTTGACCACATTGCTCGAGTGCCGCGCGGTAGACGAAACGTCAGCATGTCATGTCGACAACGACGAGACCAGGTACCGACAAGGCGAGACAAGACGTTGTGCCTTTTTACTAACGATAACTGGAATCGTTCGATAAATCGGAACTCGGAATGCCACAACCCGCAATTGGAGCAACGGTCGTCCCTCATAAGGCCGGGAGCTGTTTTTGTTTCCTTGTGGCGGCATGGATGGACCAGACCATGTCATCCCGCCCCGTCATGCAAATTCAGTAGAAAGTCCCTTTTGTGATGAAAAAGTCCCAGGGGGATAAGGAAGAATCAGGCCGTGTTGGAATTCCCGACCGGATTACGGACTGATCGAGCGATAGCGTGGTGTTTTTTTGTACTGTATTGTAGCGAGGTAATGCTCTGAGGAGTGGAGAGGCGGAAGCGAACGGCAACGTTCCTGGAAGCATGGCGCCAATGGAGATGCTTGTTTGGACAGAGGGAGGGAGGAGTCGCCAGGGTGGCTTGCCAGGGGCCCATTCTTGAAATTCTGGGAGTTCCGGGTGATTTTCCCATTTGAACCATAGCCCCGCAAAGGACTCGTCGAATGGAACGGCCTCTGGGCATGTTTGACGCTGTTCCCGGTTCGCCAGTCAAAGAGGCCCGTCTCGAGAACGGTCAGAACCCAACCAAGCTCCTTGGTTCTGAAACGGTGTTGTTGCTCCGGGGAGACGGAGTCGGTCAACAACCACCGGGCGGGGTCACGTTCCAATGGGCCGCGGGTCCCGACTCGGAGTGACGGAGTCTCAGTCTGCGCTGTTGACTGTGTGTGCCTGGTGTGCCAGGCGGGATGAACAAAGAGGGCCAAAACGACGACGGGATGGGCCGTGGGCATCTTTTTATACCTCGCCTCCAACTGGAGATGCTTTTGTCAACACCAGCCTTTCCTTTTGTTGATGTTTTCCAAAACGCTTCTACCCGTTCCCCTGAAAAGAAAGACCCACTCGTAGCCAACGCAAGGGAACCTTGATTCGCGAACTGAAGGCATCTGAGCCTCGGCGGGTTTTCTTCAACGTTGAGATTCCCCGGGCCATTGAAGCCGGGACAGCTCTTCCAGTCTCGAGCTGTATGTACCCACAACAGAATCTTGGGGCTACAATATGACACTGGTCGCAAAGACCACACACTCATGATTTGGACTGATGCCGTTGAGCCCGGATTGGCGGTCCTGGCGGTCTTGGGCATCATGATGTCCAGGAGATTGGGTTATTATGGTGAACTCGGGAAGGCTGCGATGAAGACTCGTCGTTGCGGTCCACTTGGCTCGATTGCTGCGACCAGGCCTCCTTCTGACAGCAGAGGAAAAACCTCACCAAGCACTCACAGCCGAGAGGTGGTGAAGCTAACGTGCGCTAATGATAAGCGGTGGGCGGCCCAAATGGAACAAATGGTACGCCGGCGCCCGTCCCCGGGTCCCACAACTGGCATGGTGCCAGAGGCTAGAGCGTCACGAACTTCTGCTAGCGCGCTGCACCCATCCCTTGCTTCCAGCCCGTGAAGATGAATGAATGGCTTCACTTTTGGAGTCACGGTCACAGAGCGCAGGTGCCGGCAGAGGTGTTTTTGTTAGCACGGCTCCGTCTGGCTGTTCCTGCGCTGACTGTCGTCGGGTGGGTTCATGTCCCCACCTTTCTTGTCTTGTCGTATGGGTCCATGCCCTCACACCCTTCCTATATTTTAGCCCTCCACACTTCTTTTCCTTCTTAGCACTAGCTTCCTTTTCATAGTACATACATTTATACTTCTTTACCCCCTTTGTCCAAGAGGTTATGAGCTCTCTATTTGTGATCGCCTCATCGTATCATATCACTGCCATCACGTATATTTAAAAGAATTATTTAAGTCGCCATCGCATTGTATAATCGTGTATACGCCGTATTAATAACCCCGCTGATAAGAATCAATTCTATCGACGTATCGAAATCCCGCCCGCTAATAAGACGTAGCTTTGTCGACTTTAGCTTACGACCGAATAAAGCTTCTCAGTAACTCAACAACTTTCTTATCTTTATAAATTGCAACTTCTATTTTGATCCTCGAAACAGCGACTCTAAAGATTACGACCCTGCCTATTAATTTAATAAACCTTTCCGTTAATCTTAGCTGCCAGTACGACACTAGAGTATAATATAATTACGAACCTAATTTCCCTTAAGGGTAAATCCAACTTTAATATTTAGGCTTACGCCTTACATATCTAGCCACGCCTCCCTCGGTTTGAAATTTTATATTACGATTTCAATTCCCGCTCTAGTGGTAAAAGATATAATTAAGGAGGAGAATATAAAGGCTTTAGCTAAATAGTATATAGACTGCGCTAGGTTTATAAGCGTTATTTTATTCAATTATTAATAATAAAATTATTTAGTTTATATTTTTAATTAATAGTTAGGACGAGGATAATAACGACTCAAAATATCTTTACAACCTTATCCGTAATAGTATTTCTAACGTTACTAATGAAGTTAAAAATACTATTCTTAATAAATATTAGACTGTTAAACGCTCTTTCTTTATATTCCTCGAATCTTTCCTTATACGTTATTAAGCCCTTCGTAAACGTATTAAGAATATTGGATATAATATTAACGATAACGTCGAATTAACGAGTTTATTTAATACTATTAAATATTCTTACTTTATTAATACTAAACTCTAGGTTACCGACTTGAATAAAGGTCTCTTTACTACTAAGACTTTCCTAAACCAATTGTCAACCTTGGCTAACACTAAGAAATCTCTCAATAATATAGTCTTTACTAAGGTTAAAACTAAAATTATAAAGGTAGAAAATAATAATTTTAACTATGCTATTTACAATATTTATAAGAAGAATATTATTGAAGGATAGAAGTATTTCCTATATAATTATTATTACGCCCTGTAATATTTTGATTGTTAGTAGTGTAACCTTAAGAAGGCCCCGGATGGATAAAGGAATAAGAAAAAGATAATAAATAAAAAGGAGAAGAAGAATAAGGTTATTGGTATTACCATTGCGATTTTAAGTAATAATTCCAATATTTATAACCCAGCGACCTTTATTGTTAATTTCAACCTTTTATTTGGATTGGGCAGTCTATGATTTAATAATAATTTCCTTGAGGATTTTTACTAGAGCTCCTAACGGATTTCGAACCTACTACTTCTAAATGTATATAGAATAGCAATAGCATTCAAATAAATTTCGTTAAAGTTTAATAAATTCCCAAGGTAACTTTATTATATAAAAATATAGTAGTATTTAATAATAATTGTACGTTAAATATCTTTAATGACGTTAAGTAGTTTATAGAACTATATCTTTTATTAAGGTCGGTTATTTATTAAGTGGGGAATGGTTAATCTTCGAAATCATATTATATTAGGGTAATTAAATTGAAACTACTAATTATTTTAGGAGATTATATCTTCGTTAAAGTTCAAGATATAATATACTCCCCGTCTATACTAGCCAATTTATTAATAATAACCAGTCTCATTAATAATTATATAATTTGGAGTATAGAAACAAATAGAATTATATTTACTAAAGGAGACTATAAGGGATAATAGATACAATACTACTAAGTGAATAATCTATTAATATTACTTATTTTCCCGCTAATAAAAATAAATTAAAGGTATTAGAATTGAATTTTTGGCTTGGTAATGGTGGCTATTATTACTTACGACGTTATGTATCGACAATTAGTATACGTTGGAAGGGATTAGATTTTGAAAGCTTATAAGAATACCGGAATTAAAATTATTAATATTGGGAGTTACAATAATTATAACGCTTATTTAAGGAGTAAATTAACTGATATTGTTTACAAAGTTAATAACCCCGTAGCAACGAAACTGTTAGAGTTTATAAGGATTAATATATAGAATCATAACATTATTAGTTATATAGGCTATAGGTATATAGTCTATTTTATATATATAGTTAGCGGTTTCTATTAAATTAAAATAATTAGGAAGAAGAAGGATAGATTAGTTATTATTAAGGAATAGCGGAAGTACGTAGAGTTTTAAATAAGTTTGAAAGTTATTACGAGGCTACAACCTAGAGGTTTATATTAGGCTTTATAGCTTAACTGCCTAAAGTTTACGCCTTATAATTCACGACGGCGCTACGCTCCTATAGCGCCATATACGTATCTACAATCCCCTTTAAAAGGTTATAATCTATAATTCCGCTTTGCAAATTTTCTCCTTTGCTCTTTATAGAACTTTATCGATCTTATTTACCCTAATATCTATATTATACTCTATTATCTCTTTTATATTAACTTCCATTTCCTTTTATTTAGATAGAGCCTATAATTATATACACAGCGACACTGGATATGAATTTATTAAAATAGTTAAATTTGGATTACTTATAAATTTCGATAAAGAAATAGTATTTACTTCCTCTTTTTAGGATACCCCTTCGGGCTTTATAAAGATTATAAATATTACCCTTAAGCGTAACCCTAAGAAATCAATAATTAGCCTTATTATAACTATCGTTAATTGTAATAAGGGCTATGTGTAGGGCTTGGAATAGTAGTTTAATTTAGCTAATAAAGTATTTTAGTCTCGAAGGCCTTGTTAATCCTTTTAAGCCTCATACCGAAGGTTAGGTCTCTTAGCCTTTTTATATCAAAGCCTTCCTTCCTTCTAATTAGTACGTATATCGTCCTACTAGCCTAGTCCGGCCGTAAGGCTATAAGGTATCTATTTAGCAGTGTGTAGAACTACGCTTATATATAAATTACTTTAAATAGCTTTATTTAGTCTCCTACGTCCTTCTAGCGCCAGCCCCGTCTCCGGCGTCCCTTCGTTAGCTTAATTAACTAGGGTTAATCCTATAATGGTAAGGTTCTCCTCTTAAATTTAGCTAGCGTGGCCTAGCGTAATTGGTAATTATGCAGTTGGTTAGGATCCTAAGAGGTATTGAAGGGATTCTGGGTAAATTATACCGTCGGCTAAATAGACTTCCCGAGGGCGCAAGTAGCTTAATTGCTTAAGGCGCCTAGCTGGGTTACAAGGCTTATAGTTCGTAAGGGTTAGCTATACAGCTCTTGGAGCCTTGGGTGTTATTTAGGGTTAGGGTCAAATGTCCGTGTGATATTAATACCCTTAATATTAATAATATAGACTTTATACGAATCCTTTACTTTATAACTACCAATCCTATTTCGAACCGCTCTCTTATTTTAGAGCCTAACCTCAATTTCTCCCTAGTTATAGCTAATACTATAATTAATAATAATAATAGTAACAACGGATATATATATAGATAGAAACCTTTAACCTTATTTACTTAAGATGGTTAATACTTGATAGTTGCGTTCTATTATACTCTATTTATAAAGATATATAATATTAATAATAAGGTAAGTTTCTATATGGATAGAAATATTATTTAAATTGATATCCTTAGTACCTTCCTCGATAACAAGAAAAAATTAGAAGAATTCTAAATTATATATATAATCAATAACGACGTAGACTCTAAATTCTTATTAATAGAAATTAACCGCTTTTTTAGCGCTTGTTACTTCCGTAATATAACTTTCGCTTAACTATACGTTATAAAATAATGTAATGGTTAAATTTTCTTTTCTTTCTATATAAATTAGGAAAACGAATTTTTAATGTTAGAAGCGCTATATAAAACAACGAATATATTAAAATATTATAAAATAATATTATTTGCTATGAACGTACCGAAACTTTTAAAATCTTTAAATAATAGAATAATTATTAATAGGGTAAAAGGAAGAATTAGGACTAAAATTAATCTTCTAATTAGTTTACTCCCCGGGTTTTATATGCTTAATCCGCTACCTTATAAAATAAAGGTACTAGCGGCTTTAACAGCCTTAATAGCCTTAATCCTTCTTTTATAAAGCCAGGTACGATGGACGCCAACGGCGATATAAATATATTTATAAATAGTATTATAACCGGCCCTTCTTACGGAAGAGGTGGTGATTATAAAAGTAGAAATAAAGGTAACAGCCCTACCTATTATATAAAATAAATTTCTAACGAAGAATACTAAAAGTGCTAAGAGAATAATCTCTATGTAAAATATAGTACTTCTGATTATTATACTACGCGTTACCTATATTTCCTTATAGTAAACCCGAATAATAGAATTGGTATTAATATAATTAAAACGGCTATAATTTTTCTTATATTAGAGAATAAAAACGATTAGTATAAATTAGCCTTAGAGGGTTAGGGAAAAGAATAATTCTAATGTATAATTAGGTATTGGAATCTTTAGAAGTATTGAATAATAAAGTAGAAGATTTTAAATTAGAAAATAAATCAGAAATTAAAATTATTTTAATTCTATTTATTATTAATAATCGTAACTTAGTTTACGTCTTTGTCGACGAAGATTATTAATATTATATTATAATTAATCAAAAGGTTAAATAAAATTTTAAAATGCTTATAATTCCTATTTTTACGAGCTAAATTAAAAGTACGTTTATAATTACAGAAAGTATATTTATTAAAAACTTTATTTAATTTATAATAGAAACAAATAATTATATTAAATTAATAGTAATTTACATTATTCCAGAGTTTGAATATTCCTTAATTTTAGAAAAATTATAATTAATTGTATATAGGGCTTATTTAATCCCCTACGAGAAGCGTTTTTATGGAAGAGTAGTAGGTAATTGGATACTTTATATTAAAGGAGAAGAGGGAAAAGATATTCCGGTTATTAAAGAAGTTAAATCCGTAATATATATTATAATAACGATCTTTATAAAAATTATTAACCGTACCCATAAAGAATATAGTAAGGCTATAGCTAAGGATTATATTTTTACTATTCATTTAAAAGATATTAAGAAAACTTTATCCCCTAAGAAAGTTTATATAAAAGCCTAACTCCGTAAGAAAATCTCTAAACGTTTCTACTACTTCCTTCCTTTATAAATAAAAGAGGAAATAGATAAATTAAACCTTAATAAATTAAAAGTATATTATAAAATCCCTTTTAAAAGGGGCTTAGATGGCTAAAGTTTTCTTCTCCCGTTCGGCCTTCTATATAGTATATTTTAAAAAGAATTACTAGTTTTAAAAAAAACGCTAAAGGATTGTTTAAATAAAGAATATATCCGTATAAATAATTTAAAAGTTAGAACCTCCATCTTATTTATATACAAATTGGGCGGCAGTTTACGATTTTATTACAATTATAGAGTTCTCAACGCTATTACCCGTATAAACCGTTACCCCTTTCCCCTTATCTACAAGATTTTTAAAGTTTTGAAAGGAATAAAGTAATATATTAAAGTTAATATTATATAAGCTTTCTACAAAATCTATATAATTATAAGAGAAGAGGGAAAAATAATTTTCCGTATACGTTATAGTTTATTCGAATAATTAGTAATTCCCTTCGGCTTATCCAAAGCCTTAACCTCCTTTTAACAATATATCAATTCGATTTTATACGAATTTTTTACTAATTCTTACTTTACTTATATAAATGACGTCTTTATTTGCTTTTCTAATTCTAAGGAAGACTGTCACGGCGACGCATTTTACCACTACGCTATAACGTTCCGTGTTTCCGCAAAAGGATACAAGTAACCRAAGCTGRCAATTCGGTTGCTCAAGTGGTCTTATATAGTTGCGACGGAGGAATGCAAGCCCTTATGCATCAACCGTCACAGTTAATATACTATAGCTATTAGAAGTTAAAGTTGGAGATTATAAGGAAGGAGAAAAGTTATTAGAATAGTAGAAGAAATATATTAAAAAGATTAGTAGCTTGACTTATTTATCGATAGGTATACGGTTTTAATACTATATTTACGGTAAATAAGCTATGCGAGGTAAACGTAAGGTTAATAATAGGCTTTATAATAGTAATGAAGTACCTTTTTTGATACTTATTAAAGATAATTGAAATAAGTATTATATTAGGTGGTAGGATTTTACTTAAGGATATAAATTTAAAGGTATTTGGAAATACCTTCTTTATAGACGACTCAGCTATTCGTTATAGTATTAGCAGTTATATAGTATTCTTAGTTAGCGGACTAGTTTTGTAGAAATTAAAAAGGTAAACGTTTGTAATAATAAGTATAATAGAAGTAGAATTTATTAATTTGGTTATAACATCGAAGTTATTATAATAGATCGCGTATATATTGGAAGAGTTGGAATGTATTTAACTACTATTAAAAGTTCTTTATACAGATAGTAAGAATATTAAGAATAGGGTATTAAATGGAAAAGTATTTAGTAGAAACTAGTATATAGATATTAGATTTAAATAGATTATTGAGAACGTTAAAATTTAAAAATTTAATATTATTTATATTAGGGGAGAGGAGATAATAGTAGACGGGTTGACAAAGCCTTTAAAAGTAGATAAGTATGGGAAATTCATCTTAATATTAGGTTTGGAAATTAAAAAGGTATTATAGCGTTAGTTCAATATTATAATTCTATTTGTTTATTTATTTATAATAGTCTTAGAGAGTTGTTTCGGGCTACGGTGGCGTATCGTCGGATGGGTTTATGTTCCTACCTTTCTTGTCTTGTCGTGTAGGTCCATACCCTCATACCCTTCCTGTATTTTAGCCCTCTACACTTCTTTTCCTTCTTAGTACTAGCTTCCTCTCCATAGTACACACATCTATACTTCTTTACCCCCTTTGTCCAAGACTGACCGAAGGTTTTCGGGGACCAGCTGCTGTTTTTGGCTAGGAAACGACTGGGTATGTTTCCCGGTTACCACCCAGTCCCACGGCATGCCACGGCCTGCCACCGCGGGCCAGTCAGAGCATTGCTGCGCGTAAGGAAAACGCACAGAAACGCAGTAAAGCGGCGTATTGCATGATACAATACCGTACCTTTCAGCGATACTGTGCTTTACCGCCAGGGGCCCGCTTTGTCTAGTCCTCTTTGGGCGTGTTTTGCAGCCATCAATTCCATGATTGTACCGTTCCATTGTTCCGTTTTGACAGGCATTCGTGCCATTCCACCCCACTTGGCGGGATTCACTGCTCCTCCCGTCCTTGTTCCCGCAATGCCTGTAGCCTGTCAGTGGACAGCTCAAGGCAGTCTGCAGTTTGGGGTTTCCCAGCCGTTCTCGTACCCCGTACCCCCCTGGGCTCCTCCCCCGGCCGCCCAGTTCCCTTTTCTTTCCCTCAATCCCACTTCCCAAGAACGAGGAACCCTCCATCTCCTCTCTTTCCTTATCCACACAACAGGACAACACACACAAGCCGCCGTGTGTGTATGTCTGTCAACAACCAAGAAGCTCGACAACAATTTCTCCGAGCACAGAGGAGGCAGTGATCGACGGGGATTGGTTGGAATTGCGGCGTTTTGGGTCCACCTCACCTATTGATCCCAAGGGCTTGGAACCGAATCATATCAGCAACAACCACCACCAACAACAACACGACTCGACCACCACCACTACTATACATCGACTCATATCAGCAAAACCGACTACAGTTGTACCGTACCAACTCACCCTAAACAAACCGACCCTATGATCAAGAACAACGCCATCGTCATGAGCTCGGCTACACAGGGGGGACCCGCGGTCCCAAAGGAGGAGAAGAAGGGTTTCGGCAAGGTCTTGGCGAGAGTGAAGACGGTTCTGAGAACGAAGCGACTTTCAACCAGCGGCGCAAAGGCTGATCCCGCTGCTACCGCCGATAAGAAGGGCAAGGAAACCGCCAAGAGGTAAGGCCTATTTCTTTCTGGGACTGCTGGGGACGAGTTATGATTGGGCACGGGCTGGCATACCGTCCGTCAGCTTTGACAATGCGATTGTTCACGATTTAATCACTTAAAACAGTATCTAACAAATGACTATAGCACCGCCAAGACCGCCCCTGCTGCTGCTGCTGCTGCTGCTGCGGCCAAGGCTGTTGACCCCAATGCCCAAAAGGTCCCTCGCGCTCAGTTGTTCGAGGAGCGTGCCAAGAAGCTCGGTGAGCTCTATGGCTTGGAGCTGAAGCCTAGCGAGTGGCACTCGACTGAGGGCCATGCTCTCCGTGTTGAGAAGCCCATCAAGATGCGTGTCCACCGCAAGTGCCACCAATGCGACACCTCGTTCGGAGCTTCCAAGGAATGCTCCAAGTGCAAGCATACGCGGTGCAAGCAGTGCCCTCGTATCCCGTCTAAGAAGACCGAGGCCGAGAGGGAGGAGAGCAGGAAGAAACGCGCCCAGATCATCAAGGACCGTGCCGAGAACGCCCCCATCATCCCCGACTGGAACCCCAAGTCCGAGAAGAACCTCGTCCTCAGACGTCCCGCCAAGACCGGAGCTCAGGATTTGGTTCACAAGAAGCCTCGCCAACGCGTGCGCAGGACTTGCTGCGGCTGCAAGAGCCTCTTCACTTCTGGAAACAAGACTTGCCAGGGATGCCAGCACGTCCGTTGCACGGAATGCCCTCGGGATCCGTAAGTTTACCGCACATTCATGACCTAAAATGTAGCTTTGCTGACCCCTTGAACAGATCAAAGAAGGACAAGTACCCCTATGGCTATCCTGGAGACCAGCCCGGAAAACGCCAGGCTCACTTTGAATGCAAGTCCTGCAAGAACATCTTCGCCTCGGAACCACATGTCACCACCTGTCCCAAGTGCTTTAACAGAGACTGCGAACGACTTGCGCCGAAGCGGGTGGAACCTCAACCCGATCCCGAAGCTTGGAAGAGCATACAAGCAAAACTCGAGGCGATGAAGCTCAAGTAACATGATACGTTTCAGTGTCCTTGTCGCTCTGTTAGGAGGGGAAAAAAAGGAGGATATTAGAACACGATGAAAATGAAGGTTTAAGCGAAGAAAGCTGACGATATCGTTTTTTTTTTTTTTCTGGATTTGTTTTGCTCGTTTTTGTTTTGCTGTTTTTGGCTCGCTATTACCCAGACTCTTTCGCAAGAGATACATGCATTCATTCTCAAAGGCCACACAACCACCATCATTAGCATCGATATGAGACACGCGCATGTTAACGACTCTGATCCTAATTTATCGCATATTTCTCGTCATTCACTACGTCGGCGCTCGATTTGATACCCAACTTTACGGATCCTGCATATCAACTGCGAAATCTGGGGAGAGAACACAACCTGTCTGGCGAAAGGAAACAGCAAATGAAATGGAGGAAAGGTGCCCCTCATAGGTTCCCTGTGGTCATGGAAGGGAAACACTAGGACATATTTCTCTATAGGTACAATATATCGAGCTGTTTCATATAACAAAGTTCCTACACTCTCCGCGATTTTCACCAAAAGTCGCCACCCACTCGTTGTGATCCCAGGAACGCAAACGCTTCGCACACCACCAGGATCACACACCAGTAGCCTTTACCATAATCGGCGATCGTGCACCTGCAATACTACATCGCGACACACACACAGACGCACACAACGAAAATTTTCCAACAACCACTTAACAGCTGGCGGTTACCGATCCCGCTACCCGCTTGCCAGTCAAGTGTACTAATGCCAGCTAATAGACTTATTCGCCACCTCATCAACACACATCACACAAACAACGCCCGCCGGCGTCTTTACCCCTTACGCTTACGTCCTTTGCCCCCTTCTGTTCTCTGTCCACTCAGCCTCTCAACCGTTGTATCGGTATCACTTCCGAAGCCCGTAGGTAGCCCCGTTAGCCCGATTGGCAACTTTGGTAACCATACGCCCATAGGATAGTGAGGGCCAGGCAATCGGCAGAAGCCTGGACTTTTTGTGATTCTCTCACAGGAGGTCGTTCCGAGCCCAACCCGGAAGTGAGGCCGTTGGCCTCCGTCTCATTGGCCCTTTGTTTCCCCGAGCCGCCCCTCCTTTTCTGGTTTTTTTGGGGGGATTTGTACCTGAGTCACTTTGCCTCAGTCTTGCTTGGATTGGTGTTACACAGAATGGAATGAAGCAAAGAAAAAAGGGGGTGCTGGGACTCGTTGCAGTTGGCGAGTCGGCGGCTCCGAGGAGACGGTTTAACTACTACACGTGTACATACGTAGTAGTCGTGCTAGTTGTAGTGTAGTGTAGCTAGCGGGACCGCCGAACCAGCCAGCTGGCAACGCATGGAAGCACAAGTTGAAGAACCGTTCCTTTCAGCTACTGGAATGAAATGGATCGCGATAGGCATGTGTGTTTGTTGTCATTGAACCCGATTCCGCTATACTACCCGGCCCCGTTGAGTCTCCACGAGTCCCGACGAGTCCAGTCCCCTACCCGCTCAACGTCCGCCCACCTCCACCGCCGGCCGAACCCGTCAAACCACGTTGAAACGGCCTGCCCGCCAGTCCAGCGAGACCCCGTTTCCTCGGACCCGACTCCCCGGGCCTGGGTCAGGGAGGCCTGGGTCTTTCGCTAGAGGTCTTGCGACACGTGTAATGAAAACGCCAATGATTATTTGCGGGACGAGCCTTTGAGCGATAGACGGGTCTGGACTTGGGACTATCTGGTTAGCCCTGACAGTAGTCCCTGACAGTGATTCCCTGACAGACAGTGCCGCTGCCCGTCCCGGAATCTTTGAAGAGGACCTGCGGTGTTGGTTGAGCTGTTGGTTCTGACACTAAAGACACGAGGCGAAGCTAGGCTTATGGCCCAGGAATGGAGGGAGTGTCATTGAGTTTTACGAAGGCGCTGCTCTAGAAGAAATGGGGCAACTAGATCTACAGCTTGCTGTGATCGGATTCCATTCCAAAATCTAGCGTACCGACCATAACTGGAAGAGATAATCGCAAAAGTTGAATATTTGGGAATTCAACTTTTGGTCAACTTTGAAGTGTTGTGGTTATTCTTGGCTCCCGTCTTTGCGAAGATCATTGCCTCCCACGTGGAACGGTTGTGAAGTGGGATGGCAGAGATGGGAAAGGATCATCAACTAAGAGGCAGGATGGCGAAGGCGGCGGCGACGGCGGGGAGCGTTAACGACGACAAACCTATCAGGCTTTGTGAACGTCGCCAATCCTTCTGTATACTAGAGACATCGAGCAATGCATTCTTGACTCTTTAAATTTCACCAATACCTCGTCAAAGTCAACCCAACCAGTGCCGTTGGAAGCATTCCCGACGACCAGACGACGACAAGGGTCACCGCCCGGTTGGGTCCTGTTGGCATGTTGGCAAGGGCATCCCGTGTTCACCGGGCTCACGGGCTCGCTCACCTTGATCCCTTGACCTTGGTAAGCCTGGCAAGCCGGATTGTCGGGAATGCCATGAGGAGTCCAGGTGAACTTCCCCTTCCCTTGCTCACCTTGCCGCTTTCGCTACACATCTGGCAACCTGGCTGCTTACCTTGGCCAGACTACCGGATGACCGAGGCTTACAGCATTACAAATGCTTTATGGTGAATGACATGAATGATGCCAAAAATGAATCCTGACTGTCGGAGCGCGGAGGGGGCGGGAGGCAGGGAGCTTTCTTTTGGAAAAAGGAAAAAAAAAAAGACTTGTCCTTGTCCATCATGACCATGTCAGCCATCGCATCACGGATTGCGAACGTTTCAGTTCCCGTAAGAAAGGATGGAGGTAGCAGGGGAGATAAATCCGATATTATCTTGGCGAGACGGCCGCCCGTTGTTAGTGTAGTCGTCTTTATGTGGCTTTTCTCTCCGTTATCTAGGAAGAAAGAACGACGTTTGCTTGAAATATACTGTGGTGAATGCACTGCACTTTTACGAGATGCCGTCGGTAGCGAGGGTTGAAGGCCGACTGCCTACTCTCGGTGTGACTTCTGAGACCATCCACCAAGTCTCATGTCATCAATCCGTCAAGCAAGCGTGCTGGAATCATCCTCTGTCTCATCACCTCAAACTTTCGAGATAACTGGAGGGTACCCGAGCCAGCGCCTACACACTCAACACCTCAAATACCAAAACTGGGAAAAGAGACGAACCATCACGGACAAATCCGAGAAACAGTCAAAACCTTCGTCAGACCCTTTTACCGCCTCATCATCATGGCATCAGTGATCATCACCCCTCCTGCCCTCCTGCCGTCTCTCCCAGCCCCCAAATCAATGGTCCGTCTTCCCATGTTTGCTTTTCTACAACACCACAACCCCCCTCCCAGCCGCCAGCCCTCCTCTCTCTCGGGAAGCTCCTTTCTTCCCACCCCTCCTCTTCCCAGGCTGTCGGGCATGTATGTTAACTGAACCCGTATTTGGTGTAACGGCATGCGTCCCGCCCGTTTGGGTCGTTTATCGCAGTGCTCGTTTTGTCAACTTCCCTCACACCCACCCCCCCGTCCCCATGGGGCTTGTGTTTCCCACCCTTTTTCTTTTCTCCCCTTTTCCTCAACTTTCGGGAAGCCCGCTCTTTGAGATTCAGGTCTCCCTTTTTTCTACTTGTATTTATATGAAACTTTTGACATTGCCTGGCGTGGCGTTTCTTGCGCAAATCGATCTTTTGGAATGCTCAAGTGAAAAGAGTACGTTATCGACTTGAGACATGCATACATCTCACACACACCGCCCGCCCGCTCGCCCGACAGACAGATATGTAGGCCGCTTCCTCGGTACCGTATCAAGAAACAGCGTGCAACAATAGGGCGTTCGTCGGATACGGACGTTGGCGCCGAAGGTATGTACACGTGTAAGATGTAACGGAGCGGCGAGGGAGAGAGGGAGAGAGAAAACCGAAGACGAAGACGGAGACGGAGACACAAAAACGTGCTCTCTTCCTGCCAGCGCTGCTGCTGCTGCTGTCTGACCCGTCCGCCTTGTCTGTCTCTCCAAGCGCTTGGTCCCCTTCCTTCCAAAACCTGAACGGAGGAAAGTGCTGCTGCTGACAATGCAGTGGTTGGTGACACAGACAGGCGCCACACATAAACTTAAACACGACGTGACTTTTACGAGGAGAAGAGCCTTTTAAGAAAGCTGGAAAGCTCGAAAAAACGCTGCACTGAGGATGCAATGCGTCTTTTGTCCTTTGGGGGTTATATCGCAAGTAGTCGTAATGAGATTTCTCCGGAGAAGGTCCAAGAACTACCAGAGATAAGCAAGTCAACGATAGCACACGAGATAACCGGGACAGGCAAAAGACGCGTTGATTTGTGGTGAACCGCTAAGATCTATCAAACATCTAGACGGGAATGTAGAACTCAAAATGGTGAGATGGCAATGGTAAAGCCAACCACACACCACTACTTCTTGGAGAAGAACGACATGATGTTGCCTTGCCCCTTGGGCGCAGGCTTCTTCGCTTTCCCGGCCGCCGCGAGTGGCGCCGAGCTCGCAACCTTGGGCTTCGGTTTGGAGGCTGGCGGAGCCTCATCCTCGGAGAAGGACTCCCATGCGGGTTCCTGTATGGTGACTGTGATTTTGACACGTCAGTATCCATCCATTTAGCCATACAGTGGCTGGACTTCTGTCAAGAGTAGAACTTACCCAGGTATCCCTGATCATCCATGATCTGCTTCTTCTTCATAACCCTCCTCTTTCCGCGCCTCCTTCCATCCCCAGTGGTCGTCACAATCTCTTTTTCCTCCTCCTTGGCAGCTTCAGCCTTGGCCGGTGGCTCCTCGACGACGGGCTCTTCTTCCTCCTCTTCTTCCGGGGCGGGAGAATCAGCCTTCTCTTCCATGTCCTCGTCTTCATCGTCCTCCATCATTCTCCTCAGCTCCTCCTCCCGCTCCTTCCTGCTCTTCCGCGAAGATGCCGCACCGGGTTTCGGCAATGGGACGTCGTCATCGTCTTCTCCATCGTCTGATAGGGCAACGGGCGTGTCTTCGGCAGCGGGAGTAGACTTTTCCGACGTCTTCGCCTTCTTGGGCAGGGAAGCGGCCTTGGAGAAGGCTTGCATGATACCGGAGGCGGCAGAGGTGTTACGCTTGAGTGATGGCGCAGGTTTCTTTGTGGCAGCAGCCAGTGCTTCGGGTTCCGTAGCCGGTGTAGCGAATTTGCTCTCCTCCTTCGACTTTGCTGGTGCGGCAGCAGGGGCGGGCGCTGGCGCTGGCTTAGCAGGTGCCGTCTTGGTGGGTGCTGCTTTAGCCTTCGACTCCTGTTTGACGGGCGCGGGAGCGGCAGCCTTGAGCCCGGGTCCCCTTTTTTCCCTTCGGCGTACGTGAGAGTTGACGATGGTACGGGGCCGGGGTCTCTTAGCATCATCCTTGATGGCTAGCGCACTTTGAGCGGCATCGACAAGCAGCGTAAGGTCCTTGGCTGGGTGAGGTCCGACGCTGTACACATGTATCGATGATATCGTCTCGTAATCCTTGAGGACATCTGCTAGCCGGTCTTCCTGAACAAGTGCGAGGGTGTATGATGGCACATCATCGTCGTCAACCGGGTTGGCGTCGGGAAGCGAACTAGGCAAGTCGATGTCCATGGCGTTGCCATTTTGATGCTGCACGGACTTCTTGATACCATATAGCAGGTAGGTGGCATAGACAGATCCGGGCTTCTTGGTGCTCTGGGTCTTGTGAAAATCATAGAGCATTCTACTTGGTGTAAGCCATTGCTTTTTTCATGGAGGTGTAGAGAAACTCGTTTACTTACTGTTTGGCGACATTGGGATGTACACGCAGGGCCCGACTTAGCAAGCGATACGTGACCTGAAATTTGATCTCATGTTAGTCGCGGCTCTTCCTTCACCTTTCAGTTCCAATACCATCATCGACTTGTAATCGGGTGGGTGACCTACCACCTTGTCCTCGCTGAGGACATTCTCAGCCAGGTACGTCTTGTAATCCTCCATGGCTGGAATCAAGCTGAGGATTGTGAATTGGAAGCGGCTGATCTCGGTAGCAGTGATATCTTTGGCTTATCGCTTCTGGAAGATTCAAGTGAAAGTTATCAAAAGAGTGAAATGATGATGAATGTCTGAACTCCGAGGCGCGTCGTCGACGTGAATTTGCCCGGCAGGCAACCCAGCGCTGCCGCGAAGTCACGTTTGCGGCAGTGGTTTTGAGTGGCTGTGGCCCCTGGTTCCTGCTGCAGGGGGAAAGCGGCGCCCAAAGACAGACCAGCCGAAACTGACTGACGGGCGCTTTGACAGGCTGCCTGACAGCTGGCGTGCACCCTGACGGGCCACGAGTTTCACTTACTGGCCCAATGCCTAGCTCGAACAGCTCCCCGTCGTGGCATTGGCATCGCGAATCTCATAGCGGCCGAAATTTGGCACCACGAATCACAACCTCGAGCTTTGCAGTCTCTTTGCTCTTTTTGCAGCTGAGCTTTTGTTGATCTTCTTTGAAGTATCTTGAGGGCCGCCGTGACCCTTTTCCCTCGTTTCAACCAGCTGTTTTAAACTCTGAATACAGACCATTGAAGCCCCCTAACTTTGCGCCATGATGCGCCCGACTTAATATCCACGATTCGCATATACAACAGAGCTCGATATAATAATTGTACAAACTCGCACATACGTCCATCCTTAGACGGCCATTTTTTGGCCTCAAATCGACTTCATCATGGCGGCCTTTCCACGGTTCAGGTTCCTGGCCATCGCCGTCATCTTCCACTTCGCCTACATCTTTTCCATCTTCGACATCTACTTTGTCAGTCCCATTGAGACGGGCATGCGCTTGTTCAATGTTGAAACATCCCCAAATCGTAATGCGCCAGCGGACCGTCTGGTTCTGTTCGTAGGTAAGTGGGCTACTCCGAGTCCAATGTGTTGCGGCCAAGCGCTAACCACATCATTATTCTTCAGGAGACGGCTTGCGTGCCGACAAGGCACTTCAGTCCCACCCCGAACCATATCCCAAATCCGATGCCGATCTGACTCCCAGACCTCTTGCCCCCTATTTGCGATCAAAGATCCTGGAACAGGGAACCTTTGGTGTCTCCCATACGCGTGTACCGACCGAATCTCGACCCGGCCATGTTGCGCTCATCGCCGGTCTCTACGAAGATGTGTCAGCCGTCACGACAGGATGGAAGTTGAACCCGGTCAACTTTGACAGCTTGTTCAACCGCAGTCGGCATACGTGGAGCTGGGGCAGCCCGGATATTCTACCAATGTTTGAGCAGGGAGCTGTCCCGGGGAGGGTCGACGCCTACACGTACGGTCACGAATTCGAGGATTTCTCGTCCGACGCCACCCAGCTCGACCTCTGGGTCTTTGACCATGTAAAGGACTTCTTTGCCGAGGCCCGCAGGAACAAGGCGCTTGCTGAGGCGCTTCGCCAGGACAAGATTGTCTTCTTCCTGCATCTGCTAGGTTTGGATACTACGGGTCATTCATACCGCCCTTACTCAAAGGAGTACCTTAACAACATCAAGATTGTGGATCAGGGCGTGAAGGAGGTTGCTGAGCTCTTCCGCGACTTCTACCGCGATGATAGGACTGCGTTTGTGTTTACCGCCGACCACGGCATGAGCGACTGGGGAAGCCATGGTGATGGTCACCCGGACAATACGCGGACCCCCCTGATTGTTTGGGGTTCAGGGGTTGCCAAGCCTCAACTCTACCCAGGTGAAGTGGCGCCCGGCCATGATGAGTACTCTGCGGACTGGAACTTGGACCACGTCAGGAGGCATGATGTCGCTCAGGCCGATGTTGCTGCTCTCATGTCCTACCTTGTTGGCGTCGAGTTTCCTGCCAACTCGGTCGGCGAACTTCCCCTGTCGTACCTTGCTGCCGACATCAAGGAGAAGGCCGAGGTGTCGCTGGTGAATGTGCAGGGTATTTTGGAGCAGTACCGTGTGAAGGAGGAAAAGAAGAAGACCACTGAGTTGAAGTACAGGCCGTATCAGCCGTTCGGTGACAACGGCCTTTCCCCGCAACGTCGCGTTGCCGATATCCGCCAGCTCATTGACGCCGGCCATTACGAGGAAGCTATTGAAGAATCAGCTGCCCTTATGAAGGTCGGTCTTGGTGGCTTGAGATATCTCCAGACCTACGACTGGCTGTTCCTGAGAGCGCTTATTACCATTGGTTATCTTGGTTGGATTGCGTATGCTCTTACAATGGTCGTTGATCTCCATGTCCTACATGGTCGTGTGCGACCTTCGAGAACGCTTGGCGGGGGCCTGTTCTTCACATCTGTTCTCGTTGCCCTCTATGCGTCCTTTGTCATCTCAAAGTCACCCCTCACTTACTACGCCTATGCCTTCTTCCCGGTCTTTTTCTGGGAAGAAGTCTATGCGCGGCGCGAAAGTGTGGCGGGAGGCCGCAAGGAATTGCTTGGCCATATCAACTCGGGTGGAAGTGTTGCTTCGTTCGTGCTCAACAGCGCGCTTTATGTTGGCGTCATTGAGTCGCTTGCCCTGGGCTACATCCACCGCGAGATTCTCACCATCCTCTTTGTGCTGGGTTCTTTCTGGCCTTTCACCCACGGCCTGTCATTTCTCAAAAAGCATGGTGCGCTATCTGCCACTTGGTTCCTCTCCTGTATCGCCATGAGCACGTTCACGCTCCTACCAGCGATGAAGGCAGAGAACGTCCATCTCATGTTCGTACACACACCCCTTGCTGTCCTCTCCCACTTACTAACAGATATGTAGTACGATCGGAGGCGTATTGATGGTCGTCATTGGCCTTCTTTACCTTATTTTCGAGGACTTTGTCCTCGCCGACTTCTCATGGAACGCGAAGCCTACTTCCAGGAACCACTTGTCTAGGTCGCTCGTCGGTATCCAAGTGGGCCTCACTGTGCTTTCCATCATCATCACCCGCTCCAGTGCCCTTTCGCTGCAGGCCAAGCAAGGTCTACCTCGCGGCAACCAGATCATTGGCTGGGTTACTCTTGGTAAGTTTGCATGCTCCTCAGCAGCTGGTGATCATTTTCTAACAGGAGCCCAACAGTCGCATCACTCCTCATGCCCTTGGCCTACCGTTTGCAGCCCAACAACCACTACATGCACCGGATCCTCGTCATCTTCCTCACCTGTGCCCCGACCTTTGTCATCCTCACCATCTCCTACGAAGGCCTCTTCTACCTTGCCTTCTCCGCCCTCCTCGTCAGCTGGGTCCGCCTGGAACACGCAGTCCAGAAGTTCTCCTCCAAGGTGCCACAGACCACCACCACCACCAAGAGACCAACCACCGAATCTCACCTCCCAGCCCCCTTCCGCCCCCTCACACTCCACGACGCCCGCGTCGCCCTCTTCTTCTTCATCCTCCTGCAATCCGCCTTCTTCTCAACTGGCAACGTCGCCTCCGTCTCGTCCTTCTCTCTCGACTCCGTCTACCGCCTCATCCCCATCTTCGACCCCTTCTCGCAGGGCGCCATGCTGATCCTCAAGCTCATGATCCCCTTTGCCCTCATCAGCGCCAACCTGGGCATCCTGAACAAGCGTCTCGGCGTGGCCCCTTCGGCCCTGTTCATGGTGGTCATGGGTATCAGCGACGTTTTGACGCTGTACTTCTTTTGGGTGGTGAAAGATGAGGGCAGCTGGTTGGAGATTGGAAGCACGATTAGTCACTTTGTTATTGCGAGCTTATTGTGCGTGTTTGTGAGCGCTTTGGAGCCGGTTAGTGCGGCGTTTATTGCCGGGGTGGAGGTGGGAGAGGAAAGCGAATTGAAGGAGGAGGGGAAGGTGGTGGAGAAGGTGGTGGAGAAGGTTAATGAGGTTGTTGAGGGGTTGGTTGGTGGTGGTGATAGCTGAGTTACGTTTGTAAAAAGGAGTTGTTAGTGTATAGATGATATCTCATGTTCGATATGATGTATAGGGTTACAAGAAAAGGGGGGAACCGCCAGCTAGTAGTTGGATACTGTGTAGAGTATATATGGTATATACAGCAGATGTGTAATAGTTTCCTGTGTTCCGTCACGATATCATTTCAACTTCTTCAAGCATATCGAACACTTTGTCAACACGCGGTGTACTGAACCTGACCTCGTTGATTTCCACCAAAGAGCATAGCAACATCGTTGAACCCGCCGTTTTCTATTTCCAGACGTACCTAGAGGTAACCTATGCAGCATTCTACATGACACATACAGCCTTTGTCATCCTCACCTGTCTGTCGACCAACCTCCAACCAGTACTGCCACATAACGCAGAGCAAAGACATTGTTGAATATACGTTGATCTGTAATACCTTCCTACCCAATCACAGTGGGGATTGCCTTGTTTAGGTACCTTGTCATTTAAATTGCGTTCCCCTTGTTTCTTTGCGTTGAAGAATCATAGAAGCCTGCTGA
This sequence comes from Neurospora sp. LNF1-1, assembly GCA_009805225.1. NCBI lineage: Eukaryota > Fungi > Ascomycota > Sordariomycetes > Sordariales > Sordariaceae > Neurospora > Neurospora sp. LNF1-1. The sequence continues at coordinate 36,350 of RAOM01000122.1, forward strand.
CAGGTGCGTATGTCTGCACTGCGGTTCGACTACATGTACTTATACATGCATAGGGAACGGACGTCATCAACAAGAGATATACCTACACCATACAAATAGGCCGAGCCAAACTGAATAAAGAGAAACCCACTCTCCCAGATTTGCGTTGATTCGGATCAGGCCGTGGAGGATTTGGTTTGTTAAGCCATCGGAGCCAGTAAAACAGATTTTTTGCGTTGTTTTGCTTCGCCTTCGTTAGGTGCGGTGGTCCTGGTCCATGATGTCTGTTTCTTCACACGCCATCATGTCATCCTCTCACGCATCTATCTTCAGGCGTATCGAGTGCTTGAGTGCGACAGAGTGAGTGTACTGTGATCAAAATTCCGCGATTGCACCAATTGGATAAGAAAAAAATCATGGGACTGAATTGATTTTTTCCCTCCCATAACCTACCATTTCGATAAACCCTCACTTGACGTTGTTGTTGATGTTGTTGTTGGTGTTGTCCTCCAGAGTCCAGAAGGACAAGTTGAACGACAACAAGCCCTTACAAAAGCGAGGGTTAGGGTCCCCCCAAACTCCGACGGGCTCTCAAACCCCCTCCCTCTCACAAAGACAAGACGGGACCGGAATCGGCAGTTTCGCTTAAATCCCGCTGTGTCCTCCACCAGACCACCACCGGCCGCCCGTCCCGTCCCCACACTCGGTCGGGGGTCTTGGGAAGTCCCGTCCCGGTTCGGCGAGAATGCGGGGAGCAGCTCTTGCTCGTTCTGGGCACAAAAAGGCAGCAGCAGGGCTCAGGGGTCGTGTAAACACAAATTCCCACTTGGGTGAGGGGAGGTGTGGGACTTGCGGAAGACTTATGCTGACAGATCAAATGAAATCGTGAAAGGGAAGGATAGAGTCCTGGGAGGTGGGAACGGCCCGACCGTCGAACGGGGACGGCCGGAAGACGGTAAGACGGGGAGATTTGACAAGATGAAAGACACGCGGGAGGAAAAAGCTTGTGTCGAGCAATGGTGTGGCTAGGTGGGTGTCGATGGTCTGGAAATTAAAGAAGATCTTTACTGTACCCATGTGGTCCTCCAGTTATGAACTCGGAGACTTTTCCCCGGATTTTCTATACGTCCCAGGAGGATTTTCCTGGGGAAGCCTTTTAGTGTAGAGCCAAGGACTTGGAGATCGAAAGACAATGGAAGATCGGACTATGTGTGCCCCTGCGATGAACCAAGACTCTTGGGACTTGGGGCCATCGAGGTACTCGAGGATAACCAAGCTGAAGCTGAACCGTGCAGTGCTGAAGGATCAGGTCATCTTGCCGGGCAGCAGGAAGTGGAATATCGTTCTCCAAACCGCTGCGGGGTAGCTGAGCAAAAAAGGGATCGTTTTAGGGCATCTGTCAGCGAAATACCTAGTCCGGGAGCGATGATGATTATAGTTGTGATGGTGGACATTGTGTCTTTTCAAGGTCAGCATTTCCCAGTTTGGATGTTTCCCCCGGGCGACCAAATCTCGGGTTCACAAGGCTCCCTGGAAAGTATTGCCTCCTTGCCCGCATCCAATAATGCTCATGGTGTCGTTGTGACTTGTAAGTAGAAGCCAGACCGAAGATAATCACGAAACACTCGCAAACAGGAAACACTGCATCAAGGAGGCAACATGAAGCCACGAGGGCACCACGAGGCAAGAGACATTGGCGCATTCTGATGTCAACGCCTTGAACCTCGAGTGACATCCAGGATATCGGACCAACAGCAGGAGGTTGTCGTCTTGGTATTCGTTTCCTTTTTGACTTCTCATAGCAACCGTCGAGAATATGTGGGGTAAAGGCAAGGTACCTGTCACGTACATTAGCAAACAGGTCCCCTTTTCACATGCAAGTGAAAAGAGTCCCACTGCCCCATTCATGACAATGTCTCTGAGGGGTCCCTCCCCTTCCATGCGAAACTGAGGCACGAGACACATCCTCTCAAGTTGAACAAAGGGAAGACTCGAAACATGTCTGTCAATGTTAAGGCGACTGGGAAAGTCCTTGTAGGTTGGGCTGGGTGGCATTTTATGGGGATCCAGAGCCCCAAACACAAAGAGTTCCACATGGTCGGCTGTTATGTTTCCGTGCCTGTACTGGTAATGTACATAGAAGAGTTGAGTTCAGACCTGCGGGAACGGCAAGATAGAACGATATCTCACGCAGACAGACCAATGCGAAGAACTGCGGAAACTGTAAACACACATTAGTAAGAGCTTCCATTTTGAGATGGTAGCGTGCAGTCGCACACAACAAGGAGTCAGGACATGAGGTTCGTTCGATATGTGCCAAGTTCCGTACAGGTTCAGACGCCTCGTTTCCGCGCTAGCAAAAGTGAGTCCGCTCAATCCGGGGATGACACTATGGCAGCGGTAGGCCTGTAATTCCGGCCCCTCTGCTGACAGTGACGGCAATTGTTACAGGTAGCACGGAATGTTTCCCGCTTTCAGACCACGGACCTCCACCTACCTTGCTCCTCCAAGTCGTCCCTTCCGAGTTCCCCAATCCCCAGCTTCCTCACAAAGAAAAGCAAAGAGGGAGCAAGCGACGAGTCTTGGAGAGAACACCCTCGACGCCCTTGTTCACGATCTCCCTCACTTTCCACGTCCCGTCTTTCACCTTGGCTCGACCCTCTCCAGTCACCACCCTCAGCCCGCCCTACCTCCACGTAGAGGAAACCCGTGGACAATAAAAACCGACCTTGGTGCGACTATGAACGCGGCCGAATTTCGATCGATTTCCTGATATTTGAAACCGTATGCGCACACAACCATCTTGTTGCGCAGCCTTAAGAAGCACCTCCAGCCAGGTCTAGGATACGAGACACGTCGGCTCTTCTGGTCCCAAACCCCATCCATCGCCCTTCCTCCAAACGAACTGGCTGGAGACGCGAACGGTAGCAGCACCTAGTACGGAGTACCGAGTACGGCGTAGCACGGCAACACCCAGGTCCAGAGGCTGGGCAGTTCACGCCAATAAACGAACCACGTCGATCGCATCGGGCCCCCCTCCCGTCCCCCAGAAGCAGCAACGCAACCACCGACAAGCGAAGCTCTTTCGACACCGAGGGCGAGCGACTAGCCTTCTCTCCCTGCTTCAACAGCCCATCGACGATTGCGTAACACCAGGCTTTCCTCGTTTCGCCTCGAGGAGGGCGCAGTGCATCCCCGTTAGCAGACGCAGATGGACATAGACGTTGACACGACCAAGGGAGCAACAATGGCTGCGACAACGCCAGCAGAGAAGCCGACAACTGCTTCGGCCCCTCAGCAGCAACAGCCGACTCGACAAAAAGTAGTTCAGCCAAAGCAGCAACCTCCACCGCTGCAACCGCAACCACAATTCAACTCACAATCGCCGACTCAGTCGAGACAGTCGCAGTCGCAGTCGCCAGCACCGTCGCAAGCGCAATCCCAGGGCCAGCAGCCACCATCGGCGTCGACAGCCACGGGCACATCAGCCGGCCATATGAGTTTCAGGAGGTTGGTACATTCCGGCAAAGACTGGGCAGGATAACGGCCATGAGTTCCTTTTAGCTGACATGTCATCTCTCGGAATGAAAAAAAGACAACGAGCCTCTCGAGCTTGCGAAGTAAGTTGCAAACGTGTTTTTATATAAGTTTCTGATGCCCTCTCCCCGCAATGGGCCCCCCAAAAAAAACACTGTAATGCGACTCGTTGCGCCGCCGCATTTCAACCTCGAGCCTCGGCTCATTAGCTATCGCGTTATCTCGCGTGCGAAACCTAGGCTAACCACCCCGTCTGTTTGTAGACTTGCCATGCCCGTAAAGTACGACGCCCTCTTTTAAACAAGGCTTTCCAACCAATTGCCAAACCTCGGATCTGTTTTTGAGCCGACATGGATGCTCACATCATGCCCATTATAGGTCCGCTGCGATGCCGCAAGCCTCGGTGTGCCGTGCACCAACTGCGTCGCCTTTTCCATCGAATGCCGCATCCCAACACCTAAACGCAAGAAGACTGCCGCGCAAAGCAGCACCACTGCCCCTTCCAAGGACTCGGACAGGTACTTGCTCTTTTACTTACTTTTCCTTTCTTCCTGTTTTGGTTTGCAAACAACTGACCGGATCCCAGTGAGCGAGGAGACACGGAAGACCGGTCGCCGCACCAGGCCGGTACAAACAACCCCTTCCCGGCCGGAACCCGACCTGCCGCAGCCTATCACACCCAAGAGGGGACACCGACCACATCTGTCGCCGTCGAGGAGCAGGCGAAAAGGGAAGAGTACGATAATGCAACCCTGGCCAACTACATGAACCTCGTCATGAAGCCCAAGTTCACCAGAGCACCTATCACGGAGGCTGGGAGGGTAGCCTATATGGGCGAGTCTTCCAACCTCAACCTTCTCGTCCATGACCGCCAAAGCGACTCGGACGTGGTACACTATCCTCTGCCGGAACATGTACGGGGCAACAAGGCCAGGCTGTCAGAGCTGGACAGCACCGAGATCGAAATCCTTCATCAGCGAGGCGCCTTCCTGCTGCCACCACGGTCTCTGTGCGATGAGCTCATCGAATCGTACTTCCAATGGGTGCACCCCATAGTCCCCGTCATCAACCGGACCAAGTTTATGCGGCAGTACAAGGACCCCAAGAACCCGCCGTCACTGTTGCTGCTGCAAGCCATGCTTCTCGCCGGTTCTCGAGTCTGCACCAACCCCCAACTGATGGATGCGAATGGTTCTTCAGCACCTGCCGCTCTTACCTTCTACAAACGAGCTAAAGCCTTGTACGAAGCGGGCTACGAAGACGATCGGGTTACCATTGTTCAGTCACTCCTCCTGATGGGTTGGTACTGGGAAGGCCCTGAGGATGTCACCAAAAACGTCTTCTACTGGAGCCGTGTTGCTACCATTGTCGCACAGGGCTCTGGCATGCACAGGAGCGTTGAGGGCTCACAGCTGAGCAAAGCCGACAAGAGGCTATGGAAGCGTATCTGGTGGTCACTGTTCACAAGGGACCGATCGACAGCTGTTGCGCTGGGGCGACCTTGCCACATCAATCTGGACGACTCGGACGTGGAGATGTTAACGGAGGACGACTTCATCGAGGACGAGCCGGACAGCCCAAGCGACTACCCACCGGACCAGACCCATGTTCAGTTCTTCCTGCAATACGTCAAGCTCTGCGAAATCATGGGGCTGGTCCTCTCTCAGCAGTATTCCGTTGCCTCCAAGGGCAAGGGAAAGAATGCTATCGATCTGACACACAGTGATATGGCTCTTGCCGACTGGCTCCAGAACTGCCCAAAGATCGTCTATTGGGAGATGCGGAATCACCATTTCTGGTCTGCGTTGCTCCATTCGAATTACTACACCACCCTATGCCTCCTGCACAGAGCACACATGCCACCGAGTGGTTCCCACAGGTGGCCTGACGACTCGCCCTATCCATCGCGCAACATCGCGTTCCAGGCGGCAGCTATGATCACCTCTATTATCGAGAACCTCCAGTCCAACCATCAGCTGCGGTATTGCCCTGCGTACATCGTCTACAGCCTCTTCTCCGCGCTCATCATGCACGTATACCAGATGAGGTCGCCAGTTGCCTCCATCCAGCAAGTTACCCAAGACAGAATACGGACATGCATGGCTGCCCTGAAAGATGTTTCCAAGGTTTGGCTTGTGGGTAAGATGGTGTTTACCCTTTTCGAATCTATTCTCGGAAATAAGGTCCTCGAAGAAAGGCTTCAGAAGGCGGCAGGCAAGAGACACCGTCGGATGCAGCAAGGTCTCCCTCAGCTAGAACAACATCGCCAGCACCAGCAGCTTCAACAACAACAACAACAGCAACAACAACAACAACAACAACAGCAACTCCAACATCAGCATCAACAGCAGCAACGTACACATGACCAGAAGCGTAAATACGACGAAATGGCCATTGATTTCAGCGTCAACACTCCCCAGCCCCAAGAATCTTACGAGCGCTCAAGGCCACAAACACCAAGTCTGGCAACCAAGATGGAGATGACGCCCAGCACGATGCCGCCACCTGTCACGTCACCCAATAACCAGAACGGCCACCGTCCTCCGAACGATGCATTTATGGGCGGAACGGCTTCGAGGCCGCAGACTCGGCCAGCGACGCCTTTCAATCCCTCCTTCTCAGTCCCAGCCACTCCACCGGATCTGTACCTGGTGACCAGAAACTCGCCCAACCTCTCACAAAATATCTGGGAGAACTTCCAGCCCGACCAGCTCTTCCCAGAAAGTACCAACATGCCCCTCTTCCCTCACCTGTCACCTACCCAACAGCATTCCAGCCTGGACCCCAACATGATGCAGATGCCAAGCGGGCTTCCCAATCAACCCATCGAATATACACAGGGCGTTAAGCGCAACCTGGCTGGCAGTCCGTTGCCCAACAATAATAATGGCAATGGGTTGCTTCAACCTGGTGGCATGCCAGGGCAGGGCCAAGGCCAGCAGGGAGGATATGGAAATAATAATTCTAATAGCTTCTGGAATGCCAACTTTGACGGGCATATGGGCGGCGGTGGAGCGAATGACGGGCAAAGCCCGAGTGACAGTTGGAGTAATAGTTCGGTGCAGGGACAGCCTGTTCCGTCGACGCTTAATGTTGAGGACTGGTAAGTTTCTTTCTCTCTTTTTTTTTTTTTTCGCTTTTTTTCTTTTTGTTTCTTGCTGCACTGAGTTCGGATGAAAGCAAAAGCTAACATGGGATGAAATCCCTAGGTTCCAATTCTTTGGGATTAATAGTGATCCGTCGCAGGGATTCAATCTTGACATCCCAGAGCTGATGAGGCAGTTGTAGTCGTGTTGATCCCGGTCCATTAGAGTTGATCTTGGACTATGATGATGTTATAGTAGCCGTCATTCTCAAAGAGTACTTATGACGCGGAAGCGGAATTGTATAAGGCCTAGGCTGGCAACTTTTGTCACTGTATCTTATAGCGTTGAGCAAGCATACAAACAGTCTCAAGAGGCATTGGCAGGAAACACAACTAGGTACAAGTACTCTTTATTGGATACGTTGTTGGAATGGAAAGCAGTTGCATGCAAAAAGCGAGACTGATTGTCCTACAAACCAAGGTTGTAAATAACCCCCCCCCCCCCCCCCCCCCCCCCCCCCCCCCCCCCCCCCCCCCCCCCCCCCCCCCCCCCCCCCCCCCCACCCACCCCCCCCCCCCCCCCCCCACGCCCAGATCAGCGCTTCCCTTGATCTTGCTTGGAAAGCATCTAATCTGTATGGGTCAAGGCCAGGTACATTCTTCTTTTCATTCGTTCATCTTCAGACAAACGCTGACTTTCTTTCTTTCTGCATCGGCAAATGATGCGCTGCTGGCCGCATTTTGGGCCGCACATCCGTCCTTCGTCCCCCCGTCCGCGTCTCCGTCGAGAAGGGAGAGGGGAGAGGCGCCGCACCTTTTTTTTTTTTTTTCCCTTACAGACAGTAAAGAGGAGCAAGAAAGGGTCACAGTATCCGAAGTCATATTTCATGCAAGCCTCATCCCCGGAAGCACCAATCCATTGAGCGCTTCTCGAGAGAGTGCGAGAAATGGTTATCGACCAATTATATCGTGAAGCAACCCTCTGACGGGGATGCGGGGGGTGGTTATGAACTTGAGGTTACTGGCCAGCCACCACGCATAGAGTCCATGGACTGTTTTGACTGACGCCGTTCCGAATGATGAAAGATGAGAAAGGTAAGCTTGTGATATGTGGGAAAAAGTTTCTCATTGTTCTGTTCTAGAGCCGAAGATGATTTGCAGTTATATCCTTCTTCCACCCTTAGTTGCTAATCTTGATATCCGGGTGCGGCACGGCGGTACCGAGGCTTTGCTAAGGTAATCTGATCTGGCTGACCTGAGGCAACGAAAGAAGGGACAGAGAGGGGCGGATAATAACAAAGTTGTGATATTGACATGATGGTGAAGATATGTAGGTATGGATCCAAAGCTTGCGAGGAGGGCTGTTCTCACGACCTGTCGATCGCCAGCTGCAAGATGTGATGTGATAGTGAAGAGAGACCCCCAGCTGTCCCCAGTTAGTAGCGGGGTTCTTCATCACTCTCTCTCTCTTCACATCCGTTGAATGCGGCTGCCTCGAGCGTTATCACACACAACCTAAAGGAGATGAGGTTCGGTTAAGTTCATCACTTATACCTTTCCATTCCCCCATTCACATTGAAATGTTGTTTGTCTGTCTGTCTTTCTTGACAATGGAAGTTGGCGCGTCTAATGAAGAGGTGAAAAGAGGGGTCAGCCGTTGGGGGCCACACTAACAAATAGTGGGCGGATTGTTTGGTGGGCTTGAGTTAGTTAGCCGCCGGCTTGTATCTTTGTACCACACCCTTACTGTACGGGTACCCGAATCATTGGAGGATTGTTTCCGAGAAGGGGACCAGGACAATAATTAATTACATTTATTGAACGTTCCTGCCCGTTCGGTGTTATAATGGAGGCCCTTCCCCCCTCTGAACATGTGAGGAAGATGCCTGAAGCGATCTGCAACCGGCGGCTAAGGTACCTAACTTGGGGACGGGGACTCCATCTTTCGGCCTGCCTGTTTTCTTGGTTCGACTTACATTGATCTCTCTTTTAAATATCGAAGAATTATGCAGGTCTGAATCACAGCTGGAGACTTCCCGGCGGTGACAGGGGAACGAAGCTATACGGGACAGTCTCCGTAGTTGGGTGGCTCCCTGGCAGCTGCCGCTTGCCCTATCACGCCCATTGCTGCCCGCCTATCGATGACCTGTCGGACTGTGTACTATGTACATATAACATATAACAGGGCCTGGAGGTGCCGCCCATTCGCTCATACGTTGAGCGAGAAAAGACCGAGACAACTTTTGCAGAAAGTTGACCATAAATGATATTGGATTTGTTCCATGTAACAACGCCTTTGTGTCTTGTTAGTGATCAGATCAAGCCACCCGGCCACCTTTGGAGGCCCAAGCAACAAGTTCGCTTTGTGCCTGCTGCACCTCACCAGTTCCCCGGATCTCCCTCCCTAAAAAAGTAAAAAGTCCACACCGTGGTTCTCGACTTCACGGCCCACCCATCACCACAGCAGGGTTCAGAGCAGGCAACCGCCGCTCGCAAAGTACCAGGTACCCCTCCGCCGCACGCGAGCTCTGACGACACAAGTGGAAGCTGGGCTGTTACCCAAAGCTTACACGAACACGCACCTCAACTCTTCCTCTCACAACTCGTTTCCCCCAGTCTTCCACATAGCATCGACAAAAATAGGCTTTGGAAAGCTGCATTCGACACGAGGACGATAAACAAGACATTGGATTCCAAGTCGCAGGACCGGGACTTCCGTCTTGTCTTGTCCCCGCATTCCGAATCCCATCGAATCGTTTTACCGAGACGCCCAATCGCAGTCCCCCAGCCGCCCATAATCGCCCAACATGGTGCAGGCGCCCATGATCTCGGTGCCTCTCAAGGCCACAAACGAGATCGACTGGGTTGCTCCCCTCAAGAACTACATTCAGAACACCTACGGCGATGACCCGGAGCGCTATGCCGAAGAATGCGCGACCCTCAACAGGTTGCGCCAGGATATGCGAGGCGCCGGGAAGGACAGCACGTCCGGAAGGGACCTGCTCTATCGCTACTACGGCCAGCTCGAGCTTTTGGATTTGAGATTTCCGGTGGACGAGAAGAACATCAAGATCTCCTTTACATGGTATTGTCTTCTCTCCAGCACTGCTGAACAATGACACATCGGTTTCTAACCATCTGCGGATTCTGTAGGTTCGACGCTTTCACCCACAAGCCCACAGCGCAACACTCGCTGGCTTTCGAAAAGGCCTCCATCATCTTCAACATTTCCGCCGTTCTATCCTGCCATGCGGCACACCAATTGCGAACCGAGGAGGCCGGACTCAAAACGGCATACCACTCGTTCCAGGCCTCGGCCGGCATGTTCACCTACATCAACGAGAACTTCCTCCACGCGCCCTCTTCGGATCTGAGCAGGGAAACGGTCAAGACACTGATCAGTATCATGCTGGCCCAGGCGCAAGAGGTCTTCCTCGAGAAGCAGATTGCTGATCAGAAGAAGAATGGTCTGCTCGCCAAGCTTTCTAGCCAGGCGGCCGCTCTCTACGCCCAGGCTGTTGAGGGCGTTCAGGAAAACGTCACCAAAGCCATTTTCGAGAAAGTTTGGCTGTCTATGGTCCAGGTAAGTTGTGTTGGCATTGAGTCCGGATCAGGAAGGATGGGAAACGGAGGGCAAAACTGACCAAAAACAACAGATCAAGCTCAACTTCATGAACTCGCTGGCCCAGTACTACCAAGCCCTCGCTGACGAAGATGCCAACTCTTACGGCGTGGCCATTGCGCGTCTGGAGATTGCGCAGAGTCTTGTCAAGGAAGCGAACAAGATGGCACACAGTTTCCCCAGCTCAGTGCCCCCGAACTCGAATCTGACCTCCGACTGTGGGCACATTCTGGCGGATGCGACCAAGAGACACCTTGCAACTGTCAAGGAAAAGTTAGACGAACTCAACAAGGAAAACGACATGATCTACCATCAGCCCGTACCTGCGGAGGCCAGCGTTACACCGGTCCCAAAGCTGCCGGCTGCGAAGCCGATACCCGTCAGCGAGCTATATGCCGGCCAGGACATTCAACGGATTACTGGCCCCGATCTGTTCGCCAAGATTGTGCCTCTCGCGGTCACCGAATCTGCTAGCTTGTACGATGAAGAGAAGGCTAAGCTGGTGAGAGCAGAGACGGAAAGGGTAGAGACCGCAAACAGCGAGATGGCGGCTAGTCTGGACTATCTCAGGCTCCCAGGCGCCCTTCAGGTTTTGAAGGGAGGATTCGACCAGGATATCCTCCCAGACGAAGACTTTAGGACATGGTGCGTGGATGTTGCGGATCACGAAAATCCCCACAAAATCTTCGAACATCTTCATACCGAGAAGCAGGCCATTTCCACGATACTGGATAAGAGCAGCAGACAGTTGGACATGGAGGAAAGCGTGTGTGAAAAGATGCGTTCCAAGTACGACGCGGAATGGACACAGCAGCCAAGTTCGCGGTTGACTACTACACTCCGAACCGACATCAGGAGGTATAGGGAGGCTTTGGAAGTGGCAGCGAAGAGCGATGGGCAACTCGCGACAAAGCTCAGAGCCAACGAAAACGAGTTGGATGAGATGCGCCAGGCTGCGCAGCATGGAGAGATCGATGAGTTGTTCCAGAGGGCAGTCAAGAAGTTGCGAAAGTCGAACCCGAATAGCCCCGCTACCGTCGAGCCGAATCTCCTGGATGCAGATTTTGAGGACGGTGGCCCGAGTGTGGTTGAGCAGATCCAAAAGGTGGAGGATATTCTGAAGAAGCTTAGCTTGGTGAAGAAGGAGCGTCTGCAGGTACTACAGGATCTGAAGCAAAAGGTATGTTGTCACCATGAAGGGGCGTGTGTGGTTTACTGAGAGCTGACAAAACAAAAGGCACACAGTGATGATATTTCCCAAATTCTTATTCTCAACAAGAAGTCGATCGCGAACTATGAGCAGCAACTCTTCCAGCAGGAACTGGAGAAGTTCAGGCCTCATCAGAACCGCCTTGTGCAAGCATCACACAAGCAAGCTGCTCTTATGAGGGAGCTTACAGTAACATTCAACAATCTCCTTCAGGACAAGCGAGTTCGTGCCGACCAAAGCCGATACGAGTCGGTACAAAGATCGCGCGCCTCCGTTATCAATAAGTATAAACGTGCCTACCAAGAGTTTTTGGACCTTGAGGCGGGTCTGCAGAGTGCCAAGAACTGGTATAAGGATATGCGACAAGAAGCCGAGAGCCTGGAGAAGAATGTAGAGGCCTTTGTTAACAACCGTAGAGCGGAGGGTGCCCAGCTTCTCAACCAGATCGAGCAGGACCGGGCTGCCAACAAGAGCTCCCACGCTGCGCTGGAACAAGAGCGGTTGAAGAACCTCATGGAGCGCATGTCCATGGACCCATCACCGACCTCCCCCAAGCCCTCATCGGGATCAGGAGGCCGACCTACACCCGCCCCCTTATCCTTTACTCCGGCAGCTGTCTCCAACACCCCATTGTCAGCCTACCAAAAATCCAACTTTTCTACCCAGTATCCCGCCTCGCCGCCGGCCACACAAATCGCCCACAACCCCGGGGGCCAGCAACAGACCCTCTACCAACAATACAACCCGAGCTCCCTCGGCCGCATCCCCGGCCCCGCCTCCCCACCGCCCAACCAAACAAGCTTCAACATCGGTCCCGGCCGCCACCCCGCCTCTCCGCCGCCGACGCAAACCTCCTTCGCCCAGTCTCGCCCTTACAGCCTGACGACGTACGGCAACCTCTCGGCATTGAATCCCCAGGGTGGGCAACCTGGCCAACCGCAGCAATCGCAGCCAGGAGGCTACGTCCCTCCAGGCTTCGTCCCTCCCCCGCCGCCTCCTGGCCCCCCGCCGCTGGGACCGCAGCAGACGGTACACTACGGCGGAAACGAGTATTATGCGGGTGCCATGGGTAATTCGGGCATTGGAAGGCCAGGGTCGGCGCAGCAGGGACCGCAGGGGCAGCAGGGGGGGTGGGGACAGCCGCCGCCGCAACATCAGCCGTATCAGCAGCAGGGAGGGGGAGGGGGTGATCCTTGGGCTGGGTTGAGTGCTTGGAAGTGAGAGAGAGAAATGGCTTGTGTATATGGATTGGATGGATGGATAGTGTAGGTACGCTTAAGAGCGGAATCAAGAGGTTAAGAGCGTATAGGGAGGGTTATAGGGATGGGGGGAAGAAAGTAGCTGAGCTGAGCGGCAAGCAGTGGTCATTGGTTATTGGTTATTAGCAGGAGGTTAGAAAGAATCCATTCACACATCTTTTTTTTTTCTTGTTTGTTAGTCGCAAGAGCCTATCAAGGTGCTGAAATGAAATAAATTGTGTTGAAAATGATGCTTTCCATCTGGTCTTTGGTCTTCCATCTTGTTTCTCATTATCCGTAAGAAAGAACCCTTTGCCTCTTCCACCCGATGTAAAATTGCTTCATCTTTTCTTCTTCATCTTTAGTATCTTATCACTTTCGTCAGTACTCTTGGTGCGTTAGCCATCAAACTACATGCGGTGACAGGTTAAAACATTCCCGATAGGCCGTATCCCACCAAGGTATTCAATCACATCCATCATAAGATAATAATACTGGGACCAGGAGGAAGATTTGATGCAACTCTTCAGATATTGCCAGTTGACGCCCCTCAAAAACCACCTTGGCTAGATGTAAATACAGATGGTATAACTAAAAAAAAAAAAAAAAAAAAAGGACATGATGATATATAGCTAAAATGGACTGGTACAACATGCATGCATGCTACTGTTCTTCTTTCTTCCTTCTTCTTCTTCATCGTCTTCGTCTTCAGATTTCCGCCTTACGCCTTGCGGATTCTATTGTGTCTTTTTCCTTTATCCAAGAACCCTTTCATGTCCTTCCTTTCTTCATCTTCCCTTCCACCTTCTTCAACTTCCCATACCATACCATATCCTAACTCAAAGCCTGTAATCTAGAGCTTAGAGCTTGGACTTGGGAGCCTCGAGAGTGGGGGTAAGGAGATCGCGGAGGTCGTTGGCGGCCTCGTTGAGGTAGTAGCTCATCCTGTCGGAGCCGAGGCCCTTGGAGACGATGTTGAAGTTGAGGCTGTGAAGGTTCACATGTTAGCATTTTCATCCAATACCATGGGAGAGAAGGAGCGGAGAAACAAACCTGTTCTCGTTGATCATATAAGCAATACCGAAACCCTGGTCAATAACCTGGCTCCATCCGTATCCGTTGAAGAACTCGGAGCTCAGCTGGGAAGTAGACAGGTACCACGAGCTCGAGTATCCGTAGGCGGGGTCCTGGTACAAAGCGGGGACCTCCTGGCCGGGCTCGAGCAGGCGCTTGAGGCCGAACAGATGGCGGTCGACGCCCTTGCCGTCCGAAGCGGCCGAGATGTACTCGAGGTGGGAGTCGATGGCCTTGCGGAAGAGCTCAACCTTGGTCTTGTCGTCGACGCTCGCGTCGTTGGCGGCCTTGCAGAAGGCCACGCTGGCCTCGCTGACGGAGCGGCACGTCTCGGTGCGGCCCTGCTGGAAGCGGCGGGTGGCGGCCGACTCGTAGGTGGGACGGTTCTTGCCGTACATCTTGTAGTAGGCCAGCTGGATGATCATCTGCACGAAGGCGTCGGGGGAGCACTTGAACTTCTTGATCAGGCCCTTGCCGTAGCCCTGGAAGCTCTGCACGGCGAGCTGGTGCTGGCCGATGACGTTGTTGAAGTCGGTGATGGCCCGGTCGATCTCGGCCTGGACCTCCTTGGTGACGGTAAACTTGATGGCCTCGGGCTCGGGCATGTTGGAGCGCACCGAGGGGTCGGAGAAGTCGAGTTTGTTGTTGAAGATGACGTCGTTGACGAAGTCGTTGAGGCGGTGGGTGGGGGTGCCGTCCATCATGCTGTGCTCGCCCATGAAACCGGAGGTGCCGTTGTCGTTGACGATGAACTGGACAGGCTTGTCGTACCAGCGGTTCTGGCCGTCACCGTGCCAGTACTGGTGGGCACGCTCCTCGAGGGTGACAGGGGCGGCATCGTCAAGGCAGACGACGAAGGAAGAAGCCTCAATGGCCTCGAGAGCCTTGGCGTTCTTGGGGTCGGCGGAGAGGAGAGTGGCGCGGGCGTCGGTCCAGACGTCGCGGTTCTCGGAGGTGAGGGCACCAACAGCGGGGGCGCGCGAAGCGGCGAGCTCGTAGACGCGCTTGAAGGCCTGCTCGAGCTCAGTGGTGTTGAGCTGCTTGCCAGCAACCTCGTGGTAGATCTTGTAGAACTGGTTCTTGCGGATGACGAGGATGTACTTGTGCTCGTCGGCGCTGAACTTGACGGGGTGGTCGGCGGGCTTGGCAGCAACGCGGCTGGCGTTGAACATCCACTTGTAAGAGTCCATGCAGATGGGGAGCTTCTTCATGTACTCGGGCTCGAGAGTGCCCTGGTCGACCATCTTCTTGAACTCGAGAGCGGCGGTGGTGATGGCAGCGGCGCGCTTGGCGGGGTCGCGGCGGCGGCGGTCATCGCGGTGAGAGTAGAAATAGCTGACATAGGGGACAACGGGGTCGCGGTAGGAGAGGTAGGCCGCATCGTTCCACCACTCGTAGAGCCAGTTCTTGTGCTTGGGGTCCTCGCGACGAGCGACGAGCTTCTCCTGGAGCTTGCGACCAGGACCATTGGGGGCAATGAAAGCGTCAATGGCCTTCTTGCTGTTCTCGAGCTCCTGGGGGCTGAGCAGGGGCTTCAGAGACTGGTAGTAGCGGGCAGCCGTCTCCTCGAGGGTAGGGACGGGAAGACGGGGGAGAGACTCCTGGAAGCGGAGCATGGGGCCCTTGGACTTGTCCTCGACATAGCCGGCGGGGAGGGAGCTGTTCTTCCTTGTTTGCGCCATGGCGGCGGAGATTCTCTGAACGGCCGAAGGGAGTCAGTGAGTCGCATGCGCGCAACAAGGAAGGGAGACCGTTCATGACTTACAAAAGCAGCGGAAGTTGGTTGTCTAAAGAGGTGTCTAAGCGTAGTAGACCGAGCCTCAGATCGCACAATGGAAGCCAACATTACTCAATAACCACGTACGACGGTGGAGCTAAGAAGAAGACGAGGAAGGAACAATAACGAGCAGTGAAGACGGGAAACGGGGAACGGGAGGCGGAAAAGGGAAACCTAAAAAGAGAAAGTTGGGCAGTGAGGCAGACGCGGCGGGAGGCGAGGCAAGTCGCAAGACGGGGCAGACGGGGGGGGGGGGGGGGGGGGGGGGGGGGGGGGGGGGGGGGGGGGGGGGGGGGGGGGGGGGGGGGGGGGGGGGGGGGGGGGGGGGGGGGGGGGGTGGGTATGATGTACACCTTGAGGGGTGCTGCCGACTGCGACTCGGTAGCTCGGAACAAGTGGACTTGTCTCGTGGATATTATTTACTCGCGGAGGTGGACTGGATGGCCCATGGGGAAATGGTGGTTGTCAATGGAGACGGGCAAGACGGGGGGGCCGGGGCACGGGAGACAAAACCACCACCGACATGAAACCTTGGCCGCTTGGAGGTACACTTTTGCAGGCCGAGGCTTTGTCTCCAAAACTGGAAGATATAAAATCCCACCCATGCTACCCCCCACTACTAAGAACCTACGATATTCTCTGCTCACCATGTCGTCGACTAATGTCCATCTGTTTGTTCAGATCAGATCCCATGATGGTCGTCCTGTGTCCGGGAATGCTTGATTCCGCAGTCGTGGTACCTGTCTGTTCTCATTCCATCCTATGTACCTGTCTGTGTACCCGTTCGCGGGGACCTTTCCGCCCGCACGTTCTCTTCTCTCCATTCCCCCCATCTCCCGTCTCTGTTTTTCTCCAACTGCCCGTTCAACTGGGATTGGATTGGGAGGAACGAAAAACGTGGGGCAGTTACATATTGCATTCGCTGTCTGGAGTCTGGACGCTGGAACCTGATGATATGAGAGGCCGAGCATACGCCGTAGGCTACGTAGAGGACAGAGGTACAATGAACAAAAAAAGTGGATGCGCTTGTCCGAGTGACCGACTGGCTGCCCCACGCATTTACCCCTCGAGCCGAGGCTCAAAGTAGCCGACGGCATTGACGATTGCCAAGAAACTCTCCCCCCCCCCCCAGGCCCCAGAGTCCCAGACAGGAAGAAGATTCAACCCCACGTTTTGCCGGTGGTATATGGTAGGTGGATGTCTTCCCTAGTTGCCCTCAACTGAACCCAAATGAGTTCAATCCCAGGATCCAAGTTGATCTTCATCGAATTGGTGCGCGTCAAATGCCAAAAAGCTCATCTCACATCCATATGTCCGGCTCGTCTTCTTATGCACATACAGAGACAGACAGAGTGTGCCTCATCCTTTCTCTCCTGCTGACATCTCAAGTGGGAAGTCACACGCACATTTGACTTGACTTCCCTTTCCGACTGCCGACGATAACTTTGCTTGCTGCTGACAGACTGACATGCTGTCCCACCATCCATCTTGTGATATGGTCCCAACAAGTCACGTCACTTTTCCAAGCCGGGCCCGGGGTTGCGGGTTTCTGCGGGTTAGCGGATGCCGGAGATGAGAAAGTCTGGGAGACATATGATTGGTCAGCTGAGGTTCCGCTTGGGGGGGGGAAGGAGGCTTTCACATGTCATCCAACTTGGAGGGCTGCAGGGTCGACACCACAAAGGAACAACCACAGACATGTGTTGAACGTTCGCCATTGGAGAATCCCTGCTGTTGATCTGTGAACATGACGGATTGGAAGAAAGCTATCCTATCGAGTATCCTTCCTTAAGTGGCTTTGTGTCAGATCTCAATACGTGGCTAGGTAACTTCTGTTTCTTTTTCTTGTACATCATACATGAGCTTGATCTTTCGCTCTAGACAGCCTGTCGATGCAACAACCGAAGAGCTCAGTGTCAATCTTTGTGTAGCCGGATAACCGAGCGAAAAACACAACTCCTAATAATCCAATGTTGACGCCTGTAACACAGCGAGATCCCAAAAGGGAACATGAAAAGAAGAACATTTGGACGGTGATCATTCCGTTCTTTTCACATCGAAATCCAGAATGGATGAGTATCGCTACCACGACCACCCACCCACCAACCAACACACGGAGAGCGGAAGCAGCAAGTAATACTGATAGTACTAACATTATACAACACTTGTACCAATTTCCGCTGGTAGACCGTTACGCGTTTTTCAAACAAACCCGATTCTGGAGGCGATTCATGCCTCGTATGTCTTCATCTGGCCTTCTGCGCTCAGGGGTTGAACTGATCCAACCGCCGGTGGCGCGTGGAAGCTCATCCGCTGCCCGTCCGTCAACGCCTCTTGGGCCAGCTTGATGCCCTGCTCTCCACCAACCGCAGCGGCCGTCTTGAGCCCTTCTTGGACTTCGCGTACCCGCTTCTTGAACGATAGGCGGTCCAAGAACAACTGCTGGCGAGCGCGCTCGAGTTCTCGCCTCTCGGCTTGCAAGATAGCCTCCATCTCGTTGAAGTACTTGAGCTTCAACTCCATCTTCTCCAGTGTCACATTCACCGCTGCCGATACGAGACGGGTCATTTCCCTCTCTTCATGCGAGGCAAGGCCGCCGGCTCTGGCGCCCATGGTTGCGAGCGGGATGTTGGCCAATGCCGATGTCTTGGTTGTTGTGGCGGTTGTGGTCATGGTCGTTGTAGTTGTTGTAGTCTCCTGCCTGATATCCAGCTCCATCGAGTCGCCACTCTTTTCCTTCTCCTTGCCCTTATCCGCCGACTCTGTACTTTCAGCCCCACCCTCAAGCTTGTTGCGCAGTCCTTGCTTGAGAAGCTCTGCTGACTTCCCGGCGGCCGCTGCTGTGCTGGCCGGATCCGCAAGGCTGGCGAGAAATCCAACAACAGACATGACGGGGTTGTCAACTTGGCTGAACGGAAGCTGCCCTCCGTGGCTGCCCAGCATTTGCAGTCCAACGGGGGCATCCAGCTTCTCAGATTCTAGGTACTTGTCCTCAATATCCAGCTGCAGGAACTGCAGCACGCACTCCTCGCGCGTCCTTGTTCCGACGTACTCAGCGATCTCACCCCAGTCATCGTCGTACCTCTCGAGCGCCTCCAGAAGCCTGAGAGTCTCGGCATCGCTCCAGGGCGCGTCACGGTCGAGGATCGAGGTGTAAGTGGGATTCTCCATTCTGGTATAACTGGCGTTGGTTTGGTTCGCTGGAAGCCGGCCTTCCAGGTAGCAACTCGGGCACATATCGTACTTCGTCTTCGAGTTAACATCGGCCTGTGAGCTGTGGTAGTAGATCCGAGTGCAGTCAATGCCGCAATTGCAGCAGATGACCTTGGCGATAGGTGCCTTGGTAAGAGCTTCGGTTTCCGACGCACCGTTAGTGGCCGGGGTCTCTCCGTTGGTCTTGTTCAACTTCTTGTTCTTAGCATTGGCCTCGTAGATGTTGCGTCCCAACTCGAGTGTCTGTTCGCTCTTGGGTACAGGTGTGGCGGTAGCCTTCGCTTCAGTGTCCTTGCTGGGCTTTCCTTCGACGAGGGCAGGGTCCGCAGCGGGCTGCCATGGCTGAAGACCACGAGGGGTGTCGACAATGATCTTGAAGTGACCGGTAAATGGGGGGCCGACATGCGATGGCCGCTGGTCGGCATCAACCTGTTCAAGAAGGTCAGCATGGACAAAAGGCTGATAGCCGGAAGCTGTAGAAGCTCACCTGGTAGTTGATAAGACCCCACTGTTCAAGGAAAGCATGGACGCGCATGATGGCGCAAACATCGCCAGCCAAGTTACGTCTGCAGGCTGTGACAGTGAGGTACTCGTATGGGACCAGTCGGTAGGTGTCGATCATGAAGTCGCGATAGTCCTTATATACGGCAGGCGTCTTGCTGCGGTTTCTGTTGTTGAAGAACTCTGGCAGCGCTTTCCTCTCAATGTTGTGAATGGTGTTCCTGTCAAACCAGGTGCTGTAGCTGGGAAGGACGATGGCGTGCGTCTGTGAGATGACATGCTCTCGCGCAGCATTGCCAATCTGCTCTTTTGTTTTGGCGACATCACCGGAGCCTTCGTTGGCGCTGGCGCTATCGCCATTCTGAGCTGTCTCTTCTTTGGGTGCATCACCCATCTCTTCGTCTTCGGGGGCTGTTACCGCGCCGACGGCCCCTTCGGAGGCATCTAGGGGAGTGGCGGATGCAGCACCGGGAGCCGGCGTGCTGTCATCTTGTTTGATGGTGGGTTCGGGGCCTTCGCCCATCTGTACATCTGACAACCGCAGTGTTAGAGTATGCGCTAAACTACAAGATCGACATGCCGTAGCCAGGGATGATTGGGGGCAAACGCCAGGAATAGGCTTTACCTTCGCTCTGGTTGCCAGTGGTGTTGTCTGGCAGAGGTGGTTGTGCTAAAATAGGATTCGCACTTGGCGACGCGCCATTGTTGGGCGTACCGTAGTTAACGGATCCCTCCTCCATGGCGACGGCGGCTAGGTGGTGTGTGGAGGATGAGGTGGGCGAACAAACACGCGGCGGCTGCTCTGGGCTTTGGATGATGGAGAGGGAGGGAGCGGATGAAGATTGATGCAATTGATTTGAATGTTCTCCGAGCGCGTTGTGTATGCTGGTAAATCTGCAAAGGACCAATGCCGTATTACAAAGGAATCAAACTCGATGGTTTGCGGCGCAAAAGTGTTGTATTTGCGATGGGTCTTGTCCTGGGAGGGGGGCTGTTCGTGATGTCGTCGCGTTGGAGAAAATGCAACAAATGAATTTCGCGCCTGGTGAAGTGAAATTGGGCCTGCTGAGTTGACAGCAGGCGTGCCCGCCGCAGCTCAACCTCCCTTGGCGGAAGAGCTCAGCGAGGAAGGATCGGTCACGTGGAGACACACCAGCAAACCAGCCGAGCCAGCCACTCTCCGACCTTACACGAGCCACATTGCGCTCTCCTCTCAGCCACATCTCCCGGGTTTCTCCACACCAGCTGGGCCATTCCCCGCCAAAAAGTGGCCCGCCCGCTTTTGGCCGAGAGTCGCTGTTGCTGTGCTGAAGCTACAGGGGGGTTGACCTGCTGTAGCGTTGAGTGCTAGCGGCCCCGGACCTGGGGGTCGCCATTGACCACTTTACCTCGGGCCGTCGCAGGCCGTCGTCTTAACAAACTTCTAAAGCGTCATTGGCATTGCTCACCCAGTCACCGGGGCGGGTCCCCGATCGATCGCCGTTCCCCGTTCCCCGTCCTCCGTCTCCCGTCTCCGTTCCTTCGTCCCTCCACAGTCTGTCACCGAGATCAGATCAACTAGGTTCTCTATCCGTCTCCGACAGAACCTCCAGCTCCTCCGCCCCCCGAGTCGCCCTCCGGACACCGTTCCATCTACAAACCCAAATCCATACACAATGCTGTCGGCCGGTGCCCGGGCGTTCTCGGCCCTGACTCGTCCCCGGTTCACTACCGCCTCCACTACCCTCAGATCCCCCGCTGCGCTCCGCAGGTTACTGTCCGCCCTCGCCGTCCTCGAGCAAAGAGACGGCAAGCTCAACCAGGGATCCCTCAGCGCCGTCACCGCGGCTGCGAAGCTCGGTGGTCCCATCCATGCTTTCATCGCCGGTAGCAATGTGAAGGCCGTTGCCGAGGAGGCGGCCAAGGTCGAGGGTGTCGAGAAGATCATTGCCGTCGAGAACGGCGCCTACGACAAGGTTGGTGGTCATGCGCCCGGCTGTTGTCAGTGAGTGTATGCATTGACTTACACGGCGCCATTCGTTTGTGTTGAACAGGGCCTCCCCGAGAACTACGCTCCTCTCTTGGTTGAGAACATCAAGAAGGGCGCTTACACCCACATCCTCGCCAGCGCGACCGCTTTCGGCAAGAACCTGATGCCCCGCGTCGCCGCTCTCCTCGACAGCCAGCAGATCTCCGATATCACCGCCGTCGAGTCCGAGAACACCTTTGTGCGCCCCATCTACGCCGGCAACGCCATTGCGACCGTCGAGTCCACCGACCCCATCAAGATCATCACCGTCCGCGGTACCGCTTTCGCCCCTGCCGCTGTTGGCTCCGGTTCCGCTACTGTTGAGGATGGTGTCGACCCCAAGGCCGAGAGCACCACCGAGTGGGTTTCCGAGGACCTTGCCAAGTCGGATCGCCCCGATCTCTCGACCGCCGAGAAGGTTGTCTCTGGCGGCCGCGGTCTCAAGTCCAAGGAGGAGTTCGACAAGATCATGCTCCCCCTTGCTGATTCTCTCGGCGCTGCCGTCGGTGCTTCCCGTGCGGCTGTCGACAGCGGTTATGCCGACAACAGCTTGCAGGTCGGCCAGACCGGCAAGGTCGTTGCTCCTCAGCTCTACCTCGCTGTTGGTATCTCTGGTGCCATCCAGCACTTGGCGGGTATGAAGGACAGCAAGGTCATTGCTGCCATCAACAAGGACCCCGAGGCGCCCATCTTCCAGGTGGCGGATGTTGGCTTGGTCGGTGATTTGTTCGAGAAGGTGCCTGAGCTTACCGAGAAGCTCAAGAGCGCATAATTATATCTGTGATATGTATGTTGGATGAAATACAAACGAGAAGAACATGTACAAACCTTTTTGGCTAAATAGTATACAACAAAAAACACCAGATATCCTACAACCATCTCAACCAGGCAAAGGGTATCTCACCCCAACACGCTCAGCACCTCGTATCTCACCCTAAAACGTTCAACATCTCTCCCGTCCTCGTAAACTTCTCCCTCGAGCTCCCCCTCTCCTTCCCCCGTTGCCTCTCTGCCTCATCAATCCTCCTCCACCCCTGCCAATCAACGACCCTCTTCTCATCACCACTCCTCAGCACTTCACTCCTCACCCCTTCCCACCCATGCACCTTCCTATCCACATTCAAGAACGGCGTCCTGCTCACCCAATCCTCAATGATCGCATCCGCCGTCGCAAACGCGTTCTCCATCGTCGAAGCAATCACCCCCGTCGGGCCCGTCTTGACCCAACCCGCGCAGTACAAGCCCGGGAAGCTACCGTGCGACATCTCCGCCCCGCGGGTGCGCTCCTCGTGCTGCACGCGGCCGTGACCGTCGTTGCTGATGATCCCCCGGCGCTCGTCAAAGGGGATGTTGATGTCGGAGAACTCGGGCAGAGGGGTGGATTTGTACCCGATGGATCGGAAGGCTAGCGAGGAAGGGAGGGTGAGGGTCTCGCCTGTGGGAAGGGCGTAAGCGTTGGGGTCGAAGGGGGATGGTGAGAGGGTGGTGTGTTCGAAGGTTGTGGAAGCTAGTTGGGTTGATTCGGGAGAGGACGAAGAAGGGGAGAAGGCCTTGGGGGTGAGGCAGAAGTCGAGAGACCACGATTTGGAGGTTTCGGAGGGTGATTGCGAGGTGGCGGTTGTGCCCTTGGCTAGCATCTCCATCAGCCGGCGCGGGGCGCGGGGAAGGGATTTCAGGTCGGTTGGGAGGAGAGAGGTGTCGACTGGGTGGAAGGATACGTCGGAGAGCTTCATCAGTTCGCGGACCTCCTTGATGGTGAAGGCCGCTTGCATGGGTCCTCGTCTGCCGACGACGTGGACCCGCTTTACCCGGCTCTGGGAGAGGGTTTCGAGCGCGTGTGCGGCGATGTCGGTCTTGCGGAGGACGTCGACGTCCTCGAGGAGCATGCGGGCCACGTCCAAAGCTACGTTTCCTTGGCCGATGATGACGGCTTCATCGCCTTGGGTGAGATCGGGATTGAGGTTGGCGTGCTCGGGAAGACCGTTGTACCAGCCGACGAACTCGCGGGCGGAGTAGACGCCCTTCAGCTGGTCCTCGCCGGGGATGCCGAGCTTGCGGTCTTGAGCGGCGCCGTAGGCAAAGATGATGGCGTTGTAGTGCCGGAAAAGACTGGCAAGGGGCACGGTGAGGCCGTCGGGGTGGTCGGACTTGGTGCCAACGGAGACGTTTCCGATGAAGTTGAAGTCGGGGGATGAGGCGACTTCCTCGAACTTTTCTTGGCAGTTCTAGATGTCGTGTTAGTGCATATCCCTTCGTAAATGAAATTTGGTAAGATGATGGATGAAACAAGTACCTTGACTTCAGGGTGATCCGGAGCAACACCAAATCTCACTAGGCCGAAGGGCACCGGTAGAGACTCGTACATATCCACCTTTGTGCCTTGGATTTTGGCCATAAGCTTGTAAGTAGTATAAAATCCGGCAGGACCGGAGCCAATGACGGCGACTCGGAGGGGGTGTTCAGGAGTGGTATGATGAGCCGGATGCTGGGAGTACATCCGGCGCGGCGCATGAACTTGCGACGGCCATCTTCCGCGCAAGCCAATTGCCCTGGGCTTTACCCGCGCGACAAAGGCCATTTTCAACAAATTTGTTGATAAACGATGTAAGGAGACAAAACGTTTGGACATCAATGGCTCATGTTTGCTGCGCAGATCATCTCGGTGGGTAGCCGGGCACGGCGGGAAGGCACGAGGTGACTCGACCGCCCGTCCGTGAGGTCGGGTTTTGTGGGTCATCAAATCCGGGGAACGTTCAGATCTTCAGCGGATTTCACGGCACCGACCGGAGTTGCGCACCGCTGATAGCTTCTCGAATTTCTACCCGCAGTTCAAGACCTCTTCCTCGACCATGTTCCACGAAATGGAAACGGTCAAAAAGCCATTGGTCGCTGCGGCTTCCATCCTATGTTGCGACTGGCGCATCCAGCCACCGACGATACGCCGGATACGGGTTGAACGGGTCTGTACCAGGCGATGACAGGGGTTCTCTGAGGGCAACCAAGCCAATTTGGGCGCCTGGGAGCGCGTACCTGCGCGGTTGCCGAGCCAACAAGGCGCCGATAAGCTTCACTCAGCTTCCAGCCTCCCTCTAAAAACGAGCCAAGTTCCGTCGACTTCTTTCCGCAGCGCGGAATGGACTTTGACTTGAGACCCTTGAGGCCAATTGAGCTAGCCCGATTTCTTCGAAAGACATGTCGTCACATGTTCGATAATTCGTCCTTCCGTTGCTGAACCACATCTCTTTCAACATTCGGGTGACCAGCGAATATCCGGTATTTCTCAACACCAAGCCGCCAAAGCAACAGCAGCGCCGTCGCCACAATGGGGGGCACCGACCAACCCTTCCTGTACGATTACGACCCTGTCAGGTACAGCGTCGATGATCGTCTTCCACCCAAACTGTTCGACCCAAAGGCCATCACAAGAGCAAGCTTCGACAAGCCCAAGCCAAAACCCAAGCCGGATGGCCCGCTTGTCTCATTCAATGTCCATCCAGAGTATGTAACTAAAGATACATGGCCCCCACTGCAAGGGAGGTAGGTGGTGATGAAATACTTTGACGATGGTGACTGACAATGAACTGCCATCGATCCAGTGCCTATCCCCCTACAGAGCGCACCATCAAGAGTTTCCGGCCCATGGGCCCTAGGTCCAAAAGATGGATCATAAGGATGAGGAATGTTCAGTTGGTCTTTAGGCTGCTTCAATTTCTTGGTGCCGCCGGCTTGCTGGTAATTATGATCATGTTGAACAACATGCAAGAAGTGACCGGCTTGGTCCTCAGGATCGCTGTATGTAAAGTGATATTCTGTTTTTCTTTTTTTTTTTTTACCGGAGAGAACATACTGACCATGATTTTGATATAGCTGGGCGTTGCAATCCTTCACACAGCGTATGGCATTTACCACCTCTGGCGACCTGCCGGTGGACGGGCACCAATGTCTTCTACTGCCTATCATTTCGGCGTCATTATTGTCGATATTGCCGCTTGTCTAGTCTACGCATTTGGCGTTTATTCGATCCGCAAAGATGGCGCTACGTGGGGTACCCTTCTTCCCGACAAGACGGTGCTTCAGTACTTCATCCCAGCCGTTCAGTACGGACTCATCGGCGCAGGCGGACTCCATGTTGTTTCCATCGGCATCTCGGTCTTCCTCGCCATCCAGTTCTGGCGCATCTGCAAGATGCCGCCAGATATGAACCCCTTGGAGGATAACCTCACCTCACGCGCCCACAAGAGGAACAAGTCCTCGGTCGTTTCCATCTCGACCTACGCCGACGACAATAAGCGGCCTGGCACAGTCGCTGGCAGTCACCGTGATTCCAGCATTCATAACGGTGACGAGCTCGTCCGCCCACGCGGTATTCCCTTTATGCATACTAGGCAGAGCTCAGATCTTTCCGAGCGGTCTTATGGCAAGCGCGAGTCTCGTGTCACGGTAGACCTCCCGGATCGCCAGTACCAAATCTCACCCGGCAACTCACCACGCCGTTCTATGCCTCCTCGATCTTCCTATCACGGTTCCTACTCCGACCAGGTCCCGTTTGCCAACCAGGGTGCTGCTAACCCCCGCACCAGCTTCGCTTCCGGTCGACCTAGCACCTCGTACAACAACGGCGAGCAGATAACCGCCTCGCCCACCTCCATGTCTCCAACCAAACCACAACAGCCACGCGGCGGCAAGTTCCAAGAAGCCTGGTATACGACCGAGTCACTCTTCAACCGTACCCACGAGCGCAACCGCGCCATGAAGAAAGACCAAAAGAACGGCGGCGGCGGCGGCAACAACAAGCGCGGCAACCGCGCCTACGAAGCCTTAACCGATTACTACGACACCCACGACTCCGACGACGATCATCAGCAACTGCAACAAAGCCCATACTTCCCTCCCCCTCCAGCCCGCGACAACCACAAAAAGGGCTACCGCAACAGCCACAAGGATGAGGACGTCAACGACGATGACATCGACCTCGCAGACCTGCACCCTAACCCCTTGCGCTCCAACCCTTCTTCGCCGACCTTGATCATCGACTCGGAGTTGGAGCCCGAAAGGTCAATCACCCCCTTCAGCCGGTTGCGCGAATCAATTCTTCGTCCGCTGAATCTGAACCCGTTGAATATCAAGAAAGTCCGCAAGTCCCAACCACAAAGCAACAACCATCTGAAACCTGATAGCCAAGAACCAATGAGAAACCGTGACTCCTCCATCCAGCCCGAGACTTTCTTCTCTTCTGCTGCTGTAGCCGGCGGAGGAGGAGGAGGAGGAAAGCCCTACGATCCTAGCACCTCTGACACGCCTCCGACGCTGCTTGCTGGCCATCCCGCTAATAACCGGGTGGTCTCGTCTGGTTACGACTACGATTTTTCGTATGGCGGAGCAGGAGCGGGCAGGCAGAGACTTGTCAGTGGTAAAGTTGCTGAGGAGGGCATGGCTGGTGGGTTTTCGGAGGATATAACGGAGGGAGGGAGGCAGAATAAGAAGAGGCTGACGGTTACGAATGCTTAGTGGGCATGGTAGTAAGTTGGATGCCTACTTGGATGAGAGGGAGGGGTGTTTGTGGATGATGGATGGACAAATATGCTGTTGAAGTAATGTCGTGATGATGATGGATTTCTCAAGCGGTTTCGCTGTTTAGCTAGCAGGTTCTGGAGTTTAAGGGATGGGTTTTCGATTTCGAAGGCATGATATCACTGGTATGAAAAAGTTGAGTGAATGTATATCAACTAAACAAATGGCAGATTCTGTAGCGTATTGTGTGTCTTGGTAATTAGGTTGCTCGCTTGTATAAAAGTCGTGAAAGTTCCAACCCAGGTAGTCGTTCTATGTCTATATGTTTCCTACAAGTCATGACCATCAACTCTTCCTCTCTTCCCCACCATCATTCTGACACCTGCCTAGCCGTTACGTACGCTCAGTCAAGCCCCAGTCACATCTTCAGCTCCATCACACAGCACTCACAACAACCCAACCCTCTCCACATACCCCCTCAACCTCTCCTCCACTCTCTCCCCATTCCACGTCTCCCTCCCCTCCCCATCCGTCCCCAGCTGCGGCACGCCCACCTGCTCAATCGCAAAACTCGCCGCCACGCTGCCCCAAGCACACGCCTCCTCGATGCTCTTCCCCCTCGCCAGTGCCACCGCCAACCCCCCCAGGAACGTGTTTCCACCTCCCGTAGGATCGACCACCTTGGCAGCGTCCGTGTGATAAGCAGGCAACCACCTCTCTATCCCCGCATCGACCTCGATCCCCTCCTCGACATCGAAACGACCAAACGGGTCATCATCATTTCCTCGGTCTTCCATGTCCTGCAGCAGTCCGGCGAAGAGAGACATCATGTCTGTGTCGGGCTGTAGACCGCCGTGGAAGTTCCGGGCGTCTAGCCCTAATACCTTCTTTTTCCCCCCATTCCCCTTCCCCTTTCCATTTTTCGCCGTTTTAGGTTGTTGTGATTTCCTCCTCTGCCGCCCCCCATTCCTAGCAACATAACACCCTTTCTCCCCGGCCCTGACCACCAGCGCGTACGTCGTCAGCGGCATGCTGGCCAGCAGCTGCTCGCAGTTGCGCTCCACTTGCTCGACGCTGATCTGGCCCGTCTCGGGGTCCAGACCGTCGGTGCCCATGAACCCGGCTAGCTCGGCGTGGTTGGGACTGCAGATGTCGATTAAAGGGAGGGCGTTGGTGCAGTTGAGTAGCTCGAAGGGGGTGCAGAGGTCGGGGACTGGTTCCCAGATTATTAGGGGGCGGGTGTAGCCGCCGTCGTTGTTGTCGTCATCTTCATCATCGTTGTTATTTGAGGAGGGGCGAGAGGCAGCGGCAAGTCGAGCTTCCCGCTTGCGAAGGGTGATGATCTCCTCTACCAACTCTTTGCAGCGGTTGGGGCTGCAGACCATGTGCACGGCTTTGGCCTTCAGCAAGGGCGTTCCGGCCAGGTCGGCGGCCGTCAGTCGTTTCTTGGGGGTGGTGTACTTGAATTCGCGGCGCTCCGAAGAGTCGACGTAGCCGTTCCAGCCCCGGGTGGTGAGCCGGGTCGGGTCATGTCGGAATACGGCCGAGGTGGACCAGCCGTTGATGAGATCGGTGATGGTCTGGGGAAAATCAGAGCCCTGGTCGACGATCCAGCCTACGGTGCGGGAGAGGTCCGGAGCTGGGGAGAATAGGCGGGCGCCGAGGGCGGAGTAGGAGCCGGCGCCTCCTAGGACGTCGGTGGATGGGGGACGGGGTGGGGGGTATTCGATTTCATCTGCCGGGTTGGTTAGTTAGTGCCTGGTTGTGGTTCCTGGGAACGGGGGTGTTTTGGTTAGAACCTACCGATGATGAACATGCCAAGAGTGACAAAGTCTATTGAGGGAGTGTCGTTGATATCTTGCCATTCTGAGCTCTCGTCGGAGGCTTTGTCACTATCGTTTGGACTTTGACCGGACACTTCCGGGTTGCCGTTGTCTGCCATATTTTCGTCTATGGTTACTTTGAAAGGATGAATGAATGGCGAGTGACGCTTGAAAGGAGTATGTGTAAGTACGGCCCAGCACGAGGCAGGCGATGTGCAAGTGGGAGTGAGCTAAGTGAGTGAGACCGAAGGGGTTATGAGACTGAGACACCGATGGAGGGATGTAAGATGGAAAGATGGACGCGTGGATGAGTGTGATGTGGCTACTGGCTACTGCTAGGCTGTTGCTAGTCTGCTATTCCCGCTGCCCGACCATCAGGCAGCATAAACCACGATGAGGCTCATATCTTCCATTGATACATAACTCGACATCTTATTAGCTAGAATAGGCTATCTGGGGTAGGTTTATCACTGCGAGGCGTATGAATGGAGAAAAGGGATCCGAGTTCATGCGCCCGATTCTCGATACCTTGAACAACTGCTTGCGTAGATATACTTACGTCAGTCTTCAGGCATCAGCATTACCGTCATCCTATATAAAAAGGTCAACAGGCAACGAGATCTTGAACCAGGAGAGTTCCTGTTCGGTACATCCAGTGGGCTTTTAGTGGCCGTACACTGAAGGAAGAGTCGTGAGAATGGCCAGCAAGGTGTTCATGGAGAATGGCCCGAAACGCGTAATTTTAAAGATTGGATGAGATGACCCACTATGACCCCACTATGAAGCTTCATCGTGGGGAAGCAGCTCATCAGCGTGCGTCTACAGAGGAAGGTGTGCCCCGTACACTACAAGCATGGCAGGCGCCAGGGGCAGACGCTAGAACTAGGGGCCCGGGGTGTGACGAGGGGTTCCAATCGACACCGTCAGCTTGTCAGCCCGTCAACCTCCAGACATCCCATGTTCCAAGCCCAGCAGATCTTCAACTACACCTTCCCCGACCTCCTCCTCGCTCAAGTTTCGGGACCCTTTCCTTCTTCTTCTTTCATCAAGGTATACCTTATCTTTTCGTTGTTTCTTTGATTATACGTCACAGCGCAAAAGGTAAGTGCTTCCCATCGAGAGTCCTAGGGCGATACCTCTGTTCCGTCGAGCTACGGTATCTTCCACCGGAGGCATCCGGGCCTGCCCACTCTCTCTTCACATCGAAACTGGATCGCTAATACCGTAAGTTGTCACTGCAGTTCTAATAAGAGAGTACACATTGCTGCTTCCGACTTCCCATTTACCTCATCGAAATCGAACTCTACGTTTCCAAAGTCCCGCCCTAAGGGACCATCATAATCACAATGGCGACCAACAACATGCACAACTTGGTCACCTTGATCAAGAGGTACGCTTCAGCTCTCTTAACCGCAACTTGATATCGCCTCACCTATACAACACCCTTATTGTCCATCATTTCCCTGGCGCATCGTTAGCCATGTCGATTCCATGGGAGCCGCTATACGGCTACGACGAGGAGGGGCCTGTCCCCGAACAACGAATGCGCCAGGAGGATCGGCGCGAATCGAAAAAGACTCCGAGTGATTAGTTGTCAACACACATTGCTAAGTACTTGCGCAGACTTGAGGCGGCTACCCTCCGTCTGGAGGATATGGCTTCGTCCACCATCCCCCCTATCGGCTCCCAGACCGTCATTGAGCCAACTCCCTCCGCCCCCGCGTCCACTGTTGTGTCCACTCCCGCACCCGCTACGCCGCCCGCAGTACCAATTCCCGAATCTGTCGAGAGGTTCGACGAGTTCTTGAACCAGACCGTTCAGAAATATGTCAAGACCAGCAATGTTATCGGTGGCTTGGTTGCTGAGCAGGTACCTACCCAGCACAGTTCTGGATCGATTTGGTTGGCAGAGAGCGAGAAGTTGACCGTTATAATTAGGCTGCGTTTGTTCTCAAGGGTTTTGTCGAGACGCGCAAGTTCCTCCTCGCCGCCTCCCAGTCCAAGAAGCTCGACATGACCTCGGCCGACTTCCAGGAGGCTATCAAGCCTATCAGCGACGCCATCCAGGCCGCTCAGGAAATCAAGGACAAGAACCGCGGTTCTCCCTTCTTCAACCATCTCGGCATGGTGGCCGACGGCATCATGCTCCTCGCGTGGATCACTGTTCAGTCTAGGCCTCACAAGCTCATTGATGAAAGCCTTTCCTCTGCCGAGTACCTAGGCAACAGAGTCATGCAGGCAAACAAAAACACTGATCCCCAGCATACCGAATGGGTCAAGACCTTCTACCAGATCTTCAAGGACTTGTCGGAATATACCAAGGAGTACTACGACAACGGCATTGTGTGGAACCCTAACGGCAAGTCTTACAAGGAGGTTGTTCAGAGTCTTGACTCCGGCAGCGCTCCCTCTGCACTACCCGCGCCTCCAGCCCCAGCCGGAGGTGCTCCCCCTCCGCCCCCTCCTCCTCCTGGACCTCCCCCGGTACTCAAGATCAATGAGCAGAAGGCGGAACCGGCCCAGGCCGGTGGTTTCAGTTCCCTCATGTCTGAGCTCAACAAGGGCGAGGCAGTTACAAAGGGTCTCAAGAAGGTCGACAAGTCGCAGATGACACACAAGAACCCTTCTCTCAGGGCGGGATCAACCGTTCCCGATGGACCAGCGACACGTTCCAAGAGCCCTGCGCCCCCTGGAACCAGGCCGCCCAAGCCTGAGAGCATGCGTGCGAAGAAGCCTGCAAAGAAGGCGCTCGAGGGCAACAAGTGGATCATCGTAAGTTTTCTAACCGGACGTTCTTTTGTGTATAGGGTTCTAACAGCGCTTCTAGGAAAACTACGATGCTGCCGCTGGCAACGTCGAGATCGAGGCCTCCATTTCCCAGTCGATCCTCATCAGCAGGTGTAACGGTGTCGTCATCGTCATCAAGGGCAAGGCCAACGCTGTCAACATCGACAACTGCGACAAAGTGTCGCTTATCGTGGACACTCTTGTCTCGACTGTCGACGTTGTCAGGTCCAAGAACTTCCAGCTTCAGGTCAATGAGACGATTCCCACCGTGCTCTTGGATCAGGTTGAGCAAGCCACTATCTGGCTGAGCAAGGAGAGCATCTCGACAAGGGTGTTCCAGAGCAAGACGGACAATGTCAACATTATGGTTGTGGACGAGAACGATGACTCCAAGGAGCTTCCTCTTCCTTCCCAGATTTGCTCTTACTACGATCCCGAGAAGAAGGAGCTTATCAGCGAGATCGTTTCTCACTGTGGTTAAATCATGTGTGAAGGTCGCCTCGTCGAGAGAATGCCGGCAAAATGGGGTAGCTTGATGCAGGATGGCGTTTGGTTCTGATCGTGAGCGTTGTTGTTACATATTCTCCAACCTACATAATAGCATGCCTTGACTTGAATATCAGTAGATGGCATGTCGAGAAGTGAGTGTGGAATCAACTTCAATTCCGCAGATATACTGACTGGACGTTACCCATCATCGTTTTCAAAAACTATATCATCCCATGACATTCCGATTTTAACTGAAAAACTCCAAACGCCTTTGCCTATCAATGACAAACCTGGCTGTTTATGACTGTCTGTCTAAACCATATCCGCCGCAATACTTTTCTCACCCATATCTATGATCCACATAAAATCATCTCTACCCGTTTCCTAAACACAGCATCATCAACTCAGTGTTTACCTTCCCAGTCCACTAGACTAGATCTTATAAACCAATTGACCATCGGTATACCTATCATCAAACAGCGTTAGCATCACTTCATCATTAATCATTCACTCATAAGAAGTTACTCACATCAACTGATTCCTCTCCGTCATCTCCCTCAACGCCTGCAGCGCCTCCTCCTTCTCAAACTTCTGTTCTCCGCCCCTCCTACCTCCAGGAATCTTCTCATTAACAGCCTTAATCAACTCATCCACATCCGCTGCATCGTCCTCGAACAATCCCGAGTTCAACAACGGACCGAGCGCGCGACGGAAGACGTCAAGACGGTGTTCACTTATTGGTGCTGGCTCTTCGTCTTCTTCCTCTTCCTCTTCTTCTTCTGGGGCTGAGGGGGCTTCTTCGCCGTCGACGTCCATTTCTTCGTCTTCGTCGTCGACGTTCAGGCCGGCGGCACCGGAGGCGAGTTGGCTTTCTTCGTCTTCATCTTCGTTACCACCGGCGGTGCCAGTGCGGCGAGAGGAGCGTTGAGAGCGCGTGGAGCGGAGTTGCGAGGCGGGAAGGGAGGAGGCGAAGGATGGTTGTGAGTCACCGCCGGCACCGGCGATGCGAGAAGATCTTGTTGATCGTCGGGGAGTAGCGTCGTAAATGTCTTCTTCTGCTCCTTGGGTTTCTTCTTCTTCTTCGGGTGTGCCGTTGGCGTTGGCGGAGGAGGAGGAAGTGCCATTGGCGGGAGTGCGCCGGCTGGCGCGCTGGGAAGCACGGGATGCCCTGTTAGCGGCGCTGGAGCGAGCAGCGGTGCTACCGCGGCCGTTGGTGGTGGTGGCTTGAGTAGCCACGTCGCCGTCGTCGTCATCGGAGTCGTCAGAGTCCGAGGACATGCCATCCTCGCCCTCGGCGGGCCGGGTCTTTCTGCGCTTCTTGCGCGATTCGTCCTGGACGACCTCCTTGAAGAGGGCAAAGCGGAGGATGGACTCGGCGGCGGCGGCGTCGCGCTCCTCGACACGGTTGGACAGGCGCGCCTTGGCGTGGGCGGTGGCCAGACGGATGAGCGTCTCGAGGGTACGGACCGTCATGGGCGACGTCTTGCGCTGGTTGCCCTCCATGTCGTCGTTGCGCAGGCCGACGTAGATGTCGGCGATGCGGTCGGAAGCTTCTTGGGTGAGGACGGGCTTGATGCGCGTCTTGGCGTATTGGATGTACTTCTTCATGAAGGGAATGCTGAGGATCTCGGGCTTCTTGTTGGCGGAACCGCGGCCGCTGGGCACCTTGATGCCGGCGTGCAGCATGGCGTCGTACTTCTCCCACATCTCCGTGGGCTTTTGGGACTCGGATTGACCGTTGAGCGCGACGTTGAGAGCCTGACCGGCATTCTCGCGCACAGGGGCACCCTCCTCGGTGCCGGCCTGGCGGTAGCGGTGCATGCGGAGGACATGCTCGGATACCTGTCTGTCACGGGTGTCCTCGATGTCGTCGGTGACGACGAAGAGAAGATCGAAACGCGACAGGAGGGAATCGGGCAAAGCGATGTTCTTGTGAGGGTCCTTGTGCGTGTCGTACTGTCCAAAGATGGGGTTGGCCGCGGCGATGACACTGCAACGGGCGTTGAGGGAGGTGTGAATACCGGCCTTGGCAATGGTGACAGTTTGCTGTTCCATGACTTCGTGGATGGCAACGCGATCAATGTCTGACATCTTGTCGAACTCATCGATACAGACGACGCCACGGTCAGCCATAACCATGGCACCGGCCTCCAGACGACGCTCGCCAGTCTCCTTATCGGACGTAACGGCGGCAGTCAAACCGACACCGGACGAACCACGACCAGTCGTGGCAATCGCCAATGGAGCAGTGTTGAGCACAAAACGAAGGAGCTGAGACTTGGCCGTGGAAGGATCACCAACCATCAGGATGTTGATGTCACCTCTCAGATGTGTACCGTTCTCCAGGTTCTTCTCCATGCCGCCCAGCAGCATGAGCAGGATAGCCTTCTTGATGTAGTCATGTCCGTAGATACTGGGAGCCAGCGATTGTGACAGCAATTCGAAAACCTTTGGCTTCTTGGCGATCTTGTTGATGTTGCGAATATCAGTGTCTGTAATGGTAGCAGTTGCCACACCACCACCTGATTTGGAGGAGAGGAGGACGATGTTATTGGCTAGAATGACGGTCTTGAACAAGGCACTACTATGGTTCGTGTTTCTGTTACCCAACGTCCGGAAGATACCAACGAGCTGGATACGGTCGCCAGGCTTGACGCGGTCTACCAGGTCGTCGTCGAGAATGACATCGACGCCTCGGGGCAGCTGACCAGCAGGTGCCCTTTCCGGCATTTCCTGAATGGAAATAGTCTGATGATCGCGGTAGGTCGAAAAGCCGTATTCGGTCTCGAGCGGGTTGCCTTCCTCGTCTTCGCGCGGGTAGACGCTGTTGGTGACAATGCCGTTCGTCATGGTCTGGTCGCGGTACTCGCGGTAGTGGAATGTCTTCTTGACTTCGCTGTAGTGTACGCTCTTGACAACCTTGGGGCGGATCAGGGACGTCCTCGTTACAATACCCTCGATCGAAACCATGCTGTTGAGGTGTTGGGAGGACAGGGTCCTAGGGTTGCAGGTATGTAGACCAAAGCTTCCAGCCCAGGCACAATAGTACAAGACGTCGGGGTCTATTTGATCGGGGCGGGCCTGTGGGACGGTGCTGACGATGGTCTTGAGCGCATGGTTGAAGGCGAGGGTCCAGTTGAAGGGATCGGTAAGTAGGCCCTCGGCCATCTCAGAGCTGTGATCGCGGACATGATCGATGTTGACGACGAGTCTCCTCTGGTTCTTCTGGAGCATCAACACAATGTCTGGCCTGTAGCTTCGCTGGTGTTGGTCATCTGTAGATGAGGTTCCCAGTCAGTTTTGTCCCAATGCTTCAGTCGCAAACAACAGCTTCAAGCTTCAACGTACGAGGATCGAGGAATTCTTGGGCCTGGCGCACGCGATCGCGTACGGCCTCGTCGCGGAGGGCATTGTAATCCATCTTGAAAGTAGTAAACAAAAGCAACAATTGTCGGACACGGAGTAGATAGTCGCGATGGCCTCCGTTCTTGTCGTCCGAAATGCTTGTTGGAGGGGAAGAGTCGAGATGTTTTGTTTGGGCGCATGCGCTTCGCTTTGCGGAGCCGCCACGGAAAAGTGACAAAACGAACGATACGTTTTTAAGTGGAAAACGCGTCGACGACACGCGAGTCGCGCTAAACCCCTTGCTTCAGACAGGGGGCTTAATTGATACAAGCGGGGGCTGTGCCTGATACCGTATGTACACCGGACTGGCATATTAGAAGCTGTATTTTCCAGTATCTTACCACTTACACCATCTTCCGTCCCTTTAAGTCAACTTTCTCATATTTTCAATTGTTCAACTCTATCCTTTTGGCCCTTCCAGACTCGGTTAACTTTTCTGGATGGCTCGGCGGAACATGTTCACTAGATGCTCCGCATGCCCCCTGATCCCGTACTGGCTGTGGAAACTATTCAGTTAAGCAACCCCATGCTGTGTTGCCCCGGAAACGAGAAGAGAGGATAACTCATAACAGCGAAAAGGGTGAGTATGGATAAGCCTATGTCAGCAGTGTTGATTATAAGCATGTGTACCTGGAATACACTTGTGCCTCCCAGCCTCTGAATTACAAGCTCACACTTTGTACCATGATATGTGGCAGTAACGACCATGGGACAGCATATGCTAGGTAATTTTTTTTTTCTTTCAGTGAACAACCTGAGTGGAACTAAGTGATCAGTACCATTGTGTGAAGCTATGAAAAGTAGCCATGAGTGCATGAGCTTGGTTCATCTGTTTTTGGAGCCTCTAACCCACAAGGCCACAAGCCAACGTCGGGCTTTGGCAAACAAAGGTCACCGGTAATAACAAGGTTATCATGAGCTTGAGTATAGTCGAGCAAGTCCGGTGTAAGCCTGACAATGATGCTCGACGGCCCCCAGCGAGAAGGTGAGAATGTCATCCTGAGTTCGCCCCACTATCTTTGGAGGACCCTCATGGCCAATGTCTTCACCGGTCCGGTAGGGAATGCTCCTAGCCGGGCCTTACTGCCCTATATCCGTTCTTCTCGTGACAATAATGTTTGAGGTTCCGCTCAACTACTGCAACGGCTCAACGAATCCTTCGGTTCCTTTGTTCTCCCGTGGTTCTCGTACCCGACCTCAGCCGACTAAAGCCCATCCCCATCGGGCTTCTACCGTAAAATGTTTTGTGTTTATTGTTCCGATTTCCGTGTTGCTCACTTGAGCCGTCGTCGCCCGCTTGCGAGGATGGCTATGGTAAGTTAGGGTCATCAACTTCATGCCGTTCGCCATGAATATGATACGGCATCCTCTCGTCTCCCGCTATTCCAGTCGTATGATGTCTTCGAGGAGCGGGACGAAAAGCATCCTTATTGACAGCGAAGTGTGCTGTTGTGGTCCATGTCGTACAGCCCCGTCATCCAGGCACAGTAATTGGTTCCCGATGGACTGGAACGTCTACCGGAATGACGCGGTTCGTTACAGTAATCCGCTGTGACTGCCGCCGTAAACGGGAAGAGGTCTCATATTTTTCATGCGCCACGGGATGGACTGCCTCAAGCCCGGCCAGTCCTCCAATCGAATTGTCGGGTGGCCTTCCGGTTGCTTCCCGGCCTTGGATAGCCGTTTGATTTTCTGTTGAACCGGGAACAGGTTTGACTCGATGTTCCAGTCTCATGCCGAACAGCCGTTGTGAGAAGGAGCGGTAAGCGTCGGTTTATCCCGTATGGATGAGCAAATTGCCGTCATGAGCAACGTACGGAATGATTATTACCCGCACTACACTCAGAGGCCTTATGAGGATCAATAGTTTGGCTCCTTTGGGGTGATATATCTGTGTGATGCCTCCTTTTATGTGATCAGCAAGGATTTCAAAAGTCTGACCCAACAGTGTACTCGACTCGATCATGAAGTTCGTAACAGCCAAGAAATCAATATTGGTTACCCCCTGGAACAAGCCTAAAATCCAAGGGGTATTCTGGTATGCTTGAGGTCAGCATCTGGATAATGCACCAGCACAAAATAAGAAGGTATCGCGAACCTCGCGAAGATGAAGGAGGGATCTTCGGTGTAGAATCATCCGCAAGCCTTGGAAAACCAAGTTCATTGTTTCATTTGCATATGCTGGTATCGTGCAAGGTTAGACGAGGAGGCTGAAGTAAGACAAACCACGATCCGGCAGCTAGTGTCCTATGATATTCAGTAGCCTTGTTACACAAGGGTGCGAGCTTAGATGGCTTCAACACATCCGACGAACGACAGCTTAGGCACATAGCCGTGGCATCGGCACTGGCGGTCACACCACCAAGCAAATGGCCTCGTGGCACAGCTGATGTACTTCGAAGGGAAAGGCCGCTGCTCGACTACCGTTGATGCTAGGTACAGCCCACGAGGACGAGGGCCGTAAACAACGCTATTGTTCAAAGTCAGGGATGAAGTCGATCTTTCGACAGCCACCGAACCCGACAAGAACATGTCTGATTGCAAGCTGATCAGTAATCACTGCTTCCATCTCGAGTTGCGCTTCGATAAGGGTTTTGGCCAGTGTCGTGATATTGCGATGCATCCGTAGCACATGGGATGGCATCGTCAGCACTAGGCAGGTGCGTTGTATTGGTATCTGTAGAGAATATCAAGTTCGGGTCAGCGCACAGGAAACTTGTGTCGGTCTAGGTGACAACCTTGAAGGCTAGAGGAGACATCATGGAGTACGTTACTCTGGGAACACTCGGCCGGCGCCATCAACAAAGGCCTGCATCGGCAGCGGCGACAGATGGGCGTGCCGATGGTCCGTGCCAACCGTCCAGGCCCGAATAGGGCAACCGAAAAAGTGAGGTTAATCCAATGGACGCCAGATAAAAATTGACTTGGCTGAGAAAGACGCGGGTGAGCGGCAGAAAACGTTTTCGAATAGTTTCGGAAGCGGGAACGTGTGGCAATCAAGAGACACGCAGTTCTCAACCAAGCCTGACCCCTTGGTGAAGTGTAAACGTGTGGTTATTCGAAGCTGGGCTGAGATAATGCAGAGGTTATGTGTGACAAAGAGAGTGAGTGGTATTCGCCTTCGGGAAGGGTTTCGCGCACGACGTTTGACCGAGATCGGGACGCCGAGTCGACTTGTTGGCCGCTACCCCTCATTGTTTTATGCCGAAAGGGACCTCAGCCATAGTTAGTTGGTACAATGATGGAGCTTCTGTTACACAACCACAACAACAACTCGAAGGCATTGAAGGCGGGAGACCGCAGTCCGCTTGTTGCACGTGGTACACGTATAACTCGTGGTTTATACCCTTCAAAGTCTGTACATATCTCGTCTGGGCCGGTGATGCCATTGGCAAACGGGCAGGTTAGGTATAGGGCGCACCAGATGGACCAATGCTGGCTCAAACACGCCTCTCCATGCACCTCATGTCTGCCCAAACCCTCGTTTGTCACGAGGAAACACTTACATATGCCGTACTTTAGCACACTTTGGTACGCTGGATGACGGGCGACTAGCCGGGGGTGCCGCAGTAAAGTCCACGTATCATGCTAGAACCCGCTGATCCATGGTCGAGAATGCAGTCCGGTATCAAGCAGCAAACGCTCGCACTGAGAATAGCACTGCTGTATCCGGCAGTTCACGCGAGCCATCCGATATCTGGACCCGCCATGCAGTGGATGCTTGTTGTTGATGGGCTGGGCTGGGCTGGGCCTCGACTGTCCATGCTGTTCTCAATCGACCGATGTGCGAGCACCAAGCCCAGCAGGACTTTGAGTATATATAGATAAAGCGAGAGTCCGCCTTTGAGCAATACCTATGCTTCTCTTTACATCCACCACCACTTGACGACGCACACACTTAGTCCTTCGCACCCTCATCTATTCAAGATCCAAGTCAAGCGTATACTTCCGACATGGTACTGATCAAGCTCGATTCAAAGGTGGGCGCCCTGGATGCCACGGCGTCTTCCAAGGACTCGGCAGTTCTTCATAGGCATCTGGACTCGACGTTTTTGAACATGACGAGGTCTGAAGGAAACTTTCTGATCCTCGAGAACGGCCACAAGATATTTGATGCTTCGGGAGGCGCTGCGGTCGGTTGCCTTGGCTGGGGCAATCAGAGAGTTGCTCAAGCTGT
The DNA here is from genome assembly GCA_009805225.1 of Neurospora sp. LNF1-1. Taxonomy (NCBI): domain Eukaryota; kingdom Fungi; phylum Ascomycota; class Sordariomycetes; order Sordariales; family Sordariaceae; genus Neurospora; species Neurospora sp. LNF1-1. The sequence goes on from RAOM01000122.1 coordinate 75,786, forward strand.
CACAAACCAGGTACTTGCCGCACCGTACTGTGCGACAATTTTCTACACCACCAGGGTCCAGGAAGAGCTATGCCGCGATTTGGTCCAATCGACGAATGGGGCTATGGCGCGTGCTTATATCGTCAACTCAGGTAAGACGATCACCTCCCAACTTGACCCAACAGCAACTGACATTTCCCAGGCTCTGAGGCAATGGAGGCGGCTGTGAAGCTCGCCAGGCAGTACTTCCTTGAGATTGACCAGCCACAACGGACCCTGTTCATTTCCCGGAAGCAGTCATACCACGGCATCACTCTTGGTGCACTAGCCGTTGGAGGCCACGAGGTTCGGCGGGCCAAGTTCGAGCCACTCTTGGCAAAGAATGTCTCGAGAGTATCGCCGTGCAACGCATTCCGCGGTAAAGCCCCCGGCGAGTCAGATGAGGACTACGCGAAGAGACTGGCCAAGGAGCTCGATGAGGAGTTTCAGCGAGTAGGACCAGAGAAGGTTTGCGCTTTTGTCGCTGAGCCCATTGTTGGAGCTGTAAGTTGCCTCACATATTCCTTGTTTGGCGTCTGCGAATGCTAATTGTTCCTTTCCAGGCCCTTGGATGCGTGCCTGCGGTCAAGGGCTACTTTAAAGCTGTAAGGGAGGTGTGTGACAAGTATGGCGCACTCTTGATCCTTGACGAAGTGATGTGCGGCATGGGGAGGAGCGGTACCCTGCACGCATGGGAGCAAGAGGGCATTGTTCCAGATATCCAGACCATCGGAAAGGCCCTTGGGGGCGGTTATCAACCCGTAGCTGGCCTACTTGCTGGCCATCGCGTGGTCAAGGCTCTTGAAAAGGGCACCTCGTAAGCTATCTCCTCGACGGCCAAATGGTGACAAAGTGCTGACTGAAGCCAACTAGTGTTTTCGTCCATGGTCACACATACCAGGGTCATCCTGCCGGGTGTGCCGCAGCCCTGGAGGTGCAGCGGATTGTTCGAGAGGAGAACCTTTTGAGCAATGTTCGGACAATGGGCGATCTTCTCTCGAGCAGGCTGCGTGAGATGCTCGCAAGCCATCCGAACGTCGGTGATATCCGCGGTCGGGGTCTCTTCTGGGGCATCGAGTTTGTCGCGGACAAGGAGAATATGGCGCCATTCCCATCGGAGGACCATGTTTGCATGGAAATCTGTGAACTGGGACTGACTGACAAGTATGGGATCAATGTGTATCCAGGCGGGGGATCAGTTGATGGATATACGGGCGACCACATTATCATCTCGCCAGCCTTCAATGTCTCGCGCGAAGATGTCGAGTGGATGGCGGCGACGGTAGGCCGGCTTGTGTCCGACTACTTTGCGGCAAAGGCCAGGGCTTGATGCTGTTTCTCTTTTCTTTTCTTTTTCCTTCCGTAGATTCGGACTGGGCATTCAGGTACTTGACGGGCATGGCCTTGGTTACGGCGTTTGCTGATGGGTTTTGCACCTTTTTCCTATGGGGACAAGGAGGGTAATGGCTTTCTCTTGCCCAAAGGAAGTCGAGGTAGTACGACCCATGATTATCGTAGAGTTCAAATGATCATTGTTGTATATTGAAGGTTGAATGTGTGAGGTCTGTTGACTGTTGCTGTTGAAACAAGGTAGCCTCGGTGAGGCTGAGAGTGGATCAGAGAAACCGGAGATTGGAATAGTTGCATGAGGTTTTCAGATCTGACCATGCGTCCAGTCATTCTGGAAGGAAGGAGGAAAAAAGTGACTTCAGCTTTTTCTGGGATTCGGGAAGAAGTCCGTATCGTGCAATAAGTGGCATGGAAGCCTGGAGCTGCGGGATAGTGGGGCGCTGCTGCAGTTTCGGGCACAAGGCCCGCGTTCACGTGGAAGCGGGGCGGACCTGGGATTGGCGGATCCCGCCTGCCCGCCCCAGACTTTGGGCCCTGTGCTCGGTGGACTTGAAGGTGGTCCGGGCCCTCCGCTAGCGCAATTAGCGAGCGGCTCGCGCCTAGCGTTTAGGGGGGGCCAGGGGGCCACGGCAGGGGCAACTGGGCGTCAAAGGCCTGGCCTGACGACGATGACCTAGAGGTACCGGGCCGTGTGCTGCCACATCGACGGACTACTCCCGACTTCCGACTCCCGTTAGTAGAGGTACCCATCGTCCTCCGTGTCCGAGTCCGCTATCGATCTCCGAATCACGTACCCCATACCGACGATTGAAGCGCGTAGCGCGTCTTAGCTTGGTTCAGATCGCGTCACAACATTGCAAACATGGCTGTCGGCCTCATCAATGGCCGCCTCGCTGCCGACGAGGAAGCCCGGGCTGAAGTCGACGTCTTGAACTCGCGCCTCGAAAAGACATCACAACTCACAAAGAAGATCCAGGCATCTCTGGGGAGGTTGGATGCCACCGGCAAGAGTGTCCGGGATGTCGCCGGCCCTCTCAGTGGCGAGACCAAGAAGCTCCAGGTCCTGGGCAATAGCAAGTCACCCGGCCCCCATTCATCGCCGAGGAGGCTAACCGATAATTACTGTATGTAGACATCGACGCCGTCATCGCCGCTATAGAGAAACTACGATCGCCCGCCGACAATAAGGATGACGAAGAACAAATCATGCGCATGGGCCCTGAAAAGGCCGGCCTCTCCAACTACCTGGCGTCCGTCAAGCGCCTGAACAAGGCTTTGAACGACATGAAGGCTTCCAACCTCCGATCAACACAGCAAACCGTCGCCGATCTTCAGCGTCTAGTCAAGACTGGCAATTCCCAACTCGAGAGTTCATTCGACAAACTTCTACGGAGCGAAACCCCCCGAGCCATCGAGCCTTTACACTATCTCACCAAGAACATGCCCTTCCCGGTGCTCTCCCAGGAAAAGATCACCAAGTTAGGTCTCATGAACTCGTACCTCACTGGGGTACACCAACAGAACACGGGGGCAGGAAGCTCGCAAGAATCGCCTGTCATCAAGATCTATGCTGAAGTCCGGTCTCAGTACCTGCTGTCGACTTTGGGCAACCTGGCTACGGCAAGCACCAACACAGCCAAGAAAAAGACTCCAGAGGCAGTATACAGGGCGGGCACAAACGGTATGGGAACCTACGCCCAGGCCATGGAGGGTCTTTTCCTGGCCGAATACGACAACATCTGCAGCATCTTTATGAGAGAGGACTGGGGTCCTGTCTTCCAGGCAACATGTCAACCGGCCTTGGTGGAGCTGGGCAGGACCCTACGGGAACTGAGCAGCCACATCAAGTCACACATCACTACAGACTGCTTCCTCGCATATGAGATTGTCGAGATCATTTCCGGTCTGTCCAATAACCTTGAGAGTCGGACGGGCGAGCTGAAGAGCTCTCTTGCCGCGGCCCTGAAGCCCATCCGGGAAACGGCCAAATCATCGCTCGTCGACTTGCTCGAGGAGACCAAGCGCCAAGTCAACGGCCTGCAATCGCTGCCCGCGGATGGCGCGCCCACCCAGCTCGCATCACAAACCATGCAGCGGCTGCAGTCCATGGTCGACTTTTTGCGACCCATATCCAGCATCATGATTTCCATTGGCGATGGCGGCTGGAAGTCGGCCGCTGTGTCCAAGGGAGGAGCTACCGATACCATTCCCAGCCTCGCTTCGTTTGACGTCGGTGCGGACGGCCAAGAGATATTTGCCCACTACTGTGCCGACACCATCGAGACCCTCCTTTCTTCGTTGGATGCCCGTGCTCGTGTCCTATTGCAGCAGAAGAAGGCAGTCATTGGCGTGTTCCTGGCCAACAATGTCGCCATCATTGAGCGTATGATCAATGAATCTGGCCTGGCAACCCTCCTCCAGTCTCGGCTACAAGTGCTAGATGTATGGAGGAAGAAGGCCGCCGCTCTCTATACCGAGACCTGCAAGGAAATCAGTATCCATCTGTTTGATACGGTCCACACCAGCCGCACCGCGCGCCCGGGCTCGGGTCAGGGCATGGTAAGCTCGGCATCGGTCATGAAGGGTCTCAGCTCCAAAGACAGGGAGAAGATCAAGGGCATGTTCACGGCCTTCAATTCCGGCTTTGAAGACATGGTCGCCCGCCACAAGCAGTTCGCCATGGAGAAAGAGGTGCGCCAGATGCTTGCACAGGACGTCCAGCACATGCTCGAGCCGCTTTACAATCGATTCTGGGATCGTTACCACGAGATTGACAAAGGAAAGGGCAAGTACGTCAAGTACGACAAAGGGTCGATCGCTGCTGTTTTCCGCAGCCTTTACTGATTACGTTCTCCTCTCCACGGGACGTCCGGACCACGGCTCTATCCGTACAGTGCAATTGCATTCTGGTGCCGGTGGTGGAATCACTACGCAACTGCGAGAATATGAAATCCCCACATCTATCCCGTACCTGCTTACATGAACACACATCCGGACTCCTGAACGGTTTAGGGAGGTGGAGTGCGACATACTAGGAGACTGGCAAGACATCAGGCCATAATTGCGTCTCGTGCATGCATTCTGCCCTTTGATAGGGGGGATGGAGGATCTCGCAAGGCTAGCCCATTGCCTATTAGCGCCGAATGGCCTCGGCGCCCGCGCCGTTGTCTGGTCTCTGACTGGCGACGGGGATAGGGCAGATGGGAGAGGTGGCCCGCAACGAATTACCCCAATCGGGAACGTATGTGCGTGAAGTGAGTGAGATTGGGATTACGGATTCGCTTTGGCCTGCGCATCATTCATGGGGGGTTTGGACGATTCGTATGTTTCGTGACCGATGAACGGGGCTGAGGAAAAGAGGAAGGAAGCATGGAAAAGATCATGAGTGGGTAAAGGTTGCCTAGCCTTCCCCTCATGGGCTTGATTGATTTGACTGAACTAAATTGTTTTCTGCTAGGATTTTGGAGATACCACATTTTACGGAGAACGGCGTTATGTTTTGGACGGTATTCAGCTCGACTTATCTAAAACACTATCTTCTTCATCTTTCGTTGTATATACATTCATTTAATCATGTCTTCATTACAGTAATGTCATGCGAGAAGGCGTACCAGTGCGCCATCAGGAGATTCCACCTTCATATTGAGCTGCACCTTCTCAACTACCACAATCGCCAGCCGCATGCAATGGCCCTTGGCAAGAGTACCCGGCCGGCTAAGGCTTCATCCCGTCTGTGGTGTAGCGTATGATTTTAAGCCCGAGCCGTCCGCCCTGTCGTTTGAGGGCGGGGAACAGTGGGATAGGTTCGGTCGAGTGAGCGGAAGGGAAGTGGGAGGAAGTGAATGAGCATACGGACATGCGAGCAAGTGCTAGGGCTTTTTGTCACTCTACCATTCCCTGGGCTGGATGACTTGGATGGCAAGACCCGATCGTTGGAGGGAACTTTCGGTGGAGTTATGGTGGTAACAATGCTTAATGTATCGAGGTACCTGAACCTGCTCCCCTCGGGAAGGAACTATTCTGGGCAGAAAATCAGAGCAGGAGCGCTGGGTTGGGAGGACACACACGATCTCTCTTTCCCCCAAATATTCCATTGCACTCCCGTTAGACCTACCGAGTGCACCTACCATTCTCATCATCAAAAATATGCACCAATCTCTACCATCAAAAACAGGTTATTGCTTCTCTTTCCGCTGTTTCCATTTCTTCATGCAACCTCAACGTTGCGTGTTATGCATCTCTACCTAGGCCGTCTATGATTTTGCCACATTAGATCGAGGGACCGGGCGGGGCACAGTTTGGATATAGAGGTAGAGACGACGTCCTCAGGATTCTGTGATGCTCGGACCAGTGTTTATTTGAGGGTTAAATGTGTAGACAAAACAAGTATGGACACTGTTGAATAAGGTAGCAACCCATCCGAACACTCGAAGTTCAACCGAACCAGCTCGGCCCGCTTGCTCGGACACTCCCCGCTTTAATCGTCTCCAGCCGTCTTTTACACTACCTACCGTCTCCATCCGCGGAGATCTGGGTTGCAGTCCGGGAGAAGTTGGGAAGGGATCATGTTCAGGGGCCCATGTTCATACCAGGGCAATATGCACGTCAGGAGCAAGGGGGGCGGGCTCAACTCCAGTAAAGAAAGGGGACCCGAAGACGGGAGGGCAGCGGAAAGTAACTAGTAAGGGAAAGGCAAACAAGTTGTTGCTTTGGGTTTAGAGGAGCATGTTAAGCGAGTGTGAAACATGTTCGACGATGGCATTATCGTATCATCATTGCAGAGAGAAATTCTGGGGGCTTTCGCGTCGGAAAGCATAGAACTGGGTTGGTGGTTTCAGTTGACTTCCCATGCTTCTTTCTTCTCTTCTCCCGATGTGTTTTTCATATGTCCCATGAACACTGTAGGGTAGCAGCAAAGTGATAGAGGCATTGACAGTGTAAAGTGATAATGTTACAATCTAATGCTGGTTTGTTTGTTAGCTTGGTACTCCTAGTATACTGGACGAGATCTATCCCGAATTGTCCCAAATGGCTAGGTACGGGTCGGAAAGGCATCAACAAGATTCAATATGGCATATCAAATTTCCAAAATAGCATATGC
>RAOM01000123.1:0-86974 GCA_009805225.1 Neurospora sp. LNF1-1
GGCTAGGTACGGGTCGGAAAGGCATYAACAAGATTCAATATGGCATATCAAATTTYCAAAATAGCATATGCAAGGTAAGATTACGCTTTGGTTATGGAACGAAACGGATCAATTGGATATATAAACGCCTAGGAAGGTTGACCAGAGGTGTCGAACTAACAAACAAACCATTGGACTGTACCCACCACCAGAGTGAGTGTTTGTGGCTCTGTCATCCAAACTTCCACAACGTTCATTGTCCAACACATCTTCTCTTTCTTCAACACTTCAGCTGTCATCAACAAGAGGCCTCATCGACAACTCCTCCACTGCTGTTATCTTTCGCTCAGGCTTCAAAGTCTTCGTGATGCTCTTCCCCACAGCCGACAATCGTAGCGCATTTCTTTTGGTGTACTCGGCGGATCCTCCGCCTTGTTGACCGAACATCTCCACGGAGCCTCACGACGAATCTGTTGACCCCAGGTATTAACGGCTGGTAGTATGGCGTAAAGTTCTGTTGTGCGGATTTGATAAAATCCCCTTCATCATCCACCCGCCCCTTCTTCGCCATTGCCAACGATACCAGGCTGTTATAATTTCACTGGTCAAACTCGGGAACAACCCTGCTCTCGCCTGATGGCCCGTGGAAGTGGACGCAGATCCAGAACAGGACCCAAAAGAATGATTCATTCGAGATCGTGCATGAAGGAATGAGGTTCGCCCAGAAGGACTTCGATTGCCACGAACGCCCTAGTGCCGATCTTGCCTTTTTTTGCTCCGGAGACACCTTCTCGTTCCTTTCTGACAGCAAGGTCTAGGTCGATTGAGAACGAAGGCCAGGAAGGGTTGCTCACTCGTACCAATACCAACAATGCCCTATCGCAGACAACTGCCCGGTCTCCAACCTGGACGGTGGGTGAAGTATGAAAATTGTTGTATTATCCTTGAAAAGTCATCGCAGTATCCACTACTCCGTCGTAAACGGGTATCATTATCGTCTATCCCTACCGCCTATCGCTTGTATTCAAGTTAATGGTCAAGTCGATCCTCCCCAGCCTTAGTCCGAATCGCTCGAGTCGGAGCTGCTGCCACTCCCACTGCGCTTGCGGTGCTTGTCCTTCTTGTGATGCTTATCCTTCTTGTCCCCCTTCTTGTCCCCCTTCTTGTCCCCCTTCTTCTTCTTGAGCCTGTAACAATTGTTAGTCAGCATCTTGCCCTTTGTTGAAGCATGTCCCCCCAGAACTGGCCCAACCGCCACAGTCAAATCAACCGCAAACCGGTGCAGGGCAGGAACAAAGAAACAAGTGTAAAACTTACTTATCCTCCAACAAATTCGCCGCAATCGCGCCTCCAACAGCGCTCACCACACCACCCAGGGTGCCCGCCCCACCAGCATGCGCCAACATGGCGCCCATACCACCACCAGCCAGCGTAGCGCCGAGACCGCGGTCACCGTCAGGGCCTACTGGACCTCCGGGGCCACCCTGACCTGGGTACTGCTGATGTTGCTGTGGATATCCCTGCTGCTGTCCGTAGCCCTGCTGGCTCTGATCATGATATTGTCTCTGACCGTCGTGTCCTTGTCCTCCGCCGTACTGGGGCTGGCTGTAGGGCGCTTGCCCCTGGGGATTGTGAGGCTGGGAAGCATTGCCGTAGAAAGATTGGTTCGAGTAGTCTTGCGGCTGCCCGTGGTGTTGAGGAGGGGGTTGGTAGTAGCCGCCTTGAGGAGGAGAGGAGTAGGAGTTGTGGGGGTCTTGCTGGCCGCCGTAGGGGGGGTAGCCGCCCTGGAGTGAAGAGAACGGGATGTTAGCTGTGCAGACTTGTGATGGTTCCATGCGCGGACTGTCATGAACGACGCAGGAGAATATGGGAGCAACGCACCTGTTGCTGGCCCTGGTGAGCCTGGTACTGGGGAGCGGGTTGGCCCTGGCTGTAGCCGTAGGGGTTGTTCTGGGGAGGCTGCTGGCCGTAGCCGCCGCTTCCGCCTTGCTGGCCTTGGTTGTAGTAGTCTTGCGCGGACATGTTGTCTGTGTAGATGTGTCGCTGGTGGGAGGTGGGAATGAAGATGATGTCGAGGGAACAATTGATCGTGGGGTTGGCCGCTCTTTTAGTGATCCGTTACATGGGAGGACTCCGATGACGAATAGGGGACCACGGCCCCGCCATGGGTCGAACTGGTGGATCCCCCTGGGGTGTGGCGCAGCTTGGCTCAGCCCTACGCTGATCCTTGAGTCCACGACACCTCAACAGCGATGCATTACGCGTACCGAGGCATATATCTGGCATTGGTCCTCATGGTACTTGGGGAGGTAAATACACGGAAAGCCCAGAGTTGTGAGGGCAAGAGATAGTTGCAGGCTTGCAGTTGCCTTTCAGGTTTTCCAGGGTGTAAATGACATGTGGATGGCCTGTGGGTTTGGCTGTTTCCCGCTCTACTAACAAGACAAGCCGTAATTTCAGTGGGCTTTTTTGTTAAGGTACTGAGGTGGCACGCATTCAATCCATCCCCGTTCACGTGATTCCTTCTTCCTGCAAGAACATCAGGATCTCTGGTCACGATGGTTCTTTCCTTGCCTCTATCATTTCTGCTTATCACAGCGAGGTAATGCCGGCCGCGAGGATTTTTCTCTCTGGTACCTCGAGGTAGGTATCCTTTCGTGGCAATTTGTCGCACGCACAACTTACCTCTACCGATTTCCATGTTTCCCAAACCCGAGAGCCGAGGTTTTCCACCTTCGCGGTCCTTTTCCTTCAGTGGGCATTATCATGGAATTTCAGAGCATTTTCTTCGCCGTTTCGTTATCTCCTCTTGGAGAACATAACCCATTACATTCTTGCATGTATGCAAATGCCTTTGGGTCCGACATGAAAACAGCCTTTCCTGCCCGCTGGTGGCCCAGCTGAGGTCCTCCCGTCCGATGTTCTCGTCTTCTCGATGCCCGGGCATGTCGGCCTCCCTCGCCGAGAGCTGCATGAACTATTGCGCCCCGCGGAAGCCGGCAGGCCAGGCTGGGCGCCTTTTGCTTGACAGCGTTACAACCGGAATGGCGAAGCTTTACTCCGCCTTCGTCACTGGTGCGCTGCGCACATTCCAACAGAACGACAGATGCATCACTGTTATTCTAACTCACGGAACCAAGATCGACTAGACTCGGTTCCAAACCCTATCCTTTAGCTTTGTCACAGTCTCATCCAACTCGGATCTCTTGAGATGGAGGAGTTACCACCTTGCAAATGGTGTGGTCATCCACCGACCTCCAGCGTTAGCCTCAGCGTGTTCAGGAGCTCGCTCATTGCCATGGCGGCAAACGCAAGCACATGCCTGACTTGTTCTATATTCTTCACAGGTATAAGAAAATACCTCTCCAATACATCACTGCCTGTACCAAACGACATTGATCATTTGGCCGTCATTTTGGGTAAGCTGGCTGTGGGCAAAGGAATGGCTGTGGAGATACCGCTGGGCCCATCCCTCCTCAAACTGTCATTTTTCTGCTCAGAAAGTAAGTCAGCAGTCTCAAGCCTCTCGTTGGTGGATCAACTGTAAAAGCTGACGCTTTTGATAGGAACTCCTTGGATGATCCAAACCTTACCCTTTCTTGACATTGGAAAACAGATCCCAAAGACCACTTCTTCAGACGAAAGTTTGTCATGGGCGATTCAGCAAATCAACCACTGCAGGGACAGTCATCAGAACTGTAACTCATGCTTAAGCGCCGCCGTTCTACCTAAGCGGGTTGTCTTCGTGGGTACAACGGCAGAACCTGCCCTCCGACTGTATGAATCCCAAGCCGAAAGCGATTCGTACGTTTGCTTGAGCTACTGCTGGGGTCATCGTCCTTTTCACCGTACTCTTGTCGATAATCTCGAGTCCCATAAAAGATGTATCAAGCCTGATCATCTCCCCCCGACTATTAACGATGCTATCGAATACACCCGCAGACTCGGAGTCCGCTATATCTGGATTGATAGCTTGTGCATTATCCAGGATTCCCTTCTCGATTGGCGAGAGGAGGCGGGAAAGATGGCGTCCATCTTTCAAAGATCGTTTCTCGTCCTATCCGCCACTTGCTCCGCCGACGCCTATGGAGGCATTCATGGCTCTTCCCCATCCGACTACCACACATTCGCCTTGACAGTTGACACCAAAACAAATGAAGTCTATAACTCCGATGTAGCTGATCAGGCTAACCTCCCGATGACAACGAATGCTACAGAGACAATTTACGTCCGCCGCGCATATACTCATGTCAAACGAGGGACTTCACGCTACGCCAGTCGGTTTCCAAGGCTCCCGACTCTTAAGCGTGGCTGGATTTTCCAAGAACGCTTTCTCCCTTCTCGTGTCCTGCACTTTGGGCCCCACGAACTCTACTTTGAGTGCCTGGAGGATTCGGCCTGTCAATGTACCGACCATACCAACTCATCCCTGGACCAGGAGAGTGTCTTGGGGCCTAAGGGCGGGGTAAACGAAACAACACCACGGGAATCGCGTCCGGATAAATTTCAACAAGATAATTCCATGCTTAAAACGAAGACGAAAACATACTACCACCCATTGGTGTGGAGGATAATGAGCCGCGATGAATTAATGTATGTGTGGCATAGGCTGGTTCATCACTTCACGAGCCTGGAGTTGACGTATGAGAAAGATCTGTTTCCTGCCATTTCTGGGTTGGCGAGTGAGATGAGCATTGCACGTGCAGCACGAGACGCTGATGAGGACATGGTACAGGGGACAGTGTATTTGGCTGGGCTGTGGAAAGACAGCCTGGTGCGAGATTTGTGTTGGAAGGTTGGGTTTGAGAATATCACTACTCATGATAAAGATGAGGTGAAGAGAATCAAGGCATGGACAGACAGAGCGCTTGAATGGCGGGCGCCAACGTGGTCTTGGGGCTCGGTCAACGCACCTGTGGAGTTTCTGGGGCAGGAATATGGCATAAAGGACTTCTTTACACCCTTGTGTGAAGTACTTGATGTTTCATGTACTGCGGCCGGATCGGATGAGATGGGTGAGCTGATCGCAGGGAGGCTGGTACTGCACGGGCAGCTCTTGCCAGCAAGAGTGACCCATTCACGTTTTAAAACCCGTCGGGAAGACGGACTACGATTTCCATGGCAGATTCTTAGCTTGGACTTCGGGGTGGTGGTGGAGAATTTTGTGCAGCACCTGTTTGTTGATGACGGATGTCAGGATCTCTTGAGGCTTTTGGATGAGGTGGAAGCGGATGGTGATTGGCCTATCGTTTACTGCTTTTTGCTTGGGATAGTAAAGAGAGGGGAAAGTCCAGTATTTCTCTTGCTAAAGAAGGTCAAAGGGCAATCGGAGGAAGAAACAGGAAAAGACGTATATCAGCGGTTCGGAAGGCTTGAGCTGACTGGACCTCGCCGCCTGGATCAAACATCGTGGAAGGATAGATTCGAGATATTTGCGGAAGCTAAGGAGGAGGTTGTTACGATCATCTAGCTGATGGGCCATTGAATTCGGGGGCGCTTGGGCAGAGCTCAGAGCCGGTAGGCGAAGGGCAGCAAAGGAAATAACAAGAACAATCACATGTGGGCGGATATTACCTATTTGATCAATGTCAAAAGGGATATCATACGGGATCGGGACATATCCACGGACAGAACAGACAGTCAAGGACAGGAAACATGCCAGGTAGCTTGTGTCCACTGTCCTGGCACTCAACAACGAACGGCAACTACAAAAAGAAAAGATCTCCAACAAATTGCAACAATGAAGATATTCTGAAGAAAACATCAAAATAAAACACTATCGTCGCAGACCATCAAGGTACATACATACAGCACCCCATGTGCTCCTCTCTACAAGCCCTACAAAGGCAATTAATTGCCGATATCACCATGTTAACAAACCCCAGAAAACAAACAAATAAACAAAAAAAAAAAAAAGAAGCAGATCGTGCGGACTACGCATTGGCACACGAAGCACAGTATGGGGAAAAGATACTGAAAAAAAAGAAACGATCCGGATGGGACTCGAACCCACAACCTCAGTCTTATCCTCCCGTAATTAGGAGGACCACACGATACCATTTCGCCACCGGACCGCTTGTTGTTATTGAAGGTTAGTGCGGAGAAAGATCTTATGAAGGGGTGCCTAAAAGCGGTGCATGGGTGCACACACCACAACACACAAACACCGCAGGTAGGAATACTTGAAGGCGGCTGTATTTAACTTAAAAATCCAATGCAAATCACTAATAACGACAATGGCCACAGTACCCGCAATCTTCCCAACGATCATCCTCGCGATCAAGTTCATCGTCAATTTGCAATGCTTTTCGAAGAAAATGGGACGAATGGAAAAAAAGACCCACAAAGAACCGAAAATAAAACAAGAACAATCAGTAATCGCACCGCCCACAATTCCCACAATGAAGCGACGAGCAAGCCGTGTAATCCCAGACCTCTTCCTCCCTGTCTTCGTAGTAATCAGGTGACCAAGCACGCGCGTTGTAGTCGTAGTCGAAGTCGTAGTCGTCCTCACTGTTGGAATCAGAGTCATATTTGCGGTCCGACTTGGGGTTATTGTAGCTCTCCTCGTCTCTGATGCAGTCGGCTGTAGAGGTGCTTGATTCTGGTTCTTTCTTCTTGTGGGCATCTGTTTGAGCACATGCAGCAATCCATTGCTTCCTGAGCGTGTAGGAGAGTACGCCGTCACGGCCGTCGCCTTCTTTGTTCTTGGAGGTGGCTTCTTCCCAGCCTTGGTTTCGGATTTCGAGGGTGCCGAGGTTTTCTGGGCGATGGACTACTTCGATCCTGACGGATGTTGGCGTCTTTGCAGCTGGTGCGTCGCGTTCGTGGTCTGCAGTTTTGCACTGTCCTTTTGCGACTTTCTTTTCCTTGCCCTTTTGGACATCATCTTCATCACCTTCATCATCTTCATCCTCTTCATCCTCTCCATCAGAGTCAACTTCGCTCTCCCCATCCACAGGCCCACCCTCCTCACCATCATCCCTTTCCACTCCCTCTCCATTCCACTGCTCTTCCAAATCCCCAACCATCTCCACCAATTTCCTCACCACCGCCGCCAACTTTGCTAGTATCTTATCATCACTTCGCTCCTTCTCCCACCGCTTCACATCGGGTCGCACGTCCCGGATCTCAATGTCGTTGGGGAAGAATTTGCCGCGCGTGTGGTAGGCAAGAACGAAGTTGGGGATCTGCGAGACCCAGAGCCGTGGAAGTTCCTCCTCGAGGATGTTGCTGTTCTCACGAGCTTTGATGGAGCGGGTTTTGAGATCAAAGACTTGTGCTTGGGGGACAATGGGTGATGGGGAGCTGGAGCTGCCGCTGGTGCGGATGGTGAGGGGCGGGGGAGGCTTTGAGGATTCGGGGATGGATGGCGGAGGAGACAGAGATGCAGTGGAATTGCTCAAGCGGACGTCTGTCGTGGTTGACTTCTTGCCCTTGTAACCGGGCTTAACGGGCTTAAATAATTCCACGAGGTCCGAGACGTCACTGAAATCGATCTCTGCGACCAATGCTAACAGCTCTTCCACGCTGGTGATGGGTTTGTCCTTAACGGCTGGGGTCGGACTGGCCTTTGGTAAATCATCCTCGCTCAGATACCCATCGGCCTCGAACCTCACCAGAAACCGCAACCCACCAAACCGGTAGGTAATCAGCCTCTGATGCGCCCAGGATCCTTTTGCACTCTCTTCCCAGGTCGTATACTTCTTCGGAAACGTGTGGCCGTACCCTTTGACATCGGGGATCTTTTCTCTTGGGGAGTTCTCCCGGCGGATGAAGAAGATGGTGTTGCCGACTTTCTCGACCAAGAACCGGAAGGTCTTGTCCTGCCCGCGCACGAAGCGGAGCAGATTACCGAGTGTGCTGCCGCATGCGACGATATCAAGATCGGGGACGAGCGAAGGCTTGGTTCGCAATAAAGTGGCGATGGCCGGCTCATAGGGATGGTAAGGATACCGAGCGGCGTTGCGGTCGCGGTAGAACTTGCCGCTGTCTTGTTCGAGCTGAGGGGTTGTGGAGGGAGGCGTCCAGAGTGGGGGTTTGCCTTTGAGGTGGGTCTAAGTGTTAGTGCAAGTGGTGGTGTTGATAGCGCCGTGACGGTGGCTGCATTTGGGACAAGATGGCGGGAGGTAAAGGGAAAAAAGCTGGGGGTACTAACCAGGAATCAAAATATCAGGCTTGAGTAAGTCGGTGCCTAGCCAGCTGTAGGAAGCAACAGCCTCACAGCCTTCGATGGTGGTCGAGTGTTGGTACTGGGTGGAAGCATCGTCGAGGTCGCTAACATGAATGGATTTGATGAGTGGTCCGAGCGGCGGTGGTGGTGTGGCCGGCGTGGAGGAGGCTCGTTTGCCGGAATTGTTGTAATAATTCCCTTTGTTACCTTGGGAAGTGTACGCTTGGGCCTTTCGTTCCCAATAGGAAGACATGATGAGTGGCGTTTTGACCGGTATTGGGTCAATTGAGGAAAGAGTGATGGATGAGCGCTTTGGTGATGGCAACTTGAGTTGCTGAGGAAAGAACGAAGTGAGGAAGGGGTGCTGTGTCTGTTACGCTCCCCCTTTCCTTCCACTTCTCCAAACTCTTCCCACCTTCCTCCTTTTAACAACACCAATCTTCTCCGTCGACATCAAACCTCATGACTCCCGTCCGTCTTGTCCGCGCTCCACGACATCATCTCCCGGTCTTCCTCTATTTGAGGCCTTCCTTTGACGTTCACTTGCATCTGCCATCGGCAGCCAACCGACTGCGGAAGAAGAGAAAACGCCTCGCAACGCTAGCCCGGGCCGCTGATTCGGCGACCATCATCCACTAAAATTGCCTTGGAGGTCAACACCGGGCCGCCATCTGGGGGCCAAATACAGTGGGGTATCTTGTCACACAGCGGTTAGACGCACCGGCTAACTTGACGCACAGTCCCCCCGCGTTTTGATGGCGCCCGACCATCTTCCCCCGCGTCTGCCTCCGAGTCTGCCTCCAGACACGGACAGGCTGGGCCTTTTGCATTCGGCATGGCGGCCAGATTGACGGCCATCGATGAAACTGCCTACAAAGCTCAGCCTCTCGAGATGTTCCTGTTGGTCCCGTCGCCCTATCATGCTCCCGCTCTCGCTGCCTCCCCATAGACCTCGATCGCGAATCACGACGGTGGTGCACGGCATGCATCCATGCGGGAGGCTAACTGCCAGCGCATCGCCCATGTTGATACATCCCAATTTTCAATCAACGTCCGTTTGCAGTATACACAGCCGGATTCGATGGCCATCGTATCTTCGCGGGAAAGTCTGCCCTTCCGTCGGGTGTCTTGGTCGTCATGCATCATCGTCCTGTAAGCCCCCGATACGGGGCTCAAGGCGCCGTGATCATGACTTCGATACCACTCGACCGTGTACAGAGACCTGGGCCTCCTGCTTGATATTGGACTTGAATGTTGGGCGGATTTACATATTCAGCAAGGCCAATCACAGTTCTCGGTGCTGGTAACGACTACGCCCTCCTGTTGAAGATATACATAGCATCTCAAGTCCCTTAAGGCCCTCGTCAACCCTATTCATACATTTGTTTTACCCTCTCCAGCTCTTGCACTTCCCCCATCCTCCACATTTCCCGTCATTCCAAGCCTACTTGCTTCAACACGCCGTCAAAGACGTCCATCTTCCAGACTGATCCCCCTTTCGGCATCCACACCAGCACAATATGGCGTCAAACATACGCCAAACACGGCTCAAGACCATTTTCAAGGCCATAGTCTTTGGCGAGCGCCCGGTCAACAGCTCTCATGATGCACAGCTCTTCCTTGAGGCTATACGGTGTCAAGAGCCTCCAAGCGCGTGCGTGGAGATGATCGTTTCTCATCCAGCCGGCCTAGATGCAGTCCGAAACTCTGTCCGGAGCAACCTGTCTGAATCCTTCATCCTGTCACACACCCTCCCTTTCTTGGAGTATTTGTCTGACCCCGGCATCAAATCCCTGGCTGATGGCGAACTTCTTGCCCAACTGCTTGTCGTTATCGCCAACCCACCCACCCTTTGGAAAGCCCTAGTGAAACTCTTCAACGGCCATCAGCTGCCCCCGGATAGAGTTCATCCTTTTGCATGGCTTGCGCTAGAGCTCCTATCACTCCCTCAAAACGCCGAGGTTGATGTGCTGGAGGAGGTACAGGCCATCGTTGTGGACAAAAGCCTCCTAAAAACCCAAGACCATGCTGCTCGCGAGCTTGGGTATCGCATCGAAAAGGTCCTGCAACTCCGCTCCTCATCCAAGCCTTCCGTGCAGGCCAATGGTCCGGGAGGACGTCATGACAATGATTCTGATGTCTTCAGGAAGATTGCCATCTATCCTACCACCGATGAGTTTCTGTCGAATCAACAGCCCTTCTACCGCACAGCATTTGAGGTCGCCGAGAGTCCGTTGGACAGACGCCCGGCTATTCACCTGGACAACCAGTTCCGTTTGCTAAGGGAGGACATGCTGGCCGAACTACGGGAGGACCTTCAAGTTGCCATGGACGCCAAAAAGGCAAAGAAGTCTTTACTCACCATTGGCAAGCTGCAACCCGTGGCTCTGTCACTCACGGATACAAATCCATCTGGAAGAGGGCCGCGATATAAGCCATGCACCCTCCTGGTTCGCTGTTACCACGGCTTAGGGTTTCTCAACAAAATGGAACCAGAAAAGCTGAAGAAATACCTCAGGGACAATCCACGTTTCCTCAAACATCAATCGTTCGGCGCTTTGACTCGAGGGAAAGAAGTCATCGCCTTTGCCTTTATTGATCGAGACAGAAACAATGAGCTACTTCTTCAGTCTCCCCCCATCGTGTGCCTTCAATTTGCCGACCCCAGCAGTTTCAAGAGAGCGTTGCTGGCGCTTAAACTGCCAAACGCTCAGGATGTTGTTCAGTTTACCTTGGTTGACACGCCCGTGTTTGCCTACGAGCCGGTCTTAGCTGGCCTGCAAGCGATAACAGAGCTTCCATTGCAAGACCTGCTCATCAATCCATCAGGTGCCAGCTTGCCCTTTGCTGGGGTGTCGAAACTGCAGAGTTTTGTATCAGAACTCCAGTCAGCACGATCGAAAATGATCATGGTCAAGGATCAAGCTGTGCGCATAGAGGAATCCATCACTGTCGATCTGGCCCAGCTTGATTCGATACTCCATGCCTTGACGAAGCCGATAACCCTCATCCAGGGCCCCCCAGGTAAGTTTGAGTCAACAACAGAACTGCCCTAGTACAATGACATGTGCTGATAATTAACACAGGTACGGGAAAATCGTTCATTGGTGCACAAATTGCTAAACACTTGCACAAAGCTGGGCAGCGCATTCTCGTCCTCAGCTACACAAATCACGCCCTTGACCAATTTCTAGAGGACCTACTCGACGTCAAAATCCCGGAGCAGGATATCGTCCGCTTGGGAGCCAAGGCCAAGTCCACGCTCAGAATTGTCCCACTCCTTCTTTCGGAACAAAAGGGTGGTTACCGGCGTACAAGGGATGCTTGGACGATGATCGATCTTCTAAGGGCCAAAGCTGCATCTTCCGCCCAAGAGCTTCAAACCGCCTTTAGAACCTATGAGAAGGTTCACACTGGTTGGGCTGAGGTCTCCGAGTTCCTTGAATTCTTAGACGACCCGCACCCCTTCTATCAAGCCCTTCTTGTTCCCACCGACAACGGTGGGTGGAAACGTACAGGGAAAAAGGGAAAGCAGGTAGGACCGGACTACCTCTTTCAGCGGTGGGTCAAAGGAGAAGATCCCGGCATGTTCAAGAAACAAATTCCCGAGACTTCACACGCTGTTTGGCAAATGTCCCTCCCTGAGCGACAAAGTCACCTGGATAGGTGGACCAAGGAACTGATTGAAGAGCGCCTGGCGACCATTGAGGAGCTTACACGGCAATACAACGAGGCCCAGAGCAAAGTTGACGCCCAATTCAATGACGCGGATGCACATACCATGCGCCAGAAGCGAGTTATTGGCTGTACCACCACCGCTGCTGCCAAGTATTCGAGTCTCATCCGGGCCGCAACACCTGATGTGATTATCGTGGAGGAAGCAGGCGAGATCTTGGAGAGTCACGTACTCACCGCCCTTGCCCCATCAGTGAAGCAGTTGATTCTCATTGGTGACCATAAGCAACTCAGACCAAAGATCAACAACTACGCTCTTTCTGTGGAAAAGGGTGACGGCTATGATCTGAACCGGTCCCTGTTCGAACGGCTCATTATGCAGGGTGCACCCCATACTACACTGCAGAAGCAACATCGCATGGTACCGGAGATCTCCATGATACCGCGCGTGTTAACCTACCCGGATCTACTCGATGGCCCCAAGACGAGTGGCAGACCGCGGATCCGCGGGCTTCAAGACCACGTTGTGTTCGTAAATCACGGGAAGCTGGAAGACACTGACAAGGCCCTACGAGAACGCCGTGATCCTGGAGTGAAAGAGAGCAAGAAGAATACGTTTGAAGCTCGAATGGTGCTAGAGTGCATCAAGTTCTTTGGTCAGCAAGGTTACTCTGCTGACAAACTTGTTATCCTCACGCCATATCTAGGGCAGCTCCGAGTTCTTCAAGAGCTGTTACGGGAGAACCAGCACGATCCGGCGCTGAGTGAAATGGACAAGTTGGAACTTTTGAGAGCTGGTCTGTTGAGTAAGGCGGCCGCCAACGTTGATCAGAAGCCCCTTCGTGTATCCACCATTGGTGAGTTGCCTTCCGTTCTTACACTTGTGGGAATTGAGACATCTAGAGACGTCAAAAGCTCCTCTTCGTTTTCATCATGCTCCCTACACAGACTTCGAAGCTGCTAACGGCGAAATAGATAACTACCAGGGCGAAGAAAACGACATTGTCATTGCTTCGCTCACACGGAGCAATGAGTCAGGTGATATCGGCTTTATGTCAGCCCCGGAACGTCTGAATGTCCTTGTGACCAGAGCAAGGAACTGTCTGGTGCTGATCGGCAACATGGGCACCTTCATGAGCAGCAAGAAGGGTGGGCCGACCTGGCGCCCGTTCTTTGAACTGATGAAGAGCCGCAATCATCTGTACGATGGTCTTCCTGTCAGGTGTGAAAAGCACCCCGAAAAGACTGCTCTCTTGAAGGAACCCATCGATTTCATGAAGTTCTGTCCTGATGGAGGATGTACGGAGCCGTGGTATGTGTTGCTCTCTGGGTACGTTGATCGCGTTACCCTGCTAACTGTATCGCTAGTGACGCATTACTCAAATGCGGAATGCACAAGTGCAAATCCCGTTGCCATCGTGTTATCGACCACAGCCAAGCTCCATGCCATGAAATCATCCTCAAGACGTGCGAGAGAAATCACAAGCTCAAGGTTAGCTGTGACAGACAGAAGGATAACTGCCGTGAGTGCATCAGAGAGGACAAAGAGCAGGAGCGACGGCTCAAGAGAGACCTCCAGCTTGAAGAAGATCGCCTGCGCAAAGAAGAAGCCCACCGTAAGAGTCTCCAAGAGGTGGATGACGAGCTAGACCATCAACGCCGACTCAACAAGTATCTGTCAGACGAGCAGATCAGAGAACAGACACTGGAACAGCGCCGCCAGGAGCTTGCAGCCCTCAAAGATGCCCAGGTACGGGCGCAGGAACAAGCACAACAACGGGCTGAGATAACTCGCCGGGTTGCTGAAAAAGCCAAGCGTCGGGCGGAGCAGAATACTAACGTGGGAGAAAAGGCTGATCCGAAAGATCCGCTTGGTGACCTTCCTGATACCGCTGAGGGCGAGTGGAAGTATCTCAAGGAGTTTGAAGGGGCATCCAGTAAGCCGATGGATACGCTCATGTCCATGATAGGGCTGGAAGAGGTCAAACAGAAGTTCCTCGACATCAAGTCCAAGGTCGACACGGCCGTTCGCCAGGGCATTTCCCTTAGCAAGGAACGTTATAGCTGCTCCATGCTCGGAAATCCCGGCACAGGTTAGTTCTCTCTTGTTGCCCATTTGGAGATATACACGTTCTAACAAACGCTTCAGGAAAAACCACTGTTGCGCGACTCTACGCCGAGTTCCTGTCCGATGTCGGGGTAATTCCTGGACAATGTTTCAAGGAAACCACAGGCGCAGGGTTGACGAATCTAAGGGTGGACGGCTGCAAGAAGCTGATTGAGGAGATTCTCAACGAAGGTGGAGGAGTACTCTTCATCGATGAGGCATATCAGCTCACATCTGGTAACAACCCTGGCGGCGGGAGCGTGTTGGACTATCTCCTAGCCGAAATCGAAAACCTCAGGGGCAAGGTTGTGTTCGTGCTTGCCGGCTACAACAAGCAGATGGAGAGCTTCTATGCCCACAACCCAGGCCTTCCCAGCCGATTCCCGATTGAGATGAAGTTCGAAGACTATACGGACAGCGAACTGCTCAAAATTTTCGAACTCAAGGTCAACAAAAAGTACAATGACGCCATGGATTGCGAGGATGGCCTCCAAGGGCTTTATTGTCGCATAATCTCCAGGAGAATCGGCTATGGTCGCGGCAAAGAAGGCTTTGGAAATGCACGCACGGTCGAGAACACATTGGACATCATCTCTACACGACAGGCAAATAGGATAAGGCGGGAACGCAAGGCTAAGAAACCGGACATTGACGATCTATTCTTCACCAAGGAGGATCTTATAGGTCCTGAACCCGCTGAAGCTCTCCAGAAGTGCCAGGCCTGGACAAAGCTGCAGCAACTGATTGGACTTTCATCTGTCAAGGAAGCAGTCAAATCCCTTGTCGACAGCATCCAAGCCAATTACAAGAGGGAGTTGGCTGAGCAGCCACTCATCCAATACTCGCTCAACAAGGTCTTCCTTGGAAATCCGGGCACAGGGAAGACAACGGTGGCGAAGCTGTACGGAGAAATCCTGGTGGCACTTGGAATGCTGTCCAAAGGCGAAGGTAAGGTGTCCCTCATACCCTTTGATTTAGCCATTGTGACTTGCGCTAACCTTCTCCGTTCTAGTGGTTATCAAGAACCCATCTGATTTTGTTGGTGCTGTTCTTGGGCAGTCTGAACAGCAGACCAAAGGCATCCTGGCTGCGAGTTTGGGCAAGGTCCTTGTCATCGATGAAGCCTACGGTCTCTACGGCGGGGGAGGTGCTCCAGGATCAACTTCGGACCCATACAAGACAGCCGTCATAGACACCATTGTGGCGGAGGTTCAAAGCGTACCTGGCGACGACCGATGCGTTTTACTCCTCGGGTACAAGGACCAGATGGAGACAATGTTCCAAAACGTCAACCCAGGACTCGCCCGCCGGTTTCCCATTGCTTCAGGGTTCAACTTTGAAGACTTCTCTGATGATGAGCTCCAAAAGATCTTTGATCTCAAGATCAAGCAACAGGGGTATCAGGCAACTGCCGGAGCGACCGTCGTGGCAATGGAGATGCTGAAGCGGGCCCGCAACCGGCCAAACTTTGGCAATGCTGGCGAGATTGATATCCTGCTCAATGACGCAAAGGCTCGTCATCAACAGCGTCTTGCCAAGGGGAAGGCGCAGTCCGAAACGCTCTTCGAGCCACAGGACTTTGATGAAGATTTTGACAGGGCCACAAAGTCTGACACGAACGTCCGGAAACTCTTTGAGGGTTCAGTTGGCTCTGAAGAGGTCATTGCTCTTCTGGAGCGCTACCAGGAGACCGTGCGGACGTTCAAGTCCATTGGCATGGATCCGAAGGAGAACATTCCGTTCAACTTCCTCTTCAGAGGGCCTCCCGGTACCGGCAAGACCACCACAGCCAAGAAGATGGGCCAGGTGTTCTATGACATGGGCTTCTTGTCTACTATTGAGGTGGTGGAATGCTCCGCAAGCGACATGATTGGCAAGTATGTCGGGCATACCGGGCCTCTGGTCAGAGCTCAACTGGACAAGGCGCTGGGTAGGGTCCTCTTCATCGATGAGGCGTACAGGCTGGCTGACGGGCATTTCGCCAAGGAGGCCATTGATGAACTGGTGGATTCGTGCACAAAGGAGCGATACTACAAGAAGTTGATCATTATTCTTGCCGGCTACGAGGCGGATATCAACCGACTGATGTCGGTCAATACCGGTCTAACGTCTCGTTTCCCGGAGGTGATCAACTTCCGAGCTCTGTCGCCAGAAGAGTGCGTCGATCTGCTGCGCAAAAGGCTTGAGGAAAATCACAACACACTCAAGGAGAGGAATATAGAGCTGGATATTCTGTGTCTCAGATCACCTGGCTCCGGGTTCAAAAGACTACTGGTGTCCTACTTCAAGCAGCTCTCCGCCCAAGACAACTGGGCTAGCGCACGGGACGTCCAAAGCCTGGCCAAGAATATGTTCAACCAGGTCATGCGAGATCACGAGGGTCTGACCAAGGGACGCATTGTTCTCACCGAAGATATCATCAAGCAGGAACTTGAAGCGATGATTCTTGAGCGCGCCTCGCGGGGCAAAGCTGCAGCGGAGGCAGCCACGCCAAACGGGTTCCCAAGCGGGATGCCGCAATTCTTCCAAGCGCCGCCGCAACAGCAACAGCCCTCGTTCAACACTTCCACGGCGAAAGCTACTTCCTTCGCACAAGAACAAGCCCGTGTTGTCGAGGGGGTCTTCTCAGAGGAAGAAGAAGAAGATGATGATGATGAGCCAACATCTCCACCGGTTGAGCTCAAGGAACAGGCCGTCGATACGTCAGACTCGAGGTATGCAGCAAAGCGAGACGTGGGAGTGAGTGACGCAATCTGGGAGCAGCTCCAACGGGATCGCCAGGCAGAGAAAGAGAAGGAGGAGGAGTACAGGAAACTGAAAGAGGCAGCGAAGAAGGCCACGGATGCGGCCAGGGATAAGATTGTCAAGAAGCTGCTGGAGGAAGAAGCGAGGAGGAAAAAGGAGGAAGAGATGCAGATGAAGTTGAAGATGATGGGGGCTTGTCCGGTTGGGTATGCATGGATTAAGCAGTCAGGCGGGTATAGGTGCGCTGGAGGAAGCCACTGGATGAGGGATGCGGATTTGGGGAACTGAACTCGGAGTTAGTGAGTGGCTTGGGAAGGGCGAATGGGACACTCTATTTCTTGACGGCCTTCCACAATTTCCTTCATTCTGTTTTTACTCGATGTGAATATCAAATGGTTTCCCACACGAATATCCGATCTGCTTTCCCATTTTGCGTATAACACAAAGTGGTAACGAAGTCTAAGGATGTTGTGCGAACAGTGAAGACGGGACAAAGATGCTGGCGATGGTCCAGCGGCTGTACAGCGACTTACAGTGGGAAAGCCGCTGTAACGTGC
Organism: Neurospora sp. LNF1-1; assembly: GCA_009805225.1. NCBI lineage: Eukaryota > Fungi > Ascomycota > Sordariomycetes > Sordariales > Sordariaceae > Neurospora > Neurospora sp. LNF1-1. The sequence continues at coordinate 17,237 of RAOM01000123.1, forward strand.
TGTGGTCCCACATCCACCGAACATTCGCCCCACTTTCAAGATGACATTCCGCCCGGAGCATCGCATGTAAGTGTTAGTGCTTCCTCCAGTACAGGCTGCTTATAGGTCTATTTGCTAACAGACCATGTGATGCCACCTCAATCCATCATCGGACAGTCTCGCCGGGCGAGCAACGCTGCGAGCCTTCGACCGATTACGATAGAGGTAGCCTCCCATCTCATTCAACCTTTCGGCTTTCAGCCAGAGTCAGTTATATCCGACGTTATTTGAGGTCTTGGCTGATACTTTTTTATATGCCTGCCGACTCGAAGTCATCACTATCGTGTCGGTTTGAACTCTGAACTTCTGAGTCCAGTCCAGGGATGAAAACCATTTGGACAACCGTTGGTGAGTGTCCTCTACCTTGAAACATGTGGCGGAGTTGGCAAACGCTTAGGTTCGAGGTCGCTAGTATGGGGCTCCCATGCTCTCTTCGGTTGCTTGCTTCTTGAGATTTTCAGGCTATCAGCCTGCACCAGGTATCACCAACGAAGCTCCAACACTCGGTCACTCAGCGTTTCCAACCACAATCATCGCAAAAGCACACTGTATTTCGTGCATTTGGGAAGGGGAAGAACACCCTAACGAGATTATGCCAATTCAATAACACATGAGTCAGGTTTGTTTGATCGTTTGATACAGCCTGTTGGGTGCGGCGATGCTACGCTATCATGTCGGTTATCAGCCAAGAGGGGAAATTTACCAAAAGAAAACGTTAACCACAACGGCCTCGTTCAACAGACGGACTCGGACCGGCCCGAGACACCGGATCGGGTTGTAGTCTGGTCCTATTGACGTTGGCGATCAGCGCAGTTATCACTTCGCAGCAGGAAGAAGAAGAAGAAGAAGAAGAAGAAGAAGAAGAAGAAGAAGAAGAAGAAGAAAGGCGTACAAGATGGAAAGAAACGACCGAGAAGTGAAGGGAGAATAACGATAAAGGCACAAGGAAGACATTTAGTATCACAACGAAAGCAAAGCCTTGAACTTGTGGAACAAGGAACATTTCATGGAATGTGGGCTTTGTTACGGGTCAGCCTGAAAGAGTGGTGCCGTTGATGGAGTTGAGGTCCTGCGTTGAAAAGAGGGTGATGACAGAGCCTAGGGTAGCCAACTAGAAACCGAAGGGAACGTGGTCAACGATTGACTTAGAATGAAAAGTGCGTGTAGCCAAGATAGCCCCCGGTCTTAGTACCCGTCAGGTCCTTCAACCTATAACCCCCCACCGTCCCATCAGGTGTGGTGCATGTGTCCATAATGACCCCGTACATCTGGGCAATGGCCTGGCTGTATTTGGTGAACACTCGGTCAGTAAAGCATCTTTGGCAGATGAACGATACGGGACTCCCTTCGTGGTGGGATAAACGGGCATTATAACATACCAAGTAGGATACGTGCTAACATCATTATTGTCGGGCCAAAACAACGCGCCATGCCAATTGCACCAGACCCTTTGGGGCCATGGCCCATTGGTTATCAGTCGACCGGGGCACGCCACTTGGCCCGCGGCGGCATGGTAGTTGATGCAAAAGACGGCGTCGGCGACCTACAACATGTTGGTATTTATAAAGATACTTGCGTAGTGGATAGGAGTTTCGAACTGACCTTAACTCTGTCTTTTTTGCCATCATTTGCATCACAAATTACTTGGGCATCCCAACCGCGCTTCTGGGCACCAGCAGTAGCCGGCAAAGTTGCATTGGCGGTATCAAGATACGCCTGCACGGCTTCCTCAGGAGACAGAGCGGTGGACGGGTCAGCGATGATGGAATCTACCCATTCGGAGAACGAGAAGCGGGTGGTGACTTCCGCCGCTCTGGAAACGGCAGGTGCTGCGGTGACTTGCGAGGTGATGACTCCCAAAGCCACAAGGGGTAGGGCGGAGAGGCGGGGGAAGTTAACCATTTTGGAAAGAGCGAGAGAAACTTGGAGAAGTTTGGGGGTTGGTGCTGTCCGTATGTGGAAATGGGAACTGCTGGACTCTGTTGATGGATGAGTGACTTGTGGTGGAAGTGTTCAACTTTGAAGCGACTGTGCCTCCCATCTTTATATCTCTTCCATATTCACACTTCCGTCCTTTTCTTGACGCCCAGCTCATGACTTCTACTCGGCCAACATGTTTCCGACGAGCTCGAGCTAACCTTTTCCAGTGGCAGAAACATTTCCCCACGCCATCTTCACCGCGCCCTTGACGCCTCTGATTCCTACCTCTAGGCCCGGTCTACGCCTGATCCAAGACAAACAATGCCGTTGTCTACCACCAGTCCATCACAGTTGGTATGCAAAGCGAGTCTCCACACATAAGATGGTGTTACATCTGTGGTTGATAACTGTGCTGGCCGCCAACTGCAATAAACCAAAAGGCAATCGGGCCGGTCCTTTAATCCGTCTGTTGGTAGGTGTTGGACGTGACAGAAATTGCTTTTGCTAATATTGTTTGCAGACACTCCATGAAGTCGTTAAAGTCTTGATCGTTTCGGACCAATGAAGCGATGAGAGTACCCATGCCCCCTGTTTATTTCACCTGAACTTCCTCAATCCCAACGAACTTGCACCCCAGATCAACGTAGTATCGTGGGATTTAAGGGGCTGCATACAACTGACAAACAATTGAGTGCAACCATGGACCGCGAGAGTGGTGCAATCTCGTTAGGAGGCCGTTACCCCCTACCCAACGCACACAAGACAGTAGTTCTAGTAGCCCGCACTTTGCCATAGTCAAGTGTCAAGATGAAGAGCTTTGGACGTTCCTGACAAATTTGAGGAGATGGTAAGGGAAAATCGAGTAAGCAACGAACATCGAGTCACTTTTGTCATCCCAAAATTTCCAAGGCCTTGCCAACTGAACCAACATGTTTCCAATCCGGCAGCCGGCTAGCAAATTCGATCCCAGACTCGCAAATAGGACCGGATCAGGAGCCGATACAAACTACCAACCTCCTTACAGTCCCTTTCAACGACTATATAAGAGATCATGAACCCTTCATAAATCCAAGCTATTACCACCCGATTAAGTCTCTACCGACAGCCCCGTTCACAGACCTCTGTTCAGTCTCATCCAAACCTACCTACTTCCTATCTCCAACAAATTCAATCACCAACATGGTCAACTTCGCCACTTTTTCCCTCCTTGCCCTCGGCCTCGTCAGCTCACAAGCCCTCGCCGCTCCCGCCACCGTGACTGCTACCAGGTCCAAATCCGCAGTCGCAGAACGCTTCTCCTTCGCCAAATGGGTGGACACCATCATCGCCAACCCCGACACCGCCTTGTCCCCTCAGGAGGCATGGCAAGCCTACCTTGATTCGGTCAACAGCACCACAACCAATGCCCCTTCTTTGGGAGCAGCAGTTGAACCTGTGCACGAGAAGCGGAGGGATCCCCAGGTAGACTGCACGAATTGGGGTGGCAGTAACCAGGCAAAGGTCCGTTTCCCTCGGGGGAAAGTCAAGATGACTCGAATATACAAGGGAAACATGAAGGAAACTGACTCCTAGTACCACTAAACCAGGTCGTCGACGCTGTCGTTTGCATCAACTACATGGCCGCAGCTGGCCAAGTGCCCTGCACAGCTCAAAAGAAAACTAGCACTGACGGGAGTGGCATTTCAATCTTGGTTTATTGCTTGTTTGGGTCTGCGATGTTGGGGCCCTATGGTGATGGGTATACGGATCCGACAAAGTGGGGGACTTGGTAAGTCTCATCCTGGAGGGCACTACTCTTTAAGATAAAAGTAATCGCTGACCACAAGCTCCGAATATAGCCAGAGCATTGCCCAAACTGCGGGCGCCATTATGGACACTTGTACTCAACCGAACGGGATGGTGACGGGTGCCAGGGGTTATGACCTGACGGGTACTAAAGCCGGTGTATCAATCTCCCGCTACCCGGGAGATCTTGCCTAAGGAGTAGGCACCTAGGTAAAGAAGATGATACATACCTTAGGTACCTCTGGTTTGGTTGTGGGATATGTAGAGGTACCTCTTACCTCCAATCGTCTATATATTTCCGCTTCTTCCTCACTCTACCTGCTTTCGAACGTTCTTTCCCAGCCATGTCCTTGTTCTTGCCCGCGAAAGTCTTTGTAGTCACCTCAGCGGTCAACCTCTCCCTCCGCTATCTTTTATGGTTTTCGCCAATCTCAACCACCATTTCAAGCCGACCCATAAACAAATCCCACACATTCCATCAATTGCGCCGCCATGTTTCACAAACTTGCCAACAGCCATTCGGTTTGTTTCCGAATTCCGTCTGGACAGGAAAGGTAAGGCAAACACGGCCTGACACTCCTGACAGCAATTGGCTTCCAACAGTCAAACAACCATTAACCCCTTCATCTCATTCTCCTCGGTACTGCTGACTGCATTGACATATTAGATCTCAAGCTTCCGCTATCTATTCCTTTCTTTCTTCTACTCGTCGCCCCCTGATCTGACACTCAATAAGCACCACCAGCATTGTGTCGAACACACGATATCCAAGATGGTCAACTTCGCTCTTTCCCTGACGGTAGCCTTTGGCCTTTTCATCTCTCAGGAGGCCATAGCGGCCCCTACTACAGCCGGCGAAGCCACTGGCGATACCCGCTTCTCTTTCTCCGATTGGGTTGACTCCGTCATCGCAAACCCCGAGACAGCCCAGAATCTTCACCGCAAGATAATATCATAGTACAGTGAATAATTCGAGTAAAGTTACATATAAATAACGCCCTATCATTGATGTTCTCATTTCGTTCTGTTCGTTTCGCTTTCTCTCTAGACAGCCTCCTTCTCTGACCTGCCTGTGCCATCGTGCTCAAAGATGTCCATCACCTCGGTACCTATACGGTCACCAAGACCGAGAACGCGCCTGGACTCCTCGATGGACATGTTGTGCGGCATGCTCTTCTCCTGCTTGACGGGGTTTCCGCCCGCCGCGAAGATGACGTCGAGCTCCTCAAGCGAGCGTTTCTTGGTCTCGACGCAGAAGAAGTAGATGATAGGGACGAAGAGGAAGTTAAAGACGGCGAAGATGATGTACTATTATCAGAATTGTGTGAGTTAGCGGTCGATGGGATTGACGGCCGTCGCCACAGGCAGGCAGGCAAGAGAATGACTTACGGTCTTCCAGCCAATGTTTGCCAAGGCAGGGGGGATGATCATGACGACCACGAAGCAAAAGATCCAGTTACCGGCGCTAGCGATGGCATTGGCCTGCGAACGGCAGCGCAGAGGCGCAATTTCGGCGCTGTAGAGGTACGGCCCACCGACCCAGGCGAGACCGAAGAAGGTGTTGAAGAGAAAGAGGAAGCCGGCGGCAACAAGCTGGCACGTGCGGTCGGCGGTGCTGGTCAGGCCGGCAATGATGGCGAAGCAGACAGCCATGCCGCCCGCCGTGATCATGAAGGACCTACGGCGGCCGAGACCCTCGATTAGGAGAACGGAGAGAAGCGAGCACAGGGCGTATTCGAGACCGCCCATGGCAGCGATGAGGTGCGACATGCTCGGAGAGAGGTCAAAGGACTCCTGGAGGATCTTGTTGGCGTAGGTAGAGACCATGTTGATGCCGGACAATTGCTGGGCGGCTTGGAAGAAGGTGCCAATGGCGATGCGATACAGAGTCTTGGTCGGGCCGTTATCGAAAAGCTCCTTGTAGGAGAAGGTGGCCATTTGGGATTGCGCTTCGTAGGAAGCGATGATAGCGTCGCGCTCGGCGAGGAGGACTGGGTCGTCAGGAGCGAGGCCACGAAGCTTGGCAAGGTTGTGGGTGGCCTCGTCGAACATGCCGTGCTTGATGAGCCATCTGGGGGACTCGGGGAGGAAGTTGATGAAGACAAATACGATGAAGGCGGGAATGAGCTGAATGCCGACGGGCACACGCCATTGCGCCTGGCCCTTGACAAAGAAGAAGCCGTATCCAATCAACTGTCCACAAGCAACCCCGAAGGTTTGGAGGCCGCCCTCGATCATGACCCATCGTCCTCTACTATGCGGCTTCGCACACTCGGCTTGCCACGACGGCACGGTGGCAACCTGTAGACCGAGACCGATACCGCTGATGACACGGCCAGTGGCTAGCTGACCGACGTGCCAGGCAGAGCATTGAAGAACACCGCCGACCAGCATGAAAAGCATGCCGAACCAGACAGTTGCGCGTCTCCCCAGGCGGTCACCAAGGTCGAGACATGCCAGGGCTCCGCCCAGGGCGCCCAGTTCAAAAGCAGCAATGACAATGCCCTGGACATTCGGGTCTTCCATGGTGGGAAAGACAGAGGTGAATGGGCTCTCGGTGATAACACCGCCCTAACAGGTCGTTAGCTGCGGCTGCTTTAGTAGGATTAATGATAAGGTACTCACCATTACTGACATATCGTAGCCGAACAACCAGAAGGCCATGGCAGCAATGCCGGCGACGGCGAAGTTGAGCGGAAGCCCGCTCAACCCCATGGTTGTCGTGTACGGGCTCAACTTGAACATGACGGGATTTGTCCAGGGGTAGGATAGTAGGACGAGATTGGAAAGGTCATCTTTGCGGTGAGAAAGCGAATGCTTTTATAGACGCTTTCACCGCGTACATATACCGAAACCGACATGACGTCTGAGATCTGGGGAATGCCGCCCTTGGCACTGATAGACAAGCTCTGGGCCTTGGAGAGCAATCATCCAGTGGGCGGTCATAGCCGAGAGGGCAGTCATCCCCGAGAGGGCAGCCATCCCCGAGAGGGAACGGCATTGGTGCGATGTCCGGAGTGGAGATGAAGGCGTGATAGCGCGGCAGCCCTGAAGATCTCATATCGTATGGTGGAATGCGGGGGTTTGAAGTTTCGAAGTCGACCTCCAAACTTTGTCACTTTGAAAAGTGGTGAGAAGTGGGGTTCTCCAAGTCGGATACGCAACCCCGATGAATGGGGTATTTTGCGGGGTGCACGTGTTATGCGGGGTAGACCCGGTTATCTGGCACGGTCCCCCCATGTTTTTACGAGCGCCGCGTTCGGGTGCGGAGTCGGTAAACGGTAAACCAACTCCCACACATCCGCGCCCGAAACAGCAGTCAACTACGAGCATGCCACCGCCAAGATCGGCAGTCGACTACGAGCTATCGTGACCAAGGCCGGCGTGGGGCCCCGCGTTCATCACCAGGGGCAGGTTCCGAAACCGGATTCATTGCGTCCAGCTAAGGACCATCAAGTTCTAGATCGAATTAGTCCTTCCCGCCATGCCCCTGACGTGCCGGGAAGGCAGCCACCTCCGGGGCCTACCTTATGGATGGGGGCCGAGCCCGGCGTGCCGCTGGTTGCCTTATTTATTCATGTGCCGTCTCTTGCTCTCTCCTTGTCCAGCACAGCTCTCACGTCTCTAGCCCTCCAAAGCCACCCCTCCCCAAAATTCGACAATGCCTTCCGCAACGAACCTTTCGTGGGGCGCTCCTCTGTAAGCTTGATCTCTGAGAAACCATCTATTTGCCTCTCCTATGTGCACTGTCCGAACCGTTGCTAACAACGTCCAGCTCTCTCAAGGTCATCGGCCACAATGCCGGAACCTCCATGGACGGAGTCGACCTTGTCCACGTCCACTTTACCCAGGACTCGCCTACCTCCCCCTTGAACATGCAGCTTCTCCGCTACGGGGAGTACCCAATGCCGCAGAAGGTCAAGAGGCGCGTCATGAAGCTCATCAAGGAAAACAAGACGACCCCCGAGGAAATGGCCATTGTCAACATCCAGCTCGGTCAGGTCATTGCCGACGCCGTCAACTCTTTTGCCACGGACCAAGGCTTCGACCTGGCAAAGGAAGTCGACCTGATCGGTGGCCAGGGCCAGACCATCTGGCATCTGCCTCTTCCCGAGCTCTTCGACGGTGACCAGATGCGTGCCCACCTGGACATGGCTGAGATTGCCATCATTGCTGCAAATACCGGCGTCACTTCCCTGGGCAACTTCCGCGTCTCCGACATGGCCCTCGGCCGCCAGGGCTGTCCTCTCTTCGCCGCTCTCGACTCGCTTCTGTTGAACCACCCTACTCTCAACCGTGCCGTCCAGAACATCGGCGGCATTGCCAACTTCTCCATCCTGCCCAAGGGCAATGTGCAGGGTTGCTATGACTTTGACACTGGCCCAGGAAACGTCTTCATCGATGCCGCTATCCGTTACTTCACCGACGGCCAGCAGGAGTACGACAAGGACGGTGCCATGGGCGCCAAGGGTAATGTCGACCAAGACATTGTTGACGAGATCCTTGCGGGACCTTACTTCGTCCACGATATTCCCAAGACCACGGGTCGGGAGACCTTTGGTGACCGTATGGCCGAGGACATCTGCGACAGGATGTTGGCTAGTGGCGCCACTCCCGAGGACTGCGTTGCAACAATCACCCGCATCACCGCTCAATCTCTTGCCGACGCTTACGAGCGCTGGGGCCCCGAAGGCGGGGTTGACGAGATCTACATGGGCGGCGGTGGCTCCTACAACCCCAACATTGTCAACTATCTCAAGCAGCGCCTGCCCAAGACTCGCATCACATATATCGACGAGACCGGTATCCCCGTCGGCGCCAAGGAGGCTCTGGGGTTCGCGCTTCTCACCCACGAGTGCTTCGTTGGCAGGCCAATGATCGTCCCCACCAACACCGAGTCGGACAACCCTGGTGTCGTTGGCCAGATTCAGCCTGGGAAGAACATGCACCGCATCAGACAAGCCGTTGCTCAGGTAAGCCCTTTTTCTCATTCCAGTCGCCGCCGATTGTCGCTAACCCCTTGCCAGTTCTGGGGTGACTTCCCAGAGGAGGACATTCGATGTACCACCAAGATGAACCTGTTGCCTAGCCTCTGCAAGTGAACAGCTTAGGGTTAAAAGATAGCATGCATTGCAAGGTGTACGGCGCTTGGAATTGATTGGATGTGTGATAGATACCTGTACCTACCTACCTAGGAATGAAAGCTGTTTGGACACAGATTCTGGGGGCGTCCCCCTGTAGCGCCAAGGCTTTCCGACCCCCTGGACTTGGTCCGGCAATAACGTTAGCGTGGGCGGAGAAGCGGAGGAGAAGACGGCATGGCTCGGCATATGTTGCACGTCGAGTCGTTTCGAAGGAAGACACCATCTCTCCTCACCGTAGCCATGCAATGAACACCGCCCAACTGGCCTTCTCCAAGCAGGTCCGGGGACCTAGCTCAAGAAGCAAACTTGGTACGCCATCCGTTCATGCCCACACGTAGACGTTGATGTTGACACGCAAGCAGCTTGCAAACAATGTCGCGACCGCCACGTTAAATGCGACCAGCAGCAGCCATGTGGCATTTGTCGACGACGCAATATACAGTGCTCCCACGGTGACAATATCCTCTTCACAGCCTTGGAATGGAAACCCGATACGGAGCCCAGCCCGAGCTCGGCGGCATGGGAACAGAGGCCCAGTCCCGCTCGCATCGGTAAGGCCGCGCCATTACCTACCTAGAAACCTAAAGCACTCTCTGACTCTTCTTGACTGGGAATAGTGGGCTTCGTCGATGAGACATTCCAAGTGTCCCAGCTCTACCATGTCCTGCCTTCTTGCAATGCCACCGATGGCGATCTGGGCGTCTCCAAGACAAATCCAAAGGGACACGTCTTCTCGCTGGCTTCATCACACACGGGAGCCGCCGCTCCGATCACCGATGAAAAGGATGCATTCTATATGGCAAGGTACACCGAAATCATCGGGCCTAGATTCGACATGTTTGACAGCACATCTCGATACTTCTCTCTCGCCCTTCCACACATGGCTCTCAGCAACCGGCTCGTGCTTCTCTCTTGCCTCGCATCTGCCGCCAGACAGTATTCGCTCGTCACTGACCGCGGTCATCACGATGCGCTGGTGTACTACAACGAAGCTCTCAAGACATTATATGAGCGCCTAAACGATAGCGGACACGAGGCAGCGACCTTTGCCAGTTGTTTGCTCATTGCCCACTGCGAAATGGTTGAAAGTAAAGCGAGCGACTGGAACTTGCACCTAAAGGGGACGGGGGAGCTGGTCATGCTGCACCACTGGAACGGCCGAAGCGGAGGACTGGCACAGGCGGTACGTGTCTCCCCGACGTTAGGTACCTTACCTATCCATTCATGCTGACTGTTGCCACCCCCCGAAAGAGCTTCTGGATTTACTACCGCATGATCATCCTTGCTTCCCTCGCATCCGGTATGTCGGCGGCAGTAAACTTGGGACAGTTGCTACCCTTGGGATACTTTCCTGGTCCCCCTGGGGGGGAATGGACCCTCGATGCCTGGCAAAGCAAAGTCGTCTATCTGCTAGGGTCCACCCACAGGTTTTGGGCCCGAACACGCAATCATCAAGACGACCACAACGCGGATGATGCGCTACTAGACAATGAGCTTACAGCCGAGTGGAATAGCCTCGGCGATCAACTGTTGCGGCATCAAGACCAAGCACCGGCCATGTGCCAGGCGTTGAGCACCATCCCAGCAGCAGCAGCAAATGAAGATACTACCTGTACTAGCCCATTCGAAACCATTCGCTATGTCAATGGTCCCGTGTCGGCCGCCTGGCAGATGTTGCATACTGCATATCTGGTCCTCACCCTCTCTCAGCCTTGTTCTTCTCCTGGAGGAGCCGCCGCCGCCCGGCTGACGCTCCTCTCTTCGCCCGAGGTGGCGCACAAGGCCTTGTCATATGCCAGGAAGATCGTGGCCAACTCGATAGCGAATCGCTGCACTATCGCATGGGCCAACGCTGTTCAACTACTGACCATGGCGGGGCAGTGTCTAGTAGAGGCGAAGGAGCGGCAAGCGTGCTTGAGGGCGCTCGACGATATCCAGCACCACACAGGGTGGAACACTCGGGTGAATATGGAGACACTGTCTGCCACATGGAGACGGGGGACAATAGAGGTAGATGGCGGAGTCGACACACGTTCTAGGGCTGCTGACACGGTGCATTGTGGAGATCAAGGCGATTTGGGAAGGTTATTATATATCACGTGGATGGGCGACGAGGCTGTTGTCTCCTAGGTAGGCGCCCGACACCGTGGTCCATATACCCCCTATAGTAAACTGTCAAACCCGTCTTACAATAGTCCCTGGGCAATATCTAGGACTTTTGTTTAGCAAAGTCAGCTAGCTGGCTGGTACCGCGGGAAGGATGCTCCACAAGTGATCCTTGGTCCCATTGTCCTCGAACTGCACGATATTGGCGCCATTGGCGGTCGACATGCCGTCAACGCCGGCCAGAAGACCGCTGTTCTTATTCTTTAGCAAAAAAAGGCCATTCCCATTCCCATTCCTCCCTTGGGAAGAGAGGATGACTCGCCAGAGATGGTCGCTAGTGCCGTTGTCCTCATATTGCTGAAGCACAGCGCTATTGGCGGTCGACGCGCCCTGCACGCCCAGCAAGAGACCACTGTTGAGGTTCCTGATTTTGAACCAGCCGCCCGGGGCGCGCACAAACTGCCACAGGTGGTCGCGCGTGCCGTTGTCGTCGTACTGCTGGATGTTCGCGCTGTTTGCCGTCGACATGCTGCCGTCGACCCCCATGAGCTTGCCGCTGTTCTCGTTGCGGAGCTGGAACACGGCCGGTGTCCAGACTTCAAACTCGGACAGCCCCCAGCCGTTGCCGGCGCCTGGTGGGTTGTTGGGCGCGACCACCCGCAGTTGCGAGGTGACGATGGTCGGAAAGGTGATCTTGGTCTGGCTGTTGGAGGTAGTAGCATGAGCGGACCCGCTGCTGCGTTGCTGGTTGGGCACCGTGAGCCAGGAGGCGTTGCCGCCGGCGGTGGGCCAATACTGGAGGTCGTAGCTGGCCGGCCGCCGAACGCCGCCGCCGTCGTCGTAAAAGTATAACCTAACGTCCGAGACGGCTTGAGGTCGCCGGAGGTCTATGGCGAAGTAGTCTCGCGCATTGGGACTGCCATAGGAGGTCCAGCGGCTGTTCTCCGGGATCCCGGTGCGCCAGACAATGCCGTCGATGGCTCGCCAGACATCGTCGTAAGGAGAGGTGTAGGAGGCAGAGGGCGTGGTGCCCTGGGGGAACTTTTGGCCATTTGCGGCGATGTTGACGACTTCGTGTGACGGCATGGTCTGGGCCAGCACAACGGGACCGACGTTGACTGTCAGAGACCCCAAAGTGCTACGGCTGCCGGCGAGGGTGCCGTCGACATAGACCCGCAGGCCTTGGCCCTGACCATAGTGAGACCCGGTGCTGTCCCATAGAACTGTCACGTTATGGCCGTGGTAGGCAGCGTTCTCTAGCGCGAAATGGTCCCATGAGGGAGGCGCCAACGGGTTAACCACCAAGCTGTCGTCGCGCTGAACACGCAGACCGATGAGGCCGGCAATGATGTTGTCCACAAAGGTAGAATGGTTGTAGTCCTCACTGTGGTTGGACCTGTCATAGTCAGACATCCAGGCATCTGCATCAGGATCATGCGCTTCGGCCACATAGGGCTGGCCATTCTTGTACTGGGTCGCAGCGTACCCTCTCAACAAGCTGATGTAGTCTGCCGCCGAAAAGTACGTCTGCGCGGGATAGTCGTTCAGCAGGTTCTCCACCGCCGTCAGCGTCTGCGAGGTAGCAAAGGGCCACGAAGGACCGTCCCACCGGCAGCACGTAGTGGCTTCGTGTAGATACCATTTGCTGCGGCGCTCAGCCGTCGTGGGCCCGTAACTGGCGGAGAAGCCCTGGGGGTCCTTGAGCTGCGCAAAGGCTGCAGTGTGACTGGCGGCCGTGGGCAAATTAAACATCCACGGCAAGTAGCCCATGATCTCGCGCGTCGTCAGCAGCGCTCCAGACGGATTGTTATCGCGGGCCTGATGCTTGTAGAATCGGGAGTTCATGTCCCACAAAGTTTGCTGCACCGTTTTCTGCAGGGCATCAGCGCGCTGTGTGTACTCAGTGTTGCGGTCCGGGTCGCCGGCTAGGGCGGCGATGGCGGCAATAGCGCGGGCATCGCCATACTGGTAAGAGTTGATGGTCGGTCGGTAGCCAGCACCGCCGTGGTATGGGTCGCTCGACTCATACGACGCAGCTGTGTACTCGGTGGCATCCCAGACCGGAGCCTGCCAGTACAGGCCAACGGCACTGTTGAAGTGGTTGTCCCAGCCGCGGTACTGCTTAACCAGGTTTTCCAGCTGGCCCACAACAAAGTCTCTATCGCCTGTGGTCAGATACTGACGCCAAAGGGCACTGGCAGCCCAGAAACTGTACTCATGGGCCCAGTCGGTAGTGTCTGCGTTGACATTGTCTGTGGTTGGCTTGGAGAACGTGCCGGGACCGGCCAGCCAATAGTTGGCAATGTCCTGGCCGTACTGGTAGTTCCGCAGCCAGCGGCCCTCGTTTATGTGATGTCCGGCGGCGGCCACCACGCCGCCGTAGGGGGCGCCGTAGTCAACCGGGTGCAGAAACTCGCTGGCCATGTACCCATACTGGGCACCAGTGTAGACAAGATGCTCCTTGTAGGTTTGGCAACGGTAGTAGTACACTGCCTGGATTTGTACGTCAGGTACGTCGAGAAAGGCTATGTTTTCTTCGAACCAGTCAGGATCCTCACGGCCCGTCAACAGTGAGGCGTGGTTGAGGAATGTCGTTCCCGCCGCCGCCACCGGCACGGGCCGACAGAACAGCGTCAGGACAACGACACCCACACCCACGCCGCTTGTGCCATATATACGCATTAGCATTACTTTCAGTAAATCTTGTTGAAGTGTAAGATATGGAACGAACACAAAGATGGTGACAGCCGTGTTCAACTTCAACAAATGTCGTGGCTGATTTCAAAGTTTAAGGAACAGTGAAAACATATACGTGTAGAGAGAGAGGTAGACAAAGACATACCGGGGAAGAGAAGAGGCCAGGAGGTTCGTATGGTCAGAATTATGGAGGGATAGATCGCAGCGACGCAGAGACACATCTGACTACGTACCCCAAGCTGATTTTCCCTCAACACGAGATTGATGTACCACGTCTCGCCAAAGCGGACGTGGTTGCAACATTGATCCCTAGTGGTAATGATCACCGCCTTTCGATGTTACCGTACTCAACTCCAGGCGGTGGGCAATCGAGGCAGCGAACTTGAAAACGTGCTCGAAATTCCGCTACATGATTGATTGATGGGCCTGACGGTCTATAGATGGCGTATAGGTACTCCGCTCTTATGCAGTTGGCTTGGCGACATACTGACCCATATCAGCCTGGCAGATATGTTTGGGGAGGAAGATTACTCTTTCTAATAACTGTGACCGTTGGCTGCCAGTCTCTTACGTTATATTGCGGCGTAGTCAGCTGCAAGTGCATACCTGTCGTTGTATAAGTGCGACCCTGCTCCTGCAAATATCATTTAACTGCATTGCTGGACCGATTTGGGAATGGGAGCTCTTGCCTCAACTTTCTTTCCTCTACTCTACTCTACCCAGGGCAGTCTGTACCTTTACTCTTTCCCAATTAGACCCGCCCAAATTTCGTCACCTGCCCAGTCCTCGTCGCCCGCCCAAGTCCAAACTACCTGTACCAAGCCAAACCACCAAATTCACCACCACATTGAATCGTCGTGGTCGTCGCCATGGTCATCGCCGTGGTCATCGCTGTTGCAATGATGAAAGTCAGTTGACAAATTGAAATGGGGACGCGAGCTTACTTAGGTAGGAATGCGAGCTTACTCTACTTGGGGATGCGAGCTTACCTGTACTTGAGGATGCGAGCTTACTTGGGGATGCGACGGTCGTCGTCGTCGTCGTCGTCGTCGTCGTTGTTGGTGGTGGTAGTGAGAAGGAGGTTGCTTTCTCCAAGGTCAATCATCATCATCGTCGTGACTCCGCGCCAAAGGAGCCCCCCGCATCCATTCGCATCACAGACACCGTCACCAGACTTCAACCAACCATTCTGACACATACCGCCCAGTCTTTTAGGGGTTTCCGGGCCGTGACAAATATGAAGGAGGGGAAATGGTAAGACGAAAAGAGGGAGCGGGCGAAGGGGAGAGAGAAGGAGTGCGTGGGGGTGAGGGAGGCTTCGGTTCTGGCGGTGCCGTGCCGGAGACGGAGGGGTGGTGGTGCAGATGGTGATCGGGCTTAGAGGCTTGACCGGCAAGTTGTTCGGCCGAGACTATGGTGGAAGAGGCATGGAGTTGAGAGCACACAGAGATGTATAAAAGGCAAGGCGGTGGTACTCTTGAACGATTCTATCTTTCTCTCCAGAGACCATCAATCATCAGCCCTCATCCCCCTCATCCCCCTCATCCATCGCTCTCAACACGCCTCAACAAAAGTTTTGCACCATACCTAACTACCTACCTTCGGAAAAAGCTGAATCTAACTTACTTGCCCCCTTCAAGTCATCAGCATGCAGTTATCTTCAACTCTCGTCCTCCTCGCCTCCTACTTTGGCCTTGCCACAGCCATCCACCTCCCCGACGGTGCCTGGGAGGGCACCACGCTCGCCAACGGCACGTACTCCATCAAGCCCGCGGGCGCTCCGGATAGCGAGTCATTCCTCGTTGAGCCGACCACCCAGAAGAAAAGGTCCGGGGCGCCCTTGGCCAAGCGTTACGTAGGCTGCTTCGGCTATCAGCTCGATCACAGCGGAGTCGACGCTGCAGTGGTGGGCTTGAAGAACTGGGCAGGCAGCGGCCATACGCTGGCGAGCGGCGACAAGAACACTTTTGTGGCATTCATCTCAGAGGGCATGATGGCTTACTACTGCATTGACGCGCCGCGGAGCAGCGGCAACCTCGATGTCGACGACGTCAACTACGCCCTGGAGCAGATGGACGCCACCTGTCAACGCTACGAGGCGAGCTACTTCAAGTGGGACGGTAGCGTCGAGATTGTCGGCAAAGGTCGCTCTGGAGACAATGTCTGCGTTTGAGAATGTCTTGGACCGTCATGGTAGTACCTCTAGGGACAAAGAAGGCGAGGGAGAAGAAATTTGTTGTATTCAGAAGGAAGACAAAGCTACGAACGATCGCGGGGGAAAAGCTCGTGCTGGCTAAGGGAAGTGGTGCTGGGCTGGCCGGCTGGGCGCAAGAGAATGGGTTGGTAGTTATCGTGGACTTGGGGTCTAGATGTGATGTAGTTGGTTTTAGGAGCCGGTCCTTACAGTTTGGAATTTGTCGGAATGGAAACGGTCGCGTATTAGTTCGTCCAAACCCACCTGGTTCATATCCCTCTCTCTCACTTTGAAAAAAAAAAAAGCAATTTGAAACTACGCCAGTCTTGCTTCGGTTGAGCGTATTGGAGGCCCTTTGTAAAGCATCGCTACCACTAACCACTAAGCCGTTCAGTCAGCGGTCTTATATATGGACGCTGGCTTATTTACTTCGAGCCTCCGATATCCCATATTCTGCCTAAGCTATTCACATCAACCAAGGTCTTCCATCTTCCCACTGCCACATACGCCTTCTTATGTCACTCCTCCTTCACAGTAGTATACCCCTCCACCCTTTTAAACCACTTAATCTCCCTCGGCTTCACAAACATCGCCTCCGTGACCTTGAGATACTCCCCGTAGTACTCCTTCGTAAACTGATTCTTGAACAACCACTCCGGATTCTTAGTCCTGCAGTTAATCCCGCCTGTCAGTACACGTACGTCCACGATTACCTAGGTACCTTATCAAATAACATTTCTCCACTTCATCCCTGTCTCCGATCCAAGGCTCTCATTCTACTTTTGAATCTTAGTTTAAAGAAAGGGGTAGGTAGACCTACCAGTGCTCAATCCACGATATCTGCCCCGGGTTCTCAGGGTCCTGATACACTGAAAAGAAGGTGCACTCCTTCTCGGAGACACACTTGTCGTAAACGTGTCTGTAGGCCTCGAAGAAGGCCTTCACGTTGTTCGGGTCGATGTATATGGTGACATGAAGGGCGCAGCCCTCTGATTCGGGAATGTTGGGGTAGATGGGTGCGTCGGGCATTTTGAGTACGGGGGTTGTTTGCTATGCCTAGGTATGTAGTGCTCCGATGTGTATGTGATGATTGAGCAAGGTGAAGCGTTTTGCTAAAAGATGATTGTGGCAGAACTTATGAGATACTTCACATCGCCACCTACCTTTTTCTCAAAAGGTTTCAAAACTTCAGGGACATTGTCTCGACTACTGCTAGGTAGGATTCAATGCGGAGTCTGGTCAGTTGATGCAGTACGGTAAGCACTAGGTACCTAAGGTAGGATTATGAGTCCATGATACCTTACGGATGACGGTGCAGGAGATCTTCATATTGTTTCCCCGCTCGGACTCCAAACTTCGTCTTCTCTCTCCAGGGCCGTCACACAACCTCCGGAGTGATCCCTGCGTTGTGACGGGGCGCTGGCACACGGCATCCGCGTATCTAGTGATGATGGCTGCTAACCTCCGAGCTGTATCGGAACTACCGGCACCCATAGTGGAGCACCGAGACAACTTTGCTCAGATCGTGCCTCCGGAAAAGCCTCTCTTAAAGTTCGGGCAGAGCATCGAGGATGTTTTCATCTCGAACCTGACTCCGGCACGGGGGTCCGATCTCGTTACAATTAACTTGTCTCGACCACCTGCGCCTACAGTTCGACGTGCCGTCTACTGTCTTACATACTACCCTTGCTACCTCTATACATAAACTTCACTGTCTACGACTACCTAAATAAGCATGTCGAAAACGGAATCAGCAGTCCAGCAACTTCCCGCTGTCCCTTCAGATGTCACTCCCGAATGGCTCGGTTCCAAGCTCGGGCATAAGATCAAGTCGATCGAGAACACCCGCGCCATCTGGGGAACGGGCAGTAAGCTATTCTACACCATCACGTATGAAGACGAGATGGCTAGCAACCCCGAGAGACCCAAGCACATCTGCATCAAAGCAGTTTTCGACCCCGAGATGATCGCGGCCCAGCCATGGACAGTCAGCCTAGCCCAGCGTGAAGCGGACTTCTTCTCCAAAGTCGCCCCGGGCCTCGAGAACATGATCTTCCCCAAGGGCTGGTGGGGAGGTACGGACGACAAGCAAGGCATCTCCATCATGGACGACCTGAGCAAGTCGGGCTGCACCTTTCCGCCCGAGGTGGCATCCTACCCAGTCGGCAAGGTCATGAACGGCGTCGAGCAGCTAGCCGGCCTACACGCACAATATTGGGGTCAGAGCCAGGCGGACCACCCCTGGATCTGGAACAACTACGACCCGGCCATGAAGTTTCTATGCGCGCCCTTGGACGAGGCGGTGCGGCTCCCCGGCCGACCGAAGCTGCCGGCGTATCTGATGGACGGCAAGCGCTTCAACGAGGCGCTGGACCGGTACTTTGCCGAGCGCAACCCGCGATTCCGCACGTTGCTCCACGGCGACACGCATATCGGAAACGTCTACTTCACGGCGGATGGGCGCATCGGGTTCCTAGACTGGTCGGCTTTCCACTTTGGGTCGTGCTTCCACGACATCGTCTATCATATGACGGCTATGCTGACGGTCGAGGACCGGCGTGCCCACGAGTTTGAGATCCTGGATCACTACCTCGACACGCTGCACCGGCTGGGCGGGCCTAGGTTCGACCGACACAACGACCCCGAGGTTATGATCGAGTACCGTCGGTCGTTCATGACCAATTGCATCTGGTTGATTTGTCCTTATGGTCTGCAGAGCAAGGAGCGGGTCGCTATGCTGTGTGAGCGCACCGTTGCTGCGTACGATGACCACAAGGTCCTTGATGTCATTCTTGGGCAGCCCAAGCCGGCCTCTTGAATGATAAGGTACGAAGGCAAGAGAATAGGACCTGCGGTCTGCTGTTATCGGGCGGTGACATATGGCCAAGTTCGCACCGTCGAGCAGCTGCAGACACTCCCTCATGACGGGCCACATCCTTGGCGGAGGTCCCTGCCGAATAGCTACCGAAAATCCGGTTCCTTTTCCGAGGGGTAGATTGCTTGAATTATGCTTTTTCAATTGGGCTGGAGGTAATGGGGGCCATTTGAACAAAGAGGGTGGTTTGTTGGTGTTGGGGGGAAGATTTTCAAAAATGCGGGGTGGGTTGTGCGTTTATTTGTGGCACCCACTGTACCGGGCCTCTACTAGGTAGATTTAAGCACCTGTATAAGGCTTACCCACTGTAATGTCAATGTCAACCAAACCTCATCTACGAATGTACAACCGCCAGTCTACATGTTTCCAACACACGCTCCAACCACCACTAAAAACCACCCCCAGGATAAGCTGAGTCCCGAGATTCTCACTCTCATAATCGATGAACTCTTTTGGAGACCATTCTACAATCCGCGGCCAGGAATCTATGCCTCAATCTCTCGAAAGTGGCAGTATCTTATCGAAGCACACACTTTAGCGCGCATCAACTTAACGCTCAATAAGGAAGACCTCTCAACTTTCGCGGCTGTCTTCAAAGATACACGCCGCCAACCTCTATTACGTACCCTCACCCTCAGCTTTGATCAAATCTGCCCGCTCAAGGCAACCTGCGTGCGGGACATGTCGCATTTAGCTTGTCTTAGTGGGAAGAGGGGTTCACGGACATGATGTTGCGCCATGTTGAGATGCGATGGCCGGACTGTGACGAGCCGATTGGTGGGTATTATGTATATGATTTTGCTTCTCCTCTCTAGCACTAGGAGGAGAACATTGCAAGCGGAGGTGCACCTATTACAAGGAGACGGAGATATAGATCAAGAGCAAGATCAAAAACCGGGATACAACAATGCAGAGTGAACCGTGTGTTATCACTGGCACGGTTAGACGGACTTGGACATTCAATGCTCCTCACATACGCAACGTCCCGTCAAAACACTACCTAAATACCGACTACTACCCAGGGGCAGTCAAACAGACAATTTATTCCACCATTAGTAGCTTGGCGCTTCTAAGAGCGGCGGATAACTTGCCAGCTATCACTCCGTCATCTGATGGCAGACGAAGGGGAAGGAATAATTGTATATCATCGGCCATGGTTCATTACAGATGACTTCAACGGGCTTCCAAGCAAACTCTATCCTTCTCCTACCTACTATTGTACCAGTCATCAACTAAAAACATGTCCCTACTATACACCCTCGGACGCACATGCGCACTCGCTCTGGGCCTCCTCGTTGCTGCGGCTACGGCCGGGCCTTGCGACCTTTACGGCGCGGCCGGAAACCCTTGTGTTGCAGCACACAGCACCACTCGAGCCCTATATAGTGCCTACAACGGTTCGCTCTACCAAGTACGACGCGCGGACGGTACTACCACCAATGTAGCACCGCTCTCCGCCGGCGGCGTTGCCAATGCTGCCACTCAGGACTCATTCTGTGCTGGGACGACGTGCGTCATCTCCATCATCTACGACCAGTCGGGCCGCGGCAACCACCTCACCCAAGCACCGCCCGGGAGCGCCGGCAGCGGCCCGGCCCCCGGAGGATACGACAACCTAGCTAGCGCGACTGCTGCGCCGGTCTACTTGAACGGCCACAAGGCGTACGGTGTCTTTGTGGCGCCCGGCACCGGATATCGCAACAACGCTGCCAAGGGCACGGCCACAGGCAACGCGGCCGAGGGTCTGTACGCGGTCTTGGACGGGACGCACTACAACGGCGGTTGCTGCTTCGACTACGGCAACGCCGAGACCAACAGTGCCGACACGGGTGCTGGCCACATGGAGGCTATCTACTTTGGAAACTGCAATGTCTGGGGAACGGGACAGGGAAGTGGACCGTGGATCATGGGTGATCTGGAGAATGGCTTGTTCTCTGGCCAGAACGCAAAGTACAACGGTGGCGACCCGGCCATCAAGTACCGCTTCGTCACGGCGGTCGTCAAAGGAGACTCGTCCAATCTGTGGGCGATCCGCGGCGGCAATGCGGCTTCGGGCTCGCTATCGACCTACTATAGCGGCCCGCGTCCGTCGGGCTACTACCCGATGAAGAAGGAGGGCGCTATTATACTCGGCATCGGCGGCGACAACAGTCACGGGGCCCAGGGCACCTTTTACGAGGGCGTCATGACCACCGGCTATCCATCCGACGCGGTCGAAAATTCGGTTCAGGCCAATGTCGTGGCCGCCGGATACGCCACCTCTCTATAAGGGAACCGGCGTAGGTGTCTGGCAGTGCTGCTTGGACACCGTCAACGGTTAACAGTGATCGCTTCAAGGGTTTCCATGACAGTTGCTGGGGCTTGGGCGCAACTTCTCCGAGAGTGACTAGGTAGAGGTACCTAGGTAGCTCTCGTCATTTAGTAAATGCAGAATGTGCTCCCTCTGTCTCCATGTTTCACCAGAATTTAACCGGCGACTATGTATGACGTGCACATTAAGCTTTTACCCCGCGTTAGACTTCGGCAAAGACGGCACCGACAACGGCCCGAGCTTGGCAAAACTGCGGTGGGGCTATTTCGGCACATCACAGAGGTCGTCGTCACCGTTCAAGTAGGCCGAAGCCACCACAAGTTGGGGCTCTACAGTACTGGGAGTCTGGGAATCGAGAAACCGTACAGGAAAAGTAACCGTGACAAAATCCGTAGACTTTAAAATAACCGTACACCTTAGAGAAACCGTTTGCAGGAATCCCTAGGCTCTGATTGGCTGAAATAAAATTGGGGCGCCATGTGCGTCGGGCAGCAGCTAGGTGGGACGGACCCAAGAAGAATTGAAGAGATTCCCGTTTTAGGAAGGGACGATGGGAAGAAGAGAAGTTAAGGTTAGGAAAGGATAACGGGGGAAAGAAGGAGGTACACTAGAAGCAGAGAGAAAGGGAGGGAGTTCAAAATGCTTAAGTCCCATCGACTCCCCAACTCTCCCAACCTCAACCTTTTTACCACCATTCGTCAGCTAACCCCTTCATCAATTGAAATGACAGCGATAACGACGATAGCGACAACGAATTGTGGTCTGCTATCGGTCCCGCAACGGCACAACGGCATCCTTTATCTGTACCTGACTGCCAAGAACGGCAGGTCGCTTACACCCGGACGATCTTCAGTTCCACTTGGTGTGTCTTATGCCCTATAGGCAACGTATTCCCGCGATAGCAATCAATGAGTGGCGAGCTAGACGCTGTACCTTATCACCTGCCGAATATGGAAGTTCAGGACGCATCAGCAGCCCACGGGTTGCGACTTCTCTTGTCAATAATTCTAATGGGTACCTTATATAAGGGCCGGCCCGTCATTCATTAGTATCTTGGCTGCGTCTTGGCTGCTTGCTTGGCATGTTCAGCCTCTTCTTTCCCTTTTACTAGTTGTGAAGATGGCTCACAACGGAGACGACGAGACCGAGACATGGTCGGGCAAGGTCGCCGAGCATGCTACTGACGAGAAGCACCCCGACTTGGGGTTAACGGTCGATCCCGAGTCTCTGGAGGGAGAGACCGGACCGCTGGAGACGGCCGAGGATATCGTCACCCACGTCATTGCCGTCGACGACGACCCGACCTTGAGCCCGTGGACCTTCCGCATGTTCTTTGTCGGTGAGTGGCCGCCGTCCCCTTAGCTCTAGACAAGCTGCTAATGGAATATGTAACAGGTGTGGGCCTCTCGGTCTTCGGCGGTGTCTTGCAGGAGATCATGTACTTCAAGCCGCAGGTCGTCTACGTGTCCGTCATGTTCTTGACCGTCCTCGCCCAGGCTCTGGGTTCGGCCCTGTCCCAGTTCATCCCGAGAAAAGGTGCCATCGGCCGCTTCCTCAACCCGTTCCCCTGGAACCGCAAGGAGCACACTGCCGCCGTCCTCATGGCCTCGGCCGCCTCGGTGTCGGCCCTTTCGACCGAAGCCCTCTCGGTGCAGGAGCTGTGGTACGGCGGCTACCCCAGCACCGCCGCCGGCGTCTTCATCACCCTGTCCTCTCAGCTCATCGGTTACGGTGTCGCTGGCATGATGCGCTCCGTCCTGCTGTACCCGACCAAGATGTTGTACCCGGCCAACCTGCCCATCACCACCGTCATGGAGACCCTGCACAAGCCCAAGGCCGAGACGGCGAAGCGCTTCAAGGTCTTCTGGATCATCTTCGTCGCCATCTTCTGCTGGGAGTGGTTCCCCGAGTACATCTTCCCCATCCTGTCCGCCGTGTCCATCTTCTGCCTGGCCGACCAGAACAACGCCGTCTTCACCAACCTCTTCGGCGGTTCGCAGGGTAACGAGGGCATGGGCTTTCTCAACATCTGTTTCGATTGGAACTATATCGCCGGCTTCGGCTCGCCGCTCTGGATGCCCATGCAGACCCTCACCAACAGCTTCATCGGCTACCTCGGCGGCATCATCCTGTCCATGGGTCTCTACTACAGCAACATCTGGAGAGGCATGGATTTCCCCTTCATGTCCCAGCTTCTGTACGACGGCAGCTCCAACTCGACCAATTACGTGCCGTATAACGAGACGCTCATCATGAACCCGGACTTCACCATCAACACTGACGCCGTCGACGCGGTCGGCGTCCCGTACCTGACCGCCACGTACGTCAACTATCTCATCACCACCAACGCCAGTCTCACCGCCACCCTGATCCACATGCTCCTCTGGAATTACGCCGACGTTAGCAAGGGCTGGAGCTGGATCACTCTCGACAAGGTCAAGTCGCTGCTCAAGCCGTCCACGTACTGCTTCTGGAGGTCCACCGGGGCCCGGACTGAGGCGGAGAAGGAGGCGATTCTCCAGGACCCGACCATCGACCCCCATTACCGCCTAATGGTCAACTACCACGAGGTGCCCAACAGCTGGTACGTTGTGGTCTTTATCCTCAGCGCCATCGTCGGTCTCGTCTGCCTCTACGTCATGAAGTCGACCTTGCCCTGGTGGGGATTCATTATCGGCATCCTCCTCCTTATCGTCTTCATGATCTTCTTCGGTGCCCAGTCCGCCATCACGGGATTTACCGTCAACCTGCAGCCTATCATGCAGATGCTTGCGGGCTACATGTTTCCGGGCAAGCCGTTGGGTAAGTTTCGATCCTGCGAGATTGATTTCGGCCTCGCCAAGTGCTAACCTCTTTCTAGCCAACATGTACTTCACCACGTACACATACAATGGTCTCACGCAGGGTACCCTGCTGCTTCGTGACCTGAAGCTCGCCCAGCAGAATAAGCTGTCCCCCAGAGCCACCTTCACCACCCAGATGGTCGGATGTGTCATCGGTGCGCTGCTCAACTACGTGATGATGATCAGCATTGTCAAGAACCAGGCCCCCCTGCTCAAGTCCGCCGAGGGTAGCAACGTCTGGTCCGGCGCCCAGGTGCAGCAGTTCAACACGCTCGCCATCGCGTGGGCCATCGCCCCCAAGATGTTTTCGATCGGCGCCCGCTACCAGTGGGTCACGGCGGCGTACCTCGTCGGCTTCCTCGCCCCGCTGCCCTTCTACATCATGCACCGGTTCTTCCCGCAACAGCGCATCTGGTCGTATCTCAACACGGCCATCATCCTCTGGTACCTCGGCGAATTGTTTGTCGGCCTCAACGCCTCCATCACGAGCTATTACATGCTCGGCGCCTTCGGTCAGTTCTACCTCCGCCGCTACAGACCGCAGTGGTTCGTCAAGTGGAACTACCTGGTCTCGGCTGCCCTTGATGGCGGCACCCAGGTCATGATCTTCATTGCCACCTTCGCCGTCTTTGGCGGGTCCGGCAAAGCGGTGCCCTTTCCGGAGTGGGCTGGGAACCACCCGAATAACTTGGACTATTGCAAGTATAACTCTAACTAAGGTAGGTAGTTTGGTCATGGGAATAGCGTCTCCCGTGTAGGTGAAATATCAAATGGGAGAGCGGGACGGGATCCCGAGTTTTCTACCATGTATGGTCATATGTGCTTATTTGTGGCGTTTCTTTGTCCTATATAAATAAGCACGATGTTGCGTCAAAAAGTCAAGATCTCTCCATCTGTCACACCTCAGGCAGGGTGCTTGATGACAACTCGGACTGGCCCTCCCATCTGCGCCAACGCCAGCTTGTTCTCACGCCCGCTTGCCTTCGATCGTGACCTGTCATTCATTACATATGCCGCCTTCACCTTGACCTCCACCAGGGTATCACTTCCTCTCTCTCACTCTTCCCCTTCCATCACTTCCCACTCTTCCACCGCCCGTTCGCCCTATATCCTCCTCCCACCATTCGTCTCTGGGCCTAACTCATGCCCATAACTCCCATAACTCCCATCTCTCCCGTGGTCATTATCCTCCCACCCACTACTCATCTCAACCGGCTCAATCCTCACCGGCATCTCCACCACCTTCTCAACCGACAACATCTCATACGGCCGGCTTTGTCCCTGCTCGTGTGCAAAACCGCCCCTCTCAAACCCGCTATCCAACTCCCTCGGTCCCCCACCGCCTTCCGCGTCTTTTACGAAGGGTACGCCGTATCCTTGCCCGCGGCCTGGCCCGTACGGCTGGCCGTCTGGACTATAGCTTAGAGGTAGGTTACTTAGGGGGGTGGGGGTATCGTCTTCTGAAGATTGGCCGCTGCCGTCGCCGTCGCCGTTTAGGGGTTCTGAGACATGAGCTTGTTTCCGTCGGTCTCGGATTCGGTAGATCCAGACGAGGTAGGCGGCGAAGATGAAGGCGCCAATGATGGCTAGACTGCCCATGACGCCGCCTACTATGGCGCCGATGTTGGAGTTGGAATTCCCTTCTGAGGAGGTTGATGGCGCGGAGTCGGAGAGGGAAGTGGATGGTTGGGAGGGTGAGGTGCTCGTTTGAGACGGGGTGGGGAGTGTCGATGCTGATTCTGTCCTTATGGAGGAGGAGGAGGAAGTGGTTGTGACCGCAGCAACGTAACCAGCGGCATCGGCCTGCGAAGCGGTGTAATGAGTTCTCGTGGTGGTCCAGCCGCAAGCGATGTACTGGAAGGGACCGAGACCGTTGTCGAGCGTGAGGTAGGCGGTTGCGCAGATGGAGGCTCTGATGGTGCTGCCGGAGGAGTCTTTGCTTGAACTGTTCACCGGTCAGCATCCTATTTCCCCTCTTCCATTCCTGGGCTTCCTTTATCCTCTCTCTCTCTCTTTCCCCCCATTCTCTTCTCCCATCATCTCCCAAAAGAAATCAGAAAGACATACCATGACGCAGTCGACAAATCCTTCCTATCCAAAGCCCCACATCCATCCTT
Organism: Neurospora sp. LNF1-1; assembly: GCA_009805225.1. Taxonomy (NCBI): domain Eukaryota; kingdom Fungi; phylum Ascomycota; class Sordariomycetes; order Sordariales; family Sordariaceae; genus Neurospora; species Neurospora sp. LNF1-1. The sequence goes on from RAOM01000123.1 coordinate 43,268, forward strand.
ACACTCGTCCTCATCAAAGCAACTCCCCGGCATCCAACACCTGCCTACCTCATCCTCGGTTGTCCCACAGAAACCAAATAGTCCGCGCTTGAAGTCGACTTGGAGCTGAAAATCAGTGGCGGGTAACCGTGTTCCCGAGTCTATCTGGTTGTGGATTTGTGTGTAGCGGGAAGCGATTGACTGTGTTACTGTCGCTGGTGGGGTGATGAGGGAGTCTGGTTCTGAGAATGTCGGTGATGCCCTTTTCTGGTTGAGGAGTGTCGTCGGGGTTGGCGCAGGCGCTCGCGCATGGCGATTGATATCTCGGCGATGCGGAGAGGAAGACATAGCGTTGAAGGATTGAAGTCCGAGTTCTCGAGATGGAAAGAGCGAGCCGAAGCGAAAAGATGGACTCCACCGCGACAATCCGAACGCTCGGTGCTTCAATCCGAGGTGGACGACAGTTGCGATGAAGGAGAGAGAAGTGAGAAGAGAGGTCGGGTCAAGAAACTCGAGGTGCTCGTTCCGTGCCGCTTCCGAGATTGCAGGTCACCTATAGAAGGGCCTGAAGGGTTACATCTGCCAGGGGCTGAGAGGTCTCGGCATCGTGGCATCCTTGTCGCAGGCAGACACTGGACGATAACGTCGAGCGGCACGGAAGTGCGATGGTTGGGGATTGAAAAGCAAGGTTTCGGAAGGCTGAGGGCGGCACGGTTGCACAAGGACAGCGCCATCTTTCCACGTCATCAGTGCCAACTAAAGACGAGCAGGCAGTTTTAGAAACGAAAGGCCGAGGACATTGATGTAGAAAAACAAGTCCAGTTTTTGACGTCTCGGCAGCCCGACACCAAGGAAAACCAAGCCGGATACGGTATCCCGAACCCTCGGGCCCCTCGTGCCAATGCGTCCCGAAAACGCGGGGAAGCCGCCAGGAACCGCTGTCGAGAACCGTGACCCCCACCAAGGGAGCCATCGAGCCGAGCAACTGAGAAGACGATGACGATCTACCGATTGGAAGATGCAAAGTTCTCTCTTCTGCAAAAGTTCCCAGGCCGTGACTGGCTTTTTGGGGGTGGATTGGCGATCCTCATGTTCCCTCCCGTCATGCACCCGAGGCACGCTTCCCCCGCATTTTGACCACGCTGCCCAGACGCGGGGTGCAGAAGCCGCCATGTTATGTTAGCTTGACCATCTCCACGATCGAGATGACATCCGTTGATGCCAACCGGTTCCCATTCGAACCCATTGCGAATACAAAACTCACCTTGACTCCCTCATCCACCGTCTCCCAAGTCCCTAGCGACTTCTCTCATCCGTCACCAGACGCACCATCCATACCACCATCACCACCACCACCAACCACCACAACCATGTCCGACCACAAATCCATCCTCATCACCGGCGCCGGCGGTCTCGTCGGCCCCCTCCTCGCCACCCGCCTCCTCCGCGACCCCCGCTACTCCTCCTACACCATCTACCTAACCGACCTCGCCCCACCCATCGTCCCCTCCGGCCGCGACATCATCAACCCCTCGCGCGCCATCCCTCTCCAAGGCGACATCACCTCCCCTTCTTTCGTCTCCTCCCTCATTGCCGCCACACAAAAAGACGGCGCAAAGTTGGCAGCCGTGTTCATCTTCCACGGCATCATGTCCGCCGGGTCCGAAGCCAACTTTGAGCTATCCCTCAAAGTCAACGTCGATTCTGTTCGTTTGCTTTTGGATGAGATTAGACGGACAGCGCCAGGGACGCGGGTAATTTACTCAAGCAGTCAGGCGGTATACGGTCAACCCTTGCCAGCGGTAGTGACGGACGATGTCATGCCGACGCCGCAATCAACCTACGGCGCGCACAAGCTGATGATGGAGACTTACATCAACGACCTGCACCGCAAGGGCTTCATCGAGGGGTTCGTAGTCCGCTTCCCCACCATCTCTGTGCGGCCGGGCAAGCCGACGGCCGCTGCTTCGAGTTTCTTGTCGGGGATCATAAGGGAGCCGTTGGCGGGGAAGGAGTGCGTGGTGCCTATTGAGGATCGCAGCTTTAAGTCGTATCTGTCGAGTCCGTCGACGATTGCAGAGAATTTGGTAAGGGTGTTGGAGATGGATAGTGACAGATTGCCGGAGCATAGGAGGAGTGTTAATTTCCCGGGGATTAGTGTGAGTGTGCAGGAGTTGTTGGATGCGCTGGAGAAGTATGGGGGGAAGGATAAACTGGGGCTGGTGAAAGAGGTGAGGGATGAAGGACTGGAAAAGGTGTTGAGGAGCTGGCCGACGGATTTTGATACGAGTAGGGCGGTGGGGGAGTTGGGGTTGATGGTTGATGAAGGGGTGGAGGGGTTGGTTGGGGAGTATGTTGAGAGTTTGAAGCGGGGTGAGTAAAAGTGAGACGAAAGGGGGGGTGGATGTCTCTTTGAGCCTTATCCCCGACTTGTTAGAGACTGCTTGGGAATCTTGTGCGCAGAAATGGAAGATCAAATGTCTGCAGTGTTCCTCGTTGTTCATGACATGTGTGACTTTCTAAGCGAGATGCCGAGCCGGTGTGACAGATATATCATGATTAGTGGCAGGTAGGGTCGTACACCCGTTTGAGCCCCAATGCTGTGTTTCTCCTGATCCTTGTTGTCTCAGTCTTTGACCACAACATTCCAACCACACAAGTACCGATTGCAAGAGCCGGAGGTTCCCGTTCATGCAGGCTATATCGGTCCTACCCCATGGGGAATTGCTGCCGAGATCCGAGCCAGGTAGTTGGTAACCTGGTCTGTGGAAGTTTGCGACTGCCGTCTATCGGGGAGGCCTTTTAAGACGAACCATGACTCGCTGTGATGAATACGGCAAATAGCCGCAATGTGAGCACATTTTCAGGTCGCGTTGAGCTCTTTTGTTGCGCGACCTTTATCCCATTGGAGGTCGTTCTGCCTCTCAGGTAATGGACCCAATGGATGCACTCCGATTGGAAGCCACCTGGATATGACGTAGAGCAAGCGGACGACGATGAAGATAAAATTCAGACGGCTCCCCGATCACCTCATCTGAACGAGGTTTGATGCGATCATCAAATCCTTACCTCTGCCTACACTTATTAGTAGCTCCAAGAACAATGGCAATTGCCCTACCTGATAGTCATCAGCCGAAGGACCGGCCCGAGCCGCGGGACGAAGTCATCCAGCCCTGAACCCTCCAGCGACCATGAAACTCACCATGATCTGAACGGCAAGACCCATGTGGCTTCAGATTCACCGGGAAGTTCGCCGTCAAAGCCGCCCAACCCCATCACCCCGTCTTCCCTCACCACCATCCGCACTCTCTTCACCACCTTGCCCTCTCTCCCCCTAAGCAGCCCCCTCTGGTACCTCATCGAACACCTCTACCGTCTTCCCAACCCTCCTCCACCACGAGTTCGGGACCCATCCCACCCCATGCGCATCATCTGCGTCGGCTTCCCCCGCACCGGCACCGAGTCCCTCGCCCAAGCCCTCTCCCACCTCGGGTATTCGCACGTCTACCACGGGTGGGACATCGTTTACGACCCTTCCGATCTTTGTTACTCCCCTGGTTGGGTAAGGCTGGCAAGGAAGAAGTTCTACCCTGTTCCCGGTAACCACTTGGCCCAGTCAGTGATAACAAGAGCGGACTTTGAGGAGCTGTTGGGACATTGCCAGGCCGTGACCGATGCGCCGGCTTCTGTGTTCGCTGCAGAGTTGATAGCTGCCTACCCAAAAGCCAAAGTAGTGTTGAATATGAGACGGGATGAGGAGAAGTGGCAGGAGTCATTGGTGAAGACGATCATTAGGGCGAATGGAAGTTGGGGGTTTTGGATGGCGAGTTGGTTGGATCGGGAGTGTTTCTGGGCGTGGCATGTGTATGAACGGTTTCTTTGGCCGTCACTGTTTAGGTGTGTTGGTGGCTATGGGGAGTTGGGGAGAGTAGTGAGAGGGGGTGGAGGGAGGTGGGTCTGGAGAGGTGAGTTTTGTCTTTTTTCCTTTTTGTTTCCTTGGATCCACTTGAAGTGCAACTCAACAATGGTAAACACGTGCTGACTATCTCAACCATCATGGCAGAGCATTGCAACATGATCCGAGGATTGGTCCCTCCCTCCAAACTGTTGGAGTGGTATATCGAAGACGGCTGGGAACCGCTCTGCAAGTTTCTTGGCAAGGAAATACCGGACATCCCTTTTCCTCATGCCAATGCGGCTGTTGGCGATTGGAAAGCGAGAGAGGAGCAATGTAACAAGCGATGGGTGGAAAGGGCCTTTATCAACTTGTTCCTCATTTTCACCGTGTTCGTCTTCTTGATCATCGCTTGCTGGTGGTTTTGATGCCATGGGCAGGACGAGGTTAGGGCACGTGCGACAGACCATGGGCACCGGGGATGGGGCAGCTGACCGGAAAGCGGATGTCGGTTGTTGTGGTTAATATATCCATTTGTTTCCAAGAAGCGCGCGCGTCGAAACAGGTGACATTGTCCAGAACCGAAGGACTTGAAACGAAACAGAAATTGACGGAGTTGCGGGAAGGAAGAAGAAACAGAAAAAAAAAGCTCTGACCAAGCTCGGTTGGTGTTTCACTAGCCACACATGGTGGGGCTTACGGGAAGGCAGCCGCCGCCTCCACCGACTCGGTCTCCACTCTTTAACCTCATTCAGCACTTGGACATGTCCTTCCGCGACAATACAACCCTATCGACCTTTCTCCCTGGATCGCGTCGCATCATGTTCCGAACGGCCCGCCATTGCGATGCCTTGACTTGAAACGACCTCGGCCAGCATCAAGGGAGCGCATCAAGCTTTGCGCCTTCAATCTCGGCACCGTCAGCCATGGCCTGACTCCCTCGGCTCGTCCAACCCAGGAACCGGGCATGGCAACCCGGAGAATAGATTGAGCCTCCATCGATGCCGAAAAGGGGTCAGGGGATATAATGGAAGCCAAGGTGTATAAGATCGATCGGCTTCCCGGCTTGTTCCCAGTGTCTTGTCTTCCACTACCACCAAGCCATCCTCACCACCACCATCACCATGAAGTTCACGGTTCTCGCTGGCCTCGTGGCCCAAGCTCTGTCCGTCTCTGCCGGCACCATCCTCTGGGATGGCCGATTCAACGACTTGACCTCCTCCACCGACCTCAACAAGTGGTCTTGGAGCAGCCAGGTCGGCCCGTACCAGTACTACATCCACGGTTCTTCCGAGGTCACCGCCTACGTCAACCTCGACTCCAGCTACAAGAACCCGGCCGACACGGGCTCCAAACAGGGTGCCAAGATCACCCTCGACAAGACGGCCTTCTGGAACGGCCAGACCATGCGCCGTACCGAGCTGATCCCCCAGACCACGGCCGCCATCAACAAGGGCAAGGTCTTCTACCACTTCTCTCTCATGCGCAAGGACACCAACGCCCCCGCCCTCACGCGCGAGCACCAGATCGCCTTCTTCGAGAGCCACTTCACCGAGCTCAAGTCCGGCTGGCAGTCGGGTGCCTCTGGCGTCTCTGACCCCCTGCTGAGGTGGGACATCGGTGGCCAGACCAAGTGGAGCGTCAACTGGGACGCCGGTGTGTGGCACAACGTTGCCTACGAGATCGACTTCAGCGCCAACACTGTCGGTTTCTGGCACTCTACCGGCAGCGATCCCCTTGTCCAGGTGATCGCTCCCCAGTCTGCCAGCACCAGCAGCAACGGTGCTGACTGGCACGTCGGTGTTCTCGAGCTTCCCCGTGATGGTTATGCGGATACCACTGAGGATTTCTACTTCTCTGGTGTTTACATTGAGAGCGGCAGCATCACCACTTCCGTCGCTGGTCCTGGTATGTCATCCCCTTCCTTCCGTACCTAATCATGAATACTAACAAGACGGTCTCTTTCAGGCTCCTCCTCCCCGAACCCCGGCACCCCCAGCAGCAGCAGCAGCAGCAGCGTCGCCCCTATCAAGTCTTCCACCTCCTCTACTTCCTCTTCTACCACCTTTGCTACTTCGACCACTCGTGCTGCCGTGAGCAGCAGCGTCGCCCCCGTCAAGCCTTCCACCTCTACTTCCTCCTCTACTTCCTCCTCCACCACCGTCGCTACTTCGACTACCCGTGCTGCCGTGACTACCGCCAGCGCCGCTCCTGCTGTCACCACCTCGAAGACTAGAAGTAGATCCTGCACTCGTAAAACTTCCGTCACCACCACCAGCGCCGCTCCTGCTGCCACCACCTCGGCTGGCTCCTGCACTGCGGCTCAGTGGGCCCAGTGCGGTGGTAACAACTTCTCTGGCTGCAAGACTTGCGCTTCCCCGTACAAGTGCAACTTTATCAATGACTGGTACTCCCAGTGCTACTAAGCCGTGGCAGTTGCAGCAGGAGAGAGAGTAGTGGTGGTTGGTTGATGGTAGACTAGGTGGAAGTGGATGCATGTACATACCTATTTTTCGCTTCTTGTTGATACTTATACTTTATGCATATACACTGGACTTGTTTGCTCAACACGTCTTTCTGTCGCTTCTTGTCCTCTTTTGCACTTTAAATTCGTTTGGAAACTTTCGTGTCACCCTTTGACAAGCTCAGCAGGCCCGGACAGTCTGGTCCATGGCACGTTGGTTGTGTCCACAAACTCATGAAGAAAGAACAAACCAGGGCAGAGTACCTACCGTCGGGATCAACTTCCACATTAAAGCAGTCACACAAAAACTGAGGTCGGCGACGAGTGGCTTCATTGACTTTGTACCTGGAAGTTACACCCGCGCACCGCTCATGTGGATGCTTGTACTCCCGAAGTCGCACTTTCCTTTGCAGCATAGCCGATGTGAAAGTCCACTCCCCTCGTCTGTCACGAGCTAGCGTGTAAGGAAGGAGCACGATGTCGACGCGAGAATCCTGAGCCCATCTGGCGGCCATTTAAACTCCCAGGATTCCCGTCTCCTCCCTTCACTCTGGATTAGCCACACTACTTCTTTTTGCACAACATCGTCTTTGCTCTGCAACCACATCGCTACTACATTGCTCCGGCATTCTTCACACATCATTGCTTCATTATCCACTTACACTTTCTTGGTGTTAACATTCCACCCTTGGACCATCAGCTTGTCAACAACACCAAGGTTCTTCGAGAGGTGAGCTTGGCCTTTTCCGTACACCCATTCATCCCCATCACGGCAGCTAACAGTGTCTTCCCCAGCTTTCCAGTCTCACTCGACCACCGCCACGATGCGTTACACAAGTCTCGTTCTCACTTCCCTTCTCGCCACTTTCCATGTCTGTCACGGCAAACCCATTCCCACGCTCGATGATCCTCCTTACTCCGAGGCCGAGTCCATCTCGACAACCTCTGCCGAGACCACAACCCTCACCGAGGAAACCACTTCTCCAAGCCTATACCCTACCGACACAGGGGATTTCCCTTCCCACTTTCCAGAGACCACCACTGCGACTAAAGTTGTCGAGTCTGTGACTGTTTCTATCACTGCTTCTGAGGCCCAATCTGCAGAGGTCCCTGCCACCACTGAGGAGCATTCTGCCACCACCGAGGAGCACAAGCCCATCGAGACACCTGCCACCACCACATCTGAGGAGGACGCAGCTCCATCCGACCATGAAGCCCCCTCGGACGATGCAGATTCTTCTGACGATGAGGCTTCCTTGGACGATGAAGCCCCCTCTGAACATGACGCTTCCTCAGATCACGAGGCTTCACCTGAAAATGACGCTGAAGCCCCCTCGGACGATGCAGATTCTTCTGACGATGAGGCTTCCTCGGACGAAGAAGCTCCCTCTGAACATGACACTTCCTCAGATCACGAGGCTTCACCTGAAAATGACGCTTCCTCAGACTATGAAGCTCCATCAGACAATGATACTTCATCAGACCGTGATGCTGCCTCCGATCATGACGCTTCCTCGGATAATGAAGATGAGGCCCCCCCTGCCGACTCATCGCCCAAGCCCCAGGATCAGGACCGTCCCTGCGGCAGATTTGATCCCTGGACTATCCACTCCCTCTCGCGGTACTGCGATGACGCCGACACGGTCTGCGACTGGTCCTTCACCATCGACACCAATTGCCCCTCGCTCGCTCCAACTCCTTGCTCTTTCTCCATCAAGTCTCTCGGCCCCGGTTTGCCTGCCTCGCGCTCTCCAAAGCCTGAGAAGGGCGAGGATGAGTTTTGCGGGCCGTATGAGGTGCATTCGAGCTGGAGCGGCCAGTTTGGACCCGGAGAGGGTTTCACGACGTTGAGTGTCATTGACGATGGCAATAAGTTGGTGGCATATCCGGCTTATAGGGATGATTTGTTTGGGAAAGATGAGGCGACGGTTCCGGATGTGGATGTTGCGGTCTATGCTTTGGGTTGAAGGATGTCATGAGTAGAAGAGGGTGTTAATGCGGCAAGGAGTCATCGGTATTGTATTGATTGTTGGGGTTTATTGGGTATTGGATTATGGGATTGACAGAGTCATTGTTATGGAGTACATCGTAGTCAGGCGAGAGATAAGTTAATGGAACCATGTCGTTCCTCGAGTGCTTTTCCCTTTCCTTCTTGCTCGATGAACGACTTTGCTAACATAGCATACATGAATGATGGTCGAATGTCCACACACCATCACTTCTTCGGCATGTACACATCTTTGGCGTTGTGCCACGGCCCATCCCCAAAGCTTTCGGCCTGGAAACGCTCCATCGGTGTCATCCCCTTGGCGTGGGAGGTCTTGGTCTTGTCACTCCTTTCAACCTCATGGTAGTTGCGTCCCGCCATTGTTGAGCTGCCTGGATAATTCCACTTCCTTGTTAGCCCATAAATGGTCTTTCTTCTCTCCTCTCGTTCGGTGGTGGTGCCTGACGAACCTGTAGCAGAAGTCTTGTCGACCGATGTGGACTCTCGGCGGATCTGGCTCAAGATAGTATCGAGGTCGGTATCCATGTTTGCAGACCACAGGCTGGGAGAGAGAGAGGAAACAAGGGCTTGTTCAAGGGTATAGTTGCTTGAAGCCTGGATAAAGATGGTGTTGAAGTTGCATTGCTCTTCTATTCATCAGACTGATGGAAGTGACACCGGCTTTTATATCCTTTATTTCTTTTTCATGCCCACACACCGACACGATCTTTCCACGAGCAGTCCTCCCACCACGGGGGCCTTGACGGGCATGACGAGTCTCCAGCCCATAACATACACTATCAAGGAATGTTTCCTCAGCCAGAGGACCTGACGCCCTGGTGAGTTGGTACTTGATGATCTTCAAACAATACGGCAGAATACATATTTCCTTGGGATTTTTGAAGTTATCGAGCTATATTCCCGGTCACTCTTGGTAACTTTTCGTTGACTGATGTAGTCGTTGCCAGCCAAAAAAAAAAAAAAAAAATGGGTTTAATGTCTTTGAACGCTACTCGGTCCCGAATGCTCTCGCGCGGTGCTCATTGGTCGGTTGATCACTCGTTTCTTCCACGGTTTCACACACCGTTTAAGCCGTGGTTGCACAATGGGCATTCTGGGACTGAAGAATCATTCAGTTGGGTAAGCGCACAAGAGCACAAGACCCTTCCTGTTACGGCAGCAGATTTGTGGCTAGAGGTAAGTTCTTGGCCAACCAGGTTACAAGTTCATTAACCGCACAATACTCTAGGCCATGGATGTTGCACCCAACCAGTCTCCTTGTTTTCCAAACACGGTAGTCAACGCAGAAGGCAGGCTTCCATTCCCAAGTGATGGAGGGTTGCAATAAGGCAACAGACGTTGGTTGCATTCGGTTGGACCCGCACCGTTTCTAGTGTAGTATGGGATTGGGGCCTACAAAGAGGCAGGCTTAGACTGCCAGGTTGTAGATCTGTGTTTCTCAGGGTGCTTGTATTAAGGTATTTTGCTAAGACAAACTGACATTCTCATGAGCATGGCGAATATCGCAGGGTGAGGTATCCCATACGCGCTTGAAAGACAACTGAATCCAATTGAGGACCAACAAACCACCGACCGGCATCGAGGAATATCTCCACGCTGATGGATTAGCGACGGGAGGCGAGACGGAAGATCAATTGAAAATTGAAATGTCATTCTGTACCTACTACACACGGGGATATGGATTCACTGCAGATGATGCAGTCCACGGGCAGCACTGGAGACACTTACCACTCAGCTGCCCTGGGGCTTCCGAGGAGATTTGTAGGTAATTGTGGGGGACCCGAGACGCAATCTGAATCTGTAGCCAGGGCTCACGAGATCCAAGCTCGAAGCTCTCTTCCAAATCCATAGAAACCTGATGTTTGTTATTGGAGAGAGCTGCAGTCTTGTTTTTCCGACCTCTGCCCCTAGCTCCCCATAGCAGGCTCGATGTCCCGAGATCTTGGCGGTATCGCAGCGAGGACTTGGAGCCCGGCCATCACGGACAGCGTTTTAGAAGGGGTGATGCACTAACATGCAAGTCAGAGAGAAGAAGTGTGTGTGCCCCAGGACGTCCCAGGTACCTATTGAGGCCGTTGGTGCCGCTGCCGCTGCTTGTGGCCTCAACCCAACTGAACCCGGCCTGGCAGTGGAGTTGCCGGTTTTTCGGTCTCAAAGCCATCGACCAATGACGGGAGCTGGTGTTGTGGGCAGCGTGCGCGTAAGCGTGAAGAAAAGCCACCTTCCAGAGCGACATGGCGTCTTATTTCTCTTGTGATTGGCGCAGCATGCCTGCAGTGTAACACGGATTATTATGAGTTGCCGTTGATGATGAACATCTGGTGACAAGGTGAAGGTCAAGGTGGTGAACCAGTCCCCAGACCAGGATTGCGGTTACCGGTACCACCCAACAAGTTGATGAGGTGTGGTGATGCATTCCAAGTTCCTTCAGAGCCTCATCCCTCCGAAGCTGTGTGTGAACGTCGAATGTGGGAAGTGATGATTGGCGGGCGAGTAAGTGGCTTCGTCCAGTCGCTTTGGCTTATGGTTTGGCACTCTGCTGAAGAGGACACAGGAGGAAACTTTCCAAGAGAAAGCAAGAGAGTTGGGCAGAAAGGGTCGGGTTGTACGAAGACACGGTAGGCATTTCCTGGTGATGATCTAATTACGAGGCATCGAATTCTGTGGAAAGAGATGGTGTCTTGAACAGTCAACTGGGCGTGAAGCGTTCTATCCAACAAACTCCGAAGGGTGCTCAGTGATGACCTTACATACAGTGGTAGATCCTCCTTATTGGAAGAACTTCCTTGATTGTTGCCTCCAGTTCTTCAAGAAGTTCTGGAATTGCAAGAAAGTCATGACCGACTTGCCTGTCGCTGTCAAACTTTGAGTGTCCGTGGGGCATCGAAGTGCAAAGTGGGAAGAGGAAGGAGCCACTCAACGATATTGACTCCTGGTGAAAGCTGGAAAGGGCTGCTTGACCAATGTCCCTTCCCTTTGTTGCCTGCCTACCGGCCGAAGGGGCAGGCAAATCCGCTTTGTCCAAGTTCCCTCCCGTCCGTCCCTTTGCCTAAAGTCGATTACTTTCGTTGGTTTTCAACGCGTTCCAACCAACCTAACATCCTCCAATTTATGCCCACTCACTTCTGCCTTTCTTTCCAGCGCGCTACAAGCGCTTGGGACCATCTCTCACCGAACCACTTTCTATTGCCATAATAAATCGCGAGAACACGGTTATCACTGCACGCGCCGTCACGACCCATCCGCACATTGTCTTCGATCATCGATTTTACTCAATCACTACCTCGATTATCCATCAGCTACTAGCGATACGTTGGCACAATGGCAAACCCTCACGACAGCACGGGGAATCGGACCACGGGTGACCCTGGACAGGAAGCCGGCCAAGAACCTTAGTTGCAGTCTTCTTCTTCTGGATCCATTGCGCAACTAGATCCTCACCATGGTCTCTCCGAGCCGATCTTGTCAAAGCAGCGATTGTCTGATATCGCAAAGCAGGCGCTGGAGATAATACCTCCGCAAGCATCAAAGGGTTTTGGCCCAAACCCTCCATCATCCTCCCCAGGTCCAGAGGCGCAACCCTTTTCGGATGGTGATACTCCCGACCAGATTACATCCGGGTTGACAGTGCCACTCCACCAACCTGTGCTAGAGGTTTGTCACTTAGGACGTCCCAGTGCTCTTCCAAACTCTTCCCAGGGTCGAGTGGAGCAAATTCTCTCGGGTGGAAACCTTCCGGAAACCGTCACATCAGAGTCGCCACATACTGTCGATGAGAATGTGGTAGAAGAGCTTCGTGGCATTTCTCGAAATCCATCGGCGCCATCATCCAATGCTCCAGCCTCATCCCCTTCAAACCGCAATCCGAGAGAATGTCGTTATTGTCTCCGAAAAAATCGAGGAGGAATATTCTACCGCGAGGCTGTCTTGGAGTAAGTGGAAGTTGCCCAGGGATAGAGCCTAAGAATTATAACAGAGGCGAGCAAGACAAGCGACGAAAACAACTGGGCATCTAAACGCAAAACCTTGAGCTAATACTCGTCATGCTACAGAGCTCACATAAGAGAAAAACATCGCTTTATTTGCCTTCAAGGCTGCGAAGACCTTGATTTTTCTACAGCACATCATCGCCAGCAACATTATAACAGCACAATCCATAGCCCCAGGACCAACGATCAAGACAAAGGGCCGACGTCGCAACTGTTCAAGTGTGGTCGATGCGGCTATACTACGGACCACCGCAGTAAGCACCTACAGCATCTCCGCAGCAAACACCCGTGCCCGAAAATGATCCTACCAGCCATGTACGAGTGCAAATTCCACGGCCCGACGAGTCTCGATAGAGAAAAACATCTCTCCCATCTCGAGAACGAAAAAGCGTCAACGGGACTGTTCAAGTGTGGTCGATGCGGCCATACTACGGACCACCGCGGTAACCACCTACAGCATCTCCACATCAAACGCCCGTGCCCGGAAATAGGGGAGCCAACGATGTACGAGTGCAGATTCCACGGCCCGACGAGTCTTGATAGGGAAGAACATTTTACCCATCTAAAGGACTGTTCTTCACACCCGCAGGTATATAATATTAAATAGAGTTGCGTTGGGGACTTGTGTACCCACGGTGGTGCTGTATTGTAGTTGCGTTGGGTGAGGGTGAGGGCAAGGTTGTGGTATAACACAACGGATACGGGAGGATAGGCTGGTACAGTGGTGAGTTGAGCTGGTCTGTGTCCGGGCGAGTCCCGGGCCGGGAGCTTGGAACGGCCTGGAATTGGAGCCTATCGTGTGGGTCACGGCACGACATGGCCCGGGCTCACTGTGGTTTTTGCTTCAGCTTTTGATGTCCAGTTGTTTCTTTTGGATTTCTTCCCGCCCTCTTCTCAGCTGATATGGGACTTGGTTCCTCTGCACCTGGGTTCTGTTGGATTTTAGCGATCATTGTCACTTGTACTCCCTTGGAGAACATTCAGGGCTAGATAGACTGCCCTGGGAATAGCGTTGGTGCTTATTGTTTTAAGATATGCGTTATTCCCAAGACTTGGTCGTGTTTTGTCGCTTTGTTCTGGTCATAACTAGTGTACGTGGTAGATGAGGAACACAAAGCAATAAGACTCAAGAGTACCCTTGTCGACTCCGTTCTTTCGGTCCAGGCCACACTCTTATTTTTTCCTTGCATATTTTTTGTCTTCATCGTACTCATTTTTAATCCAAGAAAGGCCCCCTCACAAGCCCTCGATCGCCTTTGTCAGCCATGCTGGAGGTGGCTGCAACCATCACCACAGTCAGGTCGATCCAGGACCGGAGTTAGACACCCCGTCGATAGCATCCCACGGCCCGTCGGTAAAAGCCTCGGCTTCGAAGCGTTCCATTGGTGTCTTATTTTTTGGTATTGTGTTGCTGCTTCGGCTGTTCGTGGTCTGTCTATCGACGGCGTGGTATGTTCTGCTGGTGCTTGTGTCTGTGGGGTTTGCGGGTTAGTGAATGCCCGTATTGTAAGTGATAGCGTATTAACAGCTTAGCACTGTTACGGGTGGTTATAGGAGCATCAATTGTTAGTAGCTAGATCGGACGAACCTGTGGGTCTTGAAGTGGAGCCGGGACTGTGGTTGGCTGTGGCTGAGGATGAGCCTTGGCGGATTTGGTGAAGGATGGTGTCGAGATCACGCTCCATGGTTGAAGTATTGTTAAGGTCGGCGGTTTAACAAGAGAGACTGGGAGGAAAGCAACGTTTTTGGGGGTATGGTGTTTGAACTTTGAAGAATCGAGGGTGGATTTGGGGCGACGATGAAGAAGAAGACGGGAATGATGAAGATGGTGATATCGAAGATGGTGGATGGTAAAATGTACGTACCAAACTGCTCTTGATGAACAAGACAGCATACTTTGTTTATATACGAAGTTTCTCGACCGCATCGCTCTCAAATTGAACGTTTGGAATTCCAGGATAATCGCTCTCATTGTGATATGTGTAGGTTGTGCTGTGGTTGAACTTCTTTTCGAGCGAGAGGCGAAGAAGCGGGCTTATGCTGCGCAGGTGGGCGTCGACCTCAATTTGATCTAGAGTTGAGTCGACCAGCCCCTGCAAAGGGGAGCGAAAACAGCTGAGACGGCATTTTTGGCCTTCGGCTCACCGATAATGAACTTCTTGAGAACGACTTCGAACTCGGCGAAGAGGAGTTTGGATATGGAAAAGGAACATGGATTGCTGCTCGTTTCATGGCGATGTCGCTGGGTCAGAAAATCTAGCATAGAATAAACCGATGGTGGTGGTTTGTGGCGTTCGCTGTTCTTGTGGATGTAGGTCGCAAGGCAGGTGAAAGGCGCCACCTGATTCAACGACATATATTTGAGGTCGAAAAGGCGGCTTAAAATCCGTCGTCAGGTCTGCGATGTATGGATGAAGGCACTTTGGCACGCATGCGGGATTCTTGCAAATATGCAACAATGCGAGGTAGCTTATGTATCCTGTACTCTGTATAATGACGCAGCTTCCTATGGGGTTAGGGTTGGACGTGACATTTTCTTCAGGTGGGGGGTCACCTGAGCTCTGGATCCGGATAAGAGACCTGACAATCGCGAGGGAACCTTCCGATGTCCGAGGTTCCCGGACTCTAATTGGCCACCTATCTGTCAAACTTGCAGTGTATTTCAGAGGCTGTATTTCAGAAGGAGGAAACACCATACCATCATCTCACCTGTGCGTCAACTCCCATTGGCCACCTAGGGTATCTTTCAAACTTTTACTGTATTTCACAAGAGCCAAGACCATGATATTTTCGCCTTGGTTTGTTCCACCTCAGGATTCTCACGGCTACGGTGAATAGGGGCCTCACAAAGCGGGGCTTCTATCACGTGACAAGTCGCTTTTGGTACCTTTTCTAGATAGGCCGTAAATTACCGAAATCTTTATTTCGCGGGCGGATTCCGAGGTTAGTATTAAGGTTAGTTAAAGTTAGTTAGAGTTAGTTAGGGTTAGTTAGGGTTAGTTAGGTTAGTTAGGGTTAGTTAGAGTTAGTTCCGGGGGTGCAGGGGGCCGGTGAGAGGCCCTCGCGTGTGAATGTATTAGTCATATGTTGGTCATATGTCTGTAAATTACCGTAATTACACAGAGGGTACGGCTGGTACTTTTTTATAAAAAAATGGGGTTTGGACAGGGATCTGAGAGGCCCCTAATCACCACCCTCGATTCTCACGGTCGACCTACTTATAAGAGACACATGCCCGGGCCCGCCGCTCAGAACTAAGGAACCTGGAAACACCATACCTTAACATCATCCCACCCGCGCCGTCAACTCCCGGGCCGATCGCATGCGCGAGTACCCGTATCAACTGCAATAGACTGGGCAACTCGATGTCTTCACCTGCACTTCTCTTATACTAAATAGCATCCGAGCTACTGGCCATAATCCCATGCATCAAGTTTAACGGCTGGTCACTTGCACTCGAATCTGAATCAACACGCAACAAAGAATTGATCGGGTTTGAAAGTTGTTTCGCATTTTCGCTAGTACCAAATTCATCGAAAACCCCCGGAGATACAATCTTGGTTGGTACGTGAACACGACCGGCAGGAGCACAACCCTAACCCTCGTTTCACAGTGTCCCGTACTGCCCGAAATGGAGATGTCCGTAACCAATCCTCATGGCCACCCCGAAGTATCTTCTACGATGTTATCCCCAAACTCTAATCTACCCTTTCTGGACGATGACTTCATGAGGGATTGGTCACATGAAAACGGCGCCATATTCGCATCGCCACCGCATTCTACTTTTGGTCTGAACAGAGAAAACCAGCCAGGCCCCGCTACCGAGGTCGCCGCCGCTTTGCCATGGAGCGTTAGTGACCCGACGTCGTATTTGCAGGCCGCAAATCAGGATGCTACCCGATTATTGCTGCTGTCTCCAATCAGCATCCAAATTGACATGTCTCGGTGCACTTTCTGTCGACCACAAAAGAACCGTTGCTTCGAATTTCCCAGCGAAGCGGCGTTAAAGTGAGTCTCCGGTAACCCCCACTCTCACCATGTGGCAATGGGAAACCCGTACATTCGAAATCCGCATATCCCAAACCGCCAAATCATATCAAACACATACTAACGACATCGCCTTTGCATCACAGACTGCACATCGAAACCGACCACAAATACCAATGCCACAGCTGCCCCAACGTCGGATTTAAACACCGATACAGGCTCGCCAATCACTACAAAACACAGAAACACCGGCCCAAGACCCCTGGTCGTCCGTCTGATCCAAGCTACAGGTGTGGAAGATGCGGCCAATTCTGCTCACATCGCGGAAACCATCTCCGCCACATACAGACCTGCAAAGGGGGGAACTTGGATCAACCAATGAGTTATGAGTGCGATGATCACGGTGCCACCAGCGTTGATAGGAACCATCATGTCGCTCATTTGAATCGTTGCAAAAAGAAGGGACAGAAGAACAATCACGTCGGGCAAGAAACCGGCAGCGGTTCTAGGAACGGATCCCCTTCCAGCACCGGGTCGTAGCCGTAACACCCGGACTCGGACCACCCGGTGGGGCCGGGACATGACCCACGGCGACGGGACCAGCGGGCCGGAGCGAGTGGGCACGGGAGGGATGTCACCGTTACTTTTGCTCACCACCATCACATCCAAACACAACGTCCAGTCACCACAAATGAGCGAAATAAGTCCATCCGAGTATCGGGATCTAACACACTCCCCCTCCTCACTGATGAGTTTCGCGCAGCCGCCGTCGAGCTTTTTCACGACGGCAGCCAGAGTTTCTGCTCACCGCGGGCGCGAATATCATTAGGCGAACAACACCTTTTTATCTCCATTTCTTCGTTTTTGTTGTCATGTGAAGAGGCAGTCGAAAACTTTCCTGTTGGATTTTATTTATTTCAGCGGGGATTGGCATTCATTTCTCTGCCAGATGGGATCTCTTGTTTCATGTTTCCGTCTGTTTTCAAAGTTTATACAATCTCGGAGTCGGACGTCTTTTCGGGATGTGGATCATGGTATGAACTTCTGTTGCCCTTGTCGTCTGTTCCTTTTTGGGTATGTTATCGAAGCTATTCTCATCTCTTGGCATTCCTTGGCGACCTCTCACAGGAGTTCCGCCAAAAGCAGAAATCGGGTAGATCTCTTTTGCTTTTCTTCCTTTTTCTCTTTCTTTAAATGTCCTGCAAAATCTGTAGAAATGGTCTCGATGTTACATTTCCCTTTTTCATGAAGCGTTTCAATCCTTTCTTCCAACGCGTCCATGATCTTTCAACTCGACAATCACACATAATGAGCACCCTTCGCATAAACCCAACCCCAATTCAGCCTGGGTTTGTGGTTCAGTTCCTTCATCAAGACTGCACATGACTCTGTTTAACTCTTGTCCTCTTCACTTCTTCGTTTTCTCGTCCAAAGTTCTACCACCTACAAAGCGCATCCCTTCCTCGATTCACCGGATGACCCCAGAGGACTTATGGTAGTTTATCATTGCCTGCTGTAGCATTCTTCACCATTCTCATATCTTGGATGACTTCTGTTTCACCCTACAACACGGTCCCCACTTCGCAAATTGTCCCACGATGGCGATCTCCCCAGATCAAAACTGCCCGAGGAGCAGATTGTGAGCGCGCATGACCGGCCTGCACTTTCCAAGCTTCTGAGTCTTCTCAAGAGCGTCAGCTGCTACCGCTGTACACCTCAGTACAGCACGAGATCTTCAGGTGCCGGGTCGGACAGATCGCTAAGCTTGGTATCTTCTTTACAGCTTTTGTGACGTTTTTAATACAACCTTCAGAAGTGCCAAAACGATCACCAGGGAGTCTCAGTCTGTCAACTTCGGCCGTGGCGCCTACGATACCACCATGTGCCGTGTTCGACCAATAGCGAGCCTTCCCTTACAACTTGACTTAATGGACTGCCAACGTATCAACTGTGATGTCATTCAAGTTCAACCACTAGTCTCTAGCCCTCGGCTGAGGCAGGGTCAGGGGTTAGTACCGAATATTGAAGCCACGAATTAGATCTTTCCAATGAATGCATTGGCTTTCTTATTGGATTTTTATTGGTTGAGATAATCGGGTTGAACTGGGGTAAGTGGGGTGCGTACCTGGACTAGGCGTGGGGCTTTGGGAGGGGTCTCGATATTTCATAAAGCTTTCCAACACGTGTATGGTCTTTAAACTCGACAATCACAACTCAACGAAAGCTTGTCGAATAAATGGCCCATCAGTTACACAGCAGGACAAACCATGAGAAAACATGTGAAACGGTACCTAGCCGGCAGGGAACGCCAAGCTTGAACTTGTAACTCCCCAGCGCTCCTTCCTATTCGGTCTGAGTCAAAGTCCTCAACATTTTCCGATCGTCAATCCCCCGCCTTTTTATTTCCTTTTCACCCAGCTTTGCATTCATCTCTTATATGTTCTACCACCTACGAGACGCGTCCCTTCTTGAATCTACGGAATGGCCTCAGACGACTTGATTTATTTTTGGCCGTTATAGCACTTCTTACCATTCCCTTTTCTTTATATATTCGGCACCCTACAACTCCCTTCCGAGCCGCTCCACGATGGCGACCTCTCCGGCACTTGAGAAGGTCGAATCAAACGCAAGTGTTCAAGCCGTCAGCCGCACTACTACTCATGATGGTGAAGATATCTTGGGCCTACAAGACCTCGACCCAGCTCTCAATAGGAAGATGCATTTGGTCAATAATGTAAGGACCGCATGCTTTCTGTTCATCCTCGTTACTCTTGCGCTAACAACCCCGACTCGCGGCAGGCCATTGACGAGATAGGTTGGACACCCTACCACACCAAGCTCTTCTTCCTCAACGGTTTTGGGTGCGTGAGCCATCTCCCACCCCGCAACCCATGAACTCACCACCGTGACCAGATACGCCGTCGACTCCCTCGTCCTCCTCCTTCAAGGCGTCATCGCAGGTCCAGCTTTCCGCGAGTTCGGAGAGAAGGGATATGACAATGCCTTGTCTATTGCTGTCTATATCGGCATGCTTATCGGAGCATTGTTCTGGGGCTTGGGTGCTGACATCATTGGCCGCCGGTTCGCCTTCAACGTCTCCCTCTTGCTGTGCTCCGTCTCCGTCATCATCGCTGGGGCCATGCCGAACTGGCCATCTCTGGGCTTGTGGATCGCGCTGATTGGGTTCGGTGCTGGAGGAAACCTCGTCTTGGATACGACTGTTTTTCTGGAATATCTGCCTGGGAGCAAGCAGTGGGTGCTTACTCTCATGGCTGGGTGGTGGGGACTGGGCCAGGCTATTACTGGATTTGTGGCATGGGGTTTTCTAGGTGAGTAATTCTTCAATCTTGGTATTCTGGTGGGAGGAAATAACTAACATTGAATGTTAGTCCCCGGGAGATGGAACTGTCCATCGGTCGATGTCTGCACAAAGCAAAACAACATGGGGTGGAGATACGTCATGTTCACCAGCGGCGCCCTTGTCTTCGTCATGTCCATCCTTCGAGTCACCGTCATTCGACTAAAAGAGACGCCAAAATACCTTCTTGCTTTGGGTGAAGATGCCCAGGTTGTCGAAACATTCCAGTTCCTGGCATCAAAGTACAACCGACATTGCTCTCTAACTGTCGAGAAGCTCGATGCATGCGGTGTAGTGTTGGGCACTCACAGCAAGAACCGCTTCTCCTTCGCAGAGACGCTTGTACATCTTCGGGGACTGTTCTCAACCCCCAAAATATCCCTTTCAACTGCACTGATATGGGTGTCATGGGCCATGATGGGCTTAGCTTATCCTCTGTTCTACGTCTTCCTGCCAAGCTATCTCGCCTCCCACGGAGCGAACCTGAACGTTTCAACCTTCGAAACCTGGCGCAATTACGCTCTCACCAACATCAGTTCCATCTTTGGACCATTGCTAGCGGGTTGGATGTGCAACATACCTTTTCTCGGACGTCGATACACGATGCTCATCGGAGCACTGATGACAGCTGCCTTCTTCTTCGCCTACACATCCGTCCGCACCAGTTCCCAAAATGTCGGCTTCTCTTGCTCTATTGCTTTCTGCCTGAACATCTACTATGGCACCCTGTATGCCTACACGCCAGAGGTTCTCCCCAGTGCCCATCGAGCGACAGGAAACGGGGTGGCAGTGGCTTGCAACCGTGTCATGGGAATTCTCTCGGCTGTTATTGCTACTGTGGCGAACACTTCGACCAGTGCGCCCATCTACATTTGCGGAGCTTTGCTTGTGGCGATGGGGGTTCTGAGCGCCTTCTTTC
This sequence comes from Neurospora sp. LNF1-1, assembly GCA_009805225.1. NCBI lineage: Eukaryota > Fungi > Ascomycota > Sordariomycetes > Sordariales > Sordariaceae > Neurospora > Neurospora sp. LNF1-1. The sequence goes on from RAOM01000123.1 coordinate 63,867, forward strand.
CGTTTGAGCCGTATGGTCGCAGGAGTTCCTGAAGTCGGTCTTGTGGCACTTGCCTCCCGTCTACAATCTACAAAAGGTCAACAACGGGAATATGCGCGAGTATGTCTGGAACCGATGATTAGGTATATTCCAATGTTCGCGGGTGCTGTCTTTTACCCTCCTATCCCAAACCAATGCACCGTCAGAGACAAAGCTGAAGTTCCATGAAAACAGTAAACAAATCCGCAAACTTCTTCCTTGACCATGTCCTTTCCTTCCCACGCACTCAATACCTCAAGCCACAGCGTTTCCTAAATGCCCCGTTCCGATCATCCCGTTCGTGTGCAAAACCCCGGGTAAGAATGGAAAGAAACAGCCGGGTGCGTGTCAATAGTCACAGACCGTGGTGCGGGAACTGCATCCCCAAACACGCTCAATTCCTTTTTGCCACTAGTACTATCAAGATTACCGCAGTAACAATCCCACCCAAGATGAGGGAGAAAACAAACCTAAAGACACATGTCCTAAAGTCCATCTCCTTGCGGCGCAGGGTTCCCCGCTCGAGATCGATCATTAGGTCTACAGTGTCAAGGCTTCTGACGCTTCTGAGGCTTCTTACGCCTCTGGTATTGCGGTTGCTGCTGGTTGTTGGTGTGTCGCCGAGGAGGGCAATGGGAGGAGCCACACCATAGGCTGGGGGCGGGGGGTGTGGTGAGGTGGGATCAAAGGTCGCAGCCCTTGTCTCCAGAAATCTGTCACGCCTGCGGAATCTGTACGGCGGCGGTCTGACAACGGCAGGGACGACGGCTGGTGCTGGTTCGTCGATGTCGGCGGCGTCGTGGATGTTGTTCTGGACGCTGTCCAGGGTGTGACCAGGGGGTCTGGTGCCCGTTCCGGCTGTTCCTCCACCCAAGGGGGAAAGAGTGTTTGGCAGCGCTGATTTGGTGCCGGTGTAACCGAGGCGGGCGCGGGCACGAGCCTGGGCAGTGGGAGGGGCTGTGTAGGCTCGTGCCGGGCGAGATGGTTCTTGTAGAGGAGCCGCCTCTGGTGGTGCAAGCTCGGTTGTATGGCGGCGGGTGATGTTGTTTTCGTTCTTGCTGTTGGAAGAGCTGCTGTCATGGACGCGTGTGGTCCGCGGGTTGGTAGTGTGACGTCCTCTCATACTATTGATGTCTCGTCCCACCTTGTTCCGCATGTCTCGCATCTCTAGTTGTATCCTCTTCAACCCTTGACACCTCTTGTCAATCTCTTGCCCCATCCTGTCCATCTCTTGTCCCATCATGTTGATTTCTTTTGGTCGGGGGCGAGCAGCGCGAGCAGTTTTGGAGAACATCGCTTATAGAATGCGTTTAGCGTGTCAGTATCGATGGAAGAGGTTAATCTTTGCAGAGAGATGGTTGGGATTGGGGAACTTACCTGGCTACCTTATCCAGGAGGAGATTAACGAAATGGTCAACCTTTTTTTAGGTAGCTTCACCTTGAGTGTGAAGGGAGGGTCGTTTTGCTCGTCTTTTGGTTGGATGATAACGGCTCTTGTCGGGATGAAAAATTCTGAAGGACGGGTTCACTATGAACAATGAAAGCGTAATAGGAGACGGACGGGTGTTCGGATCGAGGGTTTTTAGGTAGACGAGGATCGTTCTCGTTGGAATGAAGCTTCCGAAGGACAGTTCAGAATGATTGATGAGAGCAAAGACAGACGGCGAGTTGCCCGAAGATTGAGAAATATGTCTGGGAAGATGGAACTATGTGTCGAGTTGATGATAGTTCGAACTCTCTCGATGGAAAAGGGGATCGTCTTGATGGTCTTGACCGATTCTCTAGGTCGCTGTTGGTTGACAAGAAGAGGAGAAAAAAAGCAAGGCGGCTCGGAGAGGGGTTTTGTACTTTTCTACAGGGCAAACTGAACCCACATTCTTTCCTGTCCTGTGCTTCTGTTGCAGCATATTATATTTCCAGTTCCGAAGAAGAATTCTTCGGCGTTGCGTTGCCTTGACTATTCCGCAGCATGAGGCTTGCGACGCATTTTGATCCTGTCCGGACTAGAAGCCCGCGGTCGGGGTTCCGGCCTTGGTTAACTAACATCGCCACCTGAGAAGCACGTCGGACGTCGCTTTTCAACATCGAAATCGCCGCCCGTTTTTGCTATGATTCAAACAAATATGCCTGGAATATCCATGGTGAGAGCTCGCTCGACGATTTTTCTTGAGTGTCTTTTCCAAGTGTCAATGCAAATGAGCATTGTTGTGGGAAGTCGGAGTTTGGAACTCGGCTTAATAGCATGAGGTGTCGGCGGGACTCAAGCACATCGGGACGTACGTTCAAATTTTGGCAGAACGGAATGCACTTGCTATCGCCGGTGCAGTGAGAAAGTGTTGATAACTGTCCGATGAGGGGAGGGGCATTTTCCATCAGCTCTCTAGACAATAAGGCTTTTGGACTGCCATGACCAGCTAGCTCTAAATGCATATATATGGTCCTCAGGTTACATAAACAGCTCCAGAAGATAGGTAAGGTGCCCGGACGGACGGAGCTGGACGTCCGTATGGTGCTGGCCTGCTGCTGGGCGTCAACAGGCAAAGGAGAGAAAAAAAAAAAAAAAAGAAAAAAAAAAGCATCGATGTGAAAGGGTCCCAAAGTCTCGATTCAAGGATAAATGGTGCACCAATCCCAAAAATCCAAATATGCAAAGCCTTTATAATAAAATCCGGACATGACATGCAAGGCCACTGTGACGAACGAATCTCGATTTACGACTTACACCGTCCCGAAACCGGGCGCAGTACCCGAACGCCGACATGCGCCGTTGGAGTCGTTGGACGCCCAGCCGGGCGGGACCAACCGAGCTTGGACCCACAGGCGCTTTTCTCCTTTCAGCTTGTCGGGGCCTGTCGAGGTGTCCTTTCTCGACGCCCGGCATTCTGGGCACTGGGCACTGGGCACTGGGCGGCTGCGTCGGCTAGACGCCGATTGGGAGCCAGCCGACTGGATGGGACGTTTCGGAGAAGCTAAGGTAGCTAAGGTAGCTACGTAAGGAAGACACGGAGACGATGGCCCGAATTGGAATGTGTAAGTGGTCAGTTAGAGTTAGTAATCGCGATAATGGGATTGGCATTGGGCTTGACTTAACTGCTTCCTCACATCAGGGATCGGTCGTGATGCTGTCGGCTTTCTTCTCCCTTCTGTCGATCACAATCCGACCGACAGTCATCGTTTCACGCCCTACCTGTTTTCAGGGCTTAGTCTACTCCAGGCTGGCGGGTCACACACTAATCATCTTCCACTCTTTTCTCCCTTGAGGATCGGGTTCGCCGTGCTATATTTCCCATCCCGAATGCTCTCGATTGTCTTCTTGAACTTTCCCGAGTCCCCAGATGAAGCTCAACCGCGTGCGACATGAATTTTCTAGGAGCATCATCACAAAAGATTTTCATTTTGATGGGGTCCGTATGACTGCAAGGTTGCGAATCAGGTCTCGACCATGGCCGCCATTTCTGAAGTGATGAACGGGTGCTTGGCAAAGCCATTCCATGTCGTGCGCTCGCCAATCTTGCTCCCTGCCAAAGTTACCAAAACATCCAGAGCATCACCATACGTATGCATTTCAGTCCCAAGATTTGTATGAATGCATGTATGTATGTGTATAGGTATATATACAAACGACGTCCACACAAACGCCCTTGATTTATGAGACCATAGAGAGACAAAGCCAATCCTAGCCCCCCGTCCAATCCCATATACAAAACAAGTATGACAATAAAAAAGAAACGACCTATCGCTCAACGTAGGTCAGGTATCCTCATCCTCATCTCTTTCATCCCTCTCTCCTCCCAACCAATAAAGATATATACGTGAATTGGAAAAAATGAACACCTAACCAATGCATTTTCCCCAACCACGTTTGTTTGTTTAGCCAATTGTCTTTTTTTATCTAAAGATCAACTGTTGTTCCTCTCTTCTCTCATCTTGTCCGAATATCCACTCTCTGACTTTAGCCAAGCATTTAAAACTTGACCTTGGCCATGGAGCCCTCCTCAACAAGAGCCTTGTGCATATCGAAAGAGTTGAAGAGAAGGTGGGGCTCGTGGCCCATACCCTTGCGGAGGCACTCGAACTCGGCCTTCTCGAAGTAGGCCTTGAGGATGGGTTTGTAGACGTCGTGGGCGCACTTGTCAATGATGACGCGGGCGCGCTCGCGGGGGCTGAGGCCACGGACATCGGCGAGACCGTTCTCGGTGACGATGACGTCGAGATCGTGCTCGGTCTGGTCGACGTGGGTGCACATGGGGACGATGCAAGAAACACCGTGGGGGTCGGTCTTGGAGGGACGGGTGGAGGGGGTGTGCATGATGGAGTACTTGGAGTTGCGGAGGAAATCAGCGGAACCACCGAGACCGTTGAGCATGCGGGAGCCCATGACGTTGGTGGAGTTGGCGTGGGCGTAGATGTCGACCTCGACGGGGGTGTTCATGCCGATAACACCGAGACGGCGGATGATCTCGGGGGAGTTGGAGATGGACTGAGAGCGGAGGAGGAGCTTGTCATAGTAGTTGTCCCAGTTCTTGTAGAAGCGCTCGAAGCCGGTGGGCGAGAAGCGGATCGAGGTGGCGGTAGCGAAGTCAAGCTTGCCGGAGTCGAAGAGGTCGAGGAAGGTATCCTGGATAACCTCAGTCCAGACGTTGAGGTTCTTGAAGTTGGAGGTCTCGAGACCACCGATGACAGCGTTGGCGATGTTGCCGATACCGGACTGCAGAGGGAGAAGGTTCTTGGGCAGGCGGCCGTGGGCGACCTCGTGCTCGAAAAACTCGATCAGGTGGCCGGCAATGGCCATGGCGGTGTCGTCGGCAGGGCTGTTGGGGAGGGTCTGATCGGGGGTGGTGCACTCAATGATACCGACAACCTTCTCGGGGTCGATGGGGATCGAAGTAGTACCGATGCGGTCCCTGCACTGGGTGACGAGGAGGGGCTTGCGGTTGGGGGGAAGGTCGGAGAAGGTGATATCGTGGAGACCGTCGAAGCTGGGGATGGCGGTGTTGACCTCGATGATGATCTTGTCGGCCATCTGGAGAAGCTCGGGGGTGGCACCGACGGAGGCACCGGGGACGATGGAACCGTCTTCCTTGATCTCGGTAGCCTCAACGCAGACGACATCGAGGTTCTTGTTCTCGCGGTCCTTGGTGTAGTAGCCCTGTGGGCGACGGGGTTAGCAAACTGTTTGCGATGCGCCGAGATTGGCGGCCTCTTACGTAGACAAGGTCGACGGGGAACATGGACAAGTGCTTGTCGAAGAAGTTGATGCGGCCCTCGTTGATACCCTTGGCAATGTTCTTGCCGACCTGGTGAGGAGCGCGACGGGCGATCATGTCGAGACCAGCCCAGCGGTTCTCGGTCTCGGCGCCAGCGGAGGCACCGACGAAGAGGCTGTACTTGAGCTGGCCCTGGAGGCCGTTCTTCTCGACGTGGTCAGCGAGCATAGTAGGGACCTTCCTGTAGCGCGAGAGACATGGTTAGAGGACCTCGTCAGGGTGCGGTATTTCCAGATGGCCAACTTACTTGGGGTAGCCGACACCGGTGAAACCGGACCAGCCGATGTAGGCGCCATTGGGGAAGTGCTGGAGCATGTCCTCAGGGTTGCAGAGCTTCTTGAGCATAGAAGGGCGCTTGACGCGGGCCTTGAGGGCCGCGGAGGCAATGGGCGACGCCATGGTTAGTGTGTGGATGTGGTGTGATTAGAGAGAGAGGTAGAAGGGAGAGAGGAAGAAGGGGGATGAGGATTCCTTGACGACACAGAAAAGGATCGCGAAGGAGGTCAAAAACAAAAGGAGGAGAGAAAAGACAAAAGAAGTGGAAAAGATGGAGATGTCGAAAAGAGACGGAAACGGAACAACAACAACACACAACACACAGACCAGTCACAACGCGGGAATGATGACGGTAATTTGCGACTCCATCAACACGTCCGGGATGGGCCTTTTTCAGATTGCGGAGAGGGAGGTAAAGAAAGGATAATACATCATCGCCAATCCATCTCCTGACCGCCCGGGATTGGCGGCTTGTAATTCGATGCTGAGCTGGATATGGCGGGGTAGATTTGCGGATTGAGCTGGCGGCGACGTCGGGTTCGGGGCCCCACGACAGCGAACAATGTGGGTTATTGGCGGCAGGCACGGAAAGCCGTTGCCTCATTGGCCAATCTCTTGGACAGCCAAACGCCCAGACCTTCAACTCCAATTCCATCTCTTCCTTTTGCCCCTCCAACACATCACAAAAGCGGTCCGTGCTCTTCCATTTGTCCCGTCTTTCATCTCTTTTCCCAGACTTCCCTCTGGCCAGAACACACTTGTCGTCCCATCCCCAGACAATCCCCCCGCCAAAACAACGAATGACAGTAGGTGCCCAATTCCAAGCGAGGAATAGCGAGACAACAATGCGACGGTAAAACGCGATGTCTTCACCAAAACGCAACCCGGAGGTGCCGGTCCAAGTTCGGTGTTGGGTGAGGCCCGGCTGGTATCCAAAGGCTCCGCTGGCCCGGACCAAACGGAAACCACGCTCGGTAATCACGGAGCTCCCCTGTCAGTAACTGACTCGCGGCACAACACACCACACCGGTCAACCGGCGACTCCCCTGTCGAACCCCCGTTCGATGTTGGGCGACTTCCACCAACCCGACCGCCGTCTGAACACGAGATCGTCTTGTTTTGCTGGCAATGCTTCGGTGGCCGTTCTCCCAAACATCCATATCCCCAGCCATCCCGTCGACCCCTTCCCCTCATCTCCGTCCATGTTGACAGCTTGTCCTCTCGTGGGTTTCCACACCTCTTTCATCCAGTCCACCTCTACGAGGATTTCATCCACTCCTATACGCCGGTAAGGACGGGACATGAATCGCAAAGTCGGTGCCAGTGTATATTTATACTCTCGTAAAGCGGAGGATCTGCGTTGCTTCACGCCGTTCCTTGTGAGTCTTTCTTGGCTCCGTCTGGGTCGCCGCATTTGACAAGCAGCCGGCATGAATGCGGGTTTGTCTCGACACATGGACGCAGGGCCGGGATGACCTTCGTTTCCTGTGGCGGTTCGGTGCACCCTTGTGCCTGAAAAGAAACGGTCAGGATTCGGCCGGGAGGTCGGCCGGGAGCAAAGTCGTTGCCGTAGCGGCCCTGTTTCATGGGGTGTGCCGGACTCCATCGGCCCAGTTGCACTGGCACACATGACCGTCGGAGGTCGGATGTCGTTCGTCCAGGCAGCTGCCCCCGAAACAACCCCGTCTCCGCTCTCGGCGCCCTTCCGTTCTCCTTCCGTTCTGCACCAAACCCGATTTCCTATATGGGCGACCAGGAGCCTCCTCCGGCCGGCGTCGTGGCCACCTGTCCGGGTTCACTAGTGATACCCTAGTGTAGTGATGGCGGCCGGTAGTCGTCGGCGTTCGGGATTGGTGTTGCTTGAGATTCTCATCCCCAGAACTCTTTGTTGCCGCCAGGAGGTTGGCTCCCTCGGCATGCTTAATCCATCACTCATTTGTTGCTGCTGGGCTCTTTTGTCGTCTTGGCGATCCGTCGAAAAGTTAGAGTCTCCAAAGAACAAAGATCTTCTGGAGATGCTTCGGCGGGATTCGCGTCGTTAGCCTCCATTTTATACCCAGACCACCCCTTTCAGCTCCTTCGTCATTCCCAATCAGCAATTCTGGTTCATCCAATCAGGCTCCCCATGCCCTCCTGGCAGAAGTCTGTCTGCAGGGCGCTGTCATCACACTGACACACCCATGGTGGCGTGCATGATTGTCATGGAGGGTCGGCTGTTCATTTTGATGCTTCGCTTGCAGCGGTATCTTGAAAAGGGCCGCGTGGGTTGATCCTGGACGTCCTTCTCTTATGTGCTCATCGTGGTTGGACAACCGACCTGCTTTCCTTGCGTTGCTTGATCCCAGGCCATGTCCTCCCGGCCTCGACCAAAGCTCCTCGATGACGGGCCCTGCTACCATTCGACCCATCTCATGGTGTCTCTCCAGGGTGTAGGCCGAGAACCCGCAAAACAGAAAGTTGAACAGTTTCCTCGCCTCACGTTGGTGTAAGGCTCGTCGCTCATGGACAGGCGATTCATATTCGCAATGCGCCCCTCGTCCTAGGCCCAGCAACTGATGAAGTGGGCTCACCGATAACGTTGCTTGTCGCCATTCCTCGTCGTCTTCGTGATGATCGTTCCATCGTGTAACACGACGCGAACCTCGTGGACAAGATGAAGATCTGGTCAACTCCTCGCCGGGAGGCATCTTGCCGCCAAATGGGCTCAGTGCTCCAGCATCACGGCCAGACCCAAGCTCAACAACGATCAGCCGTCTCCATCACGGAGTTTCACTTAAAGTTTCTTAAGATTAAGATGCGGCGTTGCACCCGTCCGATAACCGACGGATGCCAACCACCCGGCTGGCCTGCAGAGCAAATACTTTGGCATACTGTAACACCTGTCAGTTTCCGCGCGTCTAATCCAAAAGTCTAAACCTAGACTGCGATAGGGTTTGCTTGGGGACCAATCGTACCATTACCACCTTGCTTCTGGCATTGATGCGGTGGAAGGAAACAAACAGACCAGTCCGTGTAACCTCACGTGTGATTTGGAGTCGGGTCCCTGCGATGCGACAAGACTATTCCGACGACTGTCGACACTCGAAAGACGACTCGAGAGGATAACCACCTGGCGAATACTCCGTATGCCTGCCTTCAAGGAAACAGTCCCATGATAGCCGAACCGTCAACTTGGCGCTCGGATTGGCCCAACGCAATTGTCGTGTTGGTAACGCATCGCATTCCTCTTTTCGTCAGGAGACAGCAATCGAGTCAATCGACAGGATCTGGAACCTCGCAAGAAAAAAAAAGGTCTGGGCATTTCGACGACACAACAACACCGATGGGATGGGATTGGGAGCACCGAGGAGCAGGCTATCTTCTAATTGTAGGAAACGTTACATGCAGGCACCCAACATCTGCAACAACCGAGCTCGTTCGGCAACCAGAGGGTCACACTCACACACTTCAGCGCTTGTGTCCTTTTTCAGTCTGGCGCTGGGAATTGAAGTCGTCCAGTGTCCAGTCGCCTTTCTCCGCACTCTTGACATTCTGGGAGACACGGCCGGGGCCCGGGGGTTTGCAGATGCAGGGAGCGGAGCGGGGGAGATGGAGAGGTTGGGGAAAGTGGAGACGCTCTGGCGAATCACCTTTCTGTTCCCCAGATTGGGTCACGTGCTGCTTGCTTTTCAATTGCGTTGCAGGCATCCATCCGTTGAAACCTTGTTATCTCAATCAACAGCCTCAAGTGGAAGCTACTGCTACTGTAGGCAGACACGATACAGATACGAAGTATGGAGCCTCGAGGCTATCTCATTCGGGCCGTTGTCCTTTTTTTCTTATCACACATTCGTTTTGATTTGCTTGCCCTAACTTCTTTTCCAGCCCCCCCCCCCCCCCCCCCCCCCCCCACCCCCCGGGTCCTGCTGCCAAGCGGCGTGGCTGGAACCTCGTTCCCTTGCGGCGCAGTTGGGCAATGCAACTTTGTTGCAGTGGAAGTATTCTGCCATCGTGGCTGTTAGTCTTTGCCGCTTATTCAAGTTGTCTCACTAACAACGGGTAATACGCTGTACTTATCGAGCATCATCTCGCATTCCACTTTTCCCACTTACACCTCAGCACTTCCCCAAAACGGGTCTTTAAAGCCGACACGATTATCAACAAACATATCTCTGACCGACTCCACGTGAGTTCGCTGTCTATTGATTTGGTTTTGTTTCGTTTCGTTTTTCTCTGTTGGCTTTGCTCAAAACGGGGCGTCATCTACCTATTAGTTTCAACAACGTTCCGTCTTGCGCCGTCTTGCCGTCTTGTTTGCACGCAATTCCGCATTCCATCTGTCTCAGACTGCGCCGTGGCTTTGATCAGTCTGTTCAATATATCCAGCCTCTATTTGTTGTACCCGTGTAACAGCGGGGAAAGCTACAGCATAGTTGTCACGTAGCCTGTTGCCCTCCTCTTTATCTCGACTCTTGACAACCATGGGATTCATTGAATTGTTGGTCGATTCGAATTGGCCATTGGTTCAACCAATGTAAGCCCTTACGAATTACGATAGCCGAGCGTTGCATCGGTGGTGGACTAGCTTGGGCACTGGGGCACACGATGGCACACACTCTCTTTCGTCCTGTCTTTTCTTCTGCGCCCTGTCCTGTCTACACAGTAGGCTACAGGTACCCTGCCTGCAGCATGCAGTGCGGTTGTATGTGGTCGTGTGCGTACAGTGTTGCAGAACTTCGTCTGATTCACTTTCTATTCTTGACATGCGCCGTGTTACCGTGGCGAGGGAACGAGGTTACCTTTTGACGTCTGAGAATGAAAGTGTCGGGTATCGTCGTCTATCTCAACGTTACTACTACCCTCTTATTTGAACATCCAACACATCCTTCGGGCTGTACTGTACCGTACCGTACCCTATCTAGTCTCGTGCTCTTTTCAAGTGAATGCAGCGGCTTCATCACCTTATCTGTCAGTGACATCCATTGAGAATTCGGATATCAAGCGGGAACCAGGATTGATATCGAACGGGAGAGGTGCTGCATGGTTGATGAAGTGGCACACATGATCTATCACCCTTATCTTGATTCGTCTTTGGCTTTACTATTTGCCGCGTCTTTAGAGATCTTATCAAGGAACATATTAGGCGTACGAACCCGTCGTACGTAGCAGGCGACTAGACTAGCACCGGCCACTCCTTCCAGTTCCAGATTTGGATTCCCACGGTGCGCCGTACCACCTCCCCGGAGTCCTCGCAAGTTCCCCGCGCGCACGCCGTCGAGACTTGGCGCTTGACTCTTATTCTGGTCCTCCCCCAATTCTTGACATCCAATTCACTTCCCTTTCCCCTTCTTCATTTCTCTAAATTGCTTTCCCCTCAACTGTCGGGAACTGTTTACCGATTAACCCAGCAGTTCACGACAACGCCACCATGGCCGACGAAAAGCAACCGGCCGTCGCCCCGGCCCCCGATGCGACTCGCGAAGTCACCAGCAAAGATGGCTCCCACGAAGAAGTCAATACTCCTACTCGTCCTCCCGGCTGGATGTACAAGGGCTTCAGGGTCTTCGGCCACGAGCTCTGGTACGCCTCGCCCCTCGTCCAGCTTCTCTTGGTCGCCTTGGTCTGCTTCATGTGTCCCGGCATGTACAACGCCCTCAGCGGTCTCGGCGGCGGTGGACAAGTCGACCACTCGGCCCAGGACGACGCCAGCACCGCTTTGTACAGCACTTTTGCCGTTGTCGCCTTCTTCTCCGGTTCTATCGCCAACAAGCTCGGCGTGCGCTTGACTCTTTCCTTCGGCGGTCTGGGATACGTCATCTACATCGCTTCCTTCCTGTCTTACAACCACAACCAAAACCACGGCTTCGTCGTCTTCGCCGGCGCTCTCCTCGGTGTCTGCGCCGGTCTCCTCTGGACCGCCCAAGGCACCATCATGATGTCTTACCCCACCGAAGACATGAAAGGCCGCTACATCTCCTGGTTCTGGATCATCTTCAACCTCGGCGCTGTCATCGGCTCCCTGATTCCCCTCGGCCAAAACATCCACAAAGTCGCCGGCCCCGTAACCGACGGCACCTACGTCGGCTTCCTAGTGCTCACCTTGATCGGCGCCATCCTGGCCCTGATGCTCTGCGACGTCGACAAAGTCCAGCGCGAAGACGGCAGCAAGGTGATCATGATGAAGAACCCCTCCTGGATCACCGAGTTCAAGGGCCTCTTCGAGACCATCACCTCCGCCCCCTGGGTCGTCCTCCTGTTTCCCATGTTCTTCGCCTCCAACACCTTCTACACCTACCAGTCCAACGACATGAACGGCTCCCAGTTCAACACGCGCACCAAAGCGCTCAACAACACGCTCTACTGGCTCGCGCAGATCTTTGGCGCCGTCATCATCGGTTATGCCCTGGATTTCGCGGGCGCGAGACGCTCGGTTCGCGCCAAGGGCAGTTTTGTTATGCTGATTGTGTTGACCATGGCTATTTGGGGCGGCGGGTACGCGTGGCAGAAGGATCAGCCGACGAGGGAGGAGACGGCTGAGAAGGACTTTGTGACGGTCGATTGGACGGATGGTGGGAAGAAGTTTGTTGGCCCGATGTTTTTGTACATGTTTTATGGGTTTTATGACGCTGCCTGGCAGACTTGCATTTACTGGTGAGTACTCCCCTTTTTCTCGGTGGGATCGGTTCGGGCCGACGGGCGACGATGTCCGTTGCCGTTGGGAACTGGTTACTGAGATTTGTGCAACAGGTACATGGGCGCTCTCTCCAACTCCGGCCGCAAGGCAGCCAACCTCGCTGGGTTCTACAAGGGCATTCAGAGCGCTGGCGCCGCCGTGTTTTGGCGCTTGGACGGCTTGAAGAAGCCTTTTGATACCATGTTTGGTGCCACCGTAAGTTCCCGTTCCCCCCACCCCTTAATATCTTGATCTCCAAGCAAGTACTGACCAGTTCTGTCACAGTGGGGTCTCTTAGGCGGCGCCCTCCTCATCGCCGCTCCCGTCATCTGGATGAAGATCCAGGATACCGTTCCCCTCGAAGAAGATCTCAAGTTCAGCGACGAGACGGTGGCGGATGTTGCCGGAGCCCAGGGAGCTGCTGGTCAGGCGCAACAGGAGGCGGTGGGTGGTAAGGAGACGGCGAAGGAGGTTGTTTGAGCTTGGTTCTCGACGATCTTTCTTGCTTGGAGTTGTTGCTCATGTGCGGGCAACGGAAGGCACCACGATTTGGGATTTGTTTTGAGTAATGTTGGAATGATATATACGAGGACATGGTAATGCGCTTGGTGCGTGGATCGGTGGATAATCTGGTCGAACTTGTCGGAGCTCGGGGGATTGCTGTTTATGGATTCTATGATACCACGACGGACGGACGGATGATATAACTGACGCCGTACATAACTTTCTTATAGTAATGTAGTCATGACTGTAACTTCTTTGCTGTCTTGCTCCTTGCGCACTTGTTTCGTCCTATTCTGTTTCGGCGATTTCCCATGGCATTGGCGCTTACAGTTCGAGTTTTGGACTTGAAGCTATCGCCATGTCTTGGCATTTCTTGGCGCTCTGGAAATGTGGGTGGACACAGTCCCAGGGCTCCAGGCAAGGTCGCCCCGTCGAGCGCTCAAAACCTTACCTATGTCAACCGCTTGTTTCGTCTTGTTCACTGTCCCCTTTTTGTCCAGTTGCATCAATCAGCTCATTTCTCTCCAACGATTGATTGCCTGTCGGACGTCGGTGAACAGTCTTCGGACCCTTTGTTCCCCCCTTCCCACCCAACTCATGTTTGCCACTGGTACAAACGGAAGTATTCGTTAGGGATATAAGAGTGTTTCACGTTGGAGCTGGCAGGAAGGAACTGAAGGAAGCGATGCGATGCGATCAAGCCGAATGATGATGCATTTGGGCACAGTCAATACAGACGGAAGAAGTGAGGATATAAGCACGCTTAAAGACAGGAACAAGCACATACGACCATAAATGGTAGAAAACTCGGGATCCCGTCCGCTCTCCCATAGATAAGCTACCAATCGGGGGCTTGCCTATGGGAGGAATTTTTTGTAGATTTCGACAGGGGTTTTGATGGCTCAGCTACACCTCTGCCGGGATATGAATGTTAGGGCAAGTACGTCGATCCTACAGAAAGTAGGAGAACAGAGGTTAGCGGCTGGGCACTTTTCTGTAAATGCTACGCTGTGGCGAAAGTCAAAAATTAGCCTTTCATACCCTGGCAGAGGTGTAGAAACGCTGGCGTTTCCAGAAGCGTTTTATGGGATGGATCACGAATGATGGGAATGATGTTGATTGAGGGATCCAGCTAACTGAGGCTGGAAGGGACCGCCAGCTATATAGAGCTGGCGATACAAAGAGGAGGAAGGTCTGCAAAGGAGGGGATTCTGGGAAGTGCCAGAACCGCTGTCAAAGAGGGTGCCTTGTTACGAACTTAAGCAGATGCATGAGCGGACCAGGCCGTCGGGACGTGACAGCCCCGCTCATGATTAGATAATGTAACCCAAGACAAGGGTTGGATCAGGGGAGCACTCGAAGGGCGCTCACTAGGAGGAGCTGCTCACAGTGAGCAGACGCTCACGGTGAGCAGGCGCTCACGGTGATCAAGCGCTCACAGTGAGCAGAACACCATCGTGAGCAGACGCTATCAAGGCAAATGGAAGGCAAGGTGTCAGGAGTATAAAGGGACGACTGAAGAACTCAGATTGTCAGATAGTTCGACAGTAGTCAATTGATCTTTATCACCGAGACTAGTATCACGCACGCATACTTGTTGTGAACCTTTTGGCTTCACCGAACGACTCTGATAGTTTATTACCTTCAGCTATCTCACTTAGGCAGATCAGACTGCCGTTCGTCACATGCCTGCAGGGCAAAGGACTAGCGGTCTGTGCAGCAAACGCCCAGAATCTTCTCACACGTTTTCATCCTATCACTCACGCCAAGCGCGGCTAAGGCTATGAGCCGGGCTAGCACATTGAAGGTTAATTCTAAATTAGGCTTCAATACCATGGTTCTATGGGAGCACACAGTGACCTTTATCCTCCAGCGGCGGGGGCGTAAAGTTGTAGAACTCGCTGTCCTGTTCTGTGTTATTACAACCAAGTTCAAAGCCGCAGGCGGAATTCTGAACCAGAGATATTGGAGTGGCAGTAACAACCATTCACAAAACTGAGCTTCTTCCCATCAGTCAGCATGGTTAATCCAGAAAGAGGAATAGCATTTCGTCACCCATACGAGCCGAATTACTACCTAGTGTGAAGTCAGTTTTGGACTACCTTCAAAACTCAGTCGGTGGTATAAAGCCGCATGTTAAACCGCGATCCCCCGCATCTAGACTAGGAAAGACCATGTAGCTGTGGCGACGCTACTACAAGTACGTTGGCTCTCCCAAACACCACCAAGGAAGAGACCACTTATCCGATCGAGGAGAATCGAGGCCTCTACTATTATACCAAGCTTGGCCATGACTGGGCAGTCACGGGTTAATCCCGTGGCATCTGGACCGCACAAGCACCCGCAAAAGGAGAGTCAAGGGATGGAATAGTCTTGCTTCTTCGCAATGGAATACATCATCTTGATAACAGTAGAAGGTTACCAGAATTTCCAAAATTCCTATAAATTTGCCTATCCTCCCAGACCCTTCTGGTGGCACGCTAGAAAAATGAAATAGAGAGAAGGGAATTGAGAAAGACATGGAATACATTATATGTCTTGCGAGAAGCCAATAAACCAAACCAGTCCCGATACGCTGCCGATGGATATCATCCATCCCTGGAGGTCATAACTAAACGGTCGGTAATTCGGTGGCAGCCAGAGTACGTTCTGGCCGTTGCAAGTAATCCAAGAACTATCCTGTTCCAAGCCATAGCCATRGCTCTCTGGATTATCTAGTACAACTTGGCTTTCGGTAGTTTCTGTATCTATTTTAATACGTCCAACGTTGGTACGTAGGTAGCGATTAGTACGGTCAAACGATATATCAGTCATTATAGTACTAGTAATAATCGTTTGGAGGCAGCTCCCCGACACTAGATCCCAAATTTTGATCGTTTGGTCCTTCGAACTAGACGCAAGCCGCTGGCCATCAGGCGAGAATGCCACGGAGCAAACGGGGCGGCTATGGCCTTTTAGAGTCTGGAGGCAGCTCCCCGACGCCGGATTCCAGATCTTAATCGTGCAATCCCCCGAACCGGACGCAAGCCGCTGGCCATCGGGCGAGAATGCCACTGAGTTAACAGCCCAGCTATGGCCGTTTAGGGTTTGGAGGCAGCTTCCCACCACCAGATTCCAGATCCTCCCCGACACCGGATTCCAGATCTTGATCGTGCAGTCCCACGAACCGGACGCAAGCCGCTGGCCATCAGGCGAGAATGCCACTGAGCGAACGGGGCGGCTATGGCCTTTTAGAGTCTGGAGGCAGCTCCCCGACGCCGGATCCCARATCTTGATCGTGTTGTCGTCCGAACCGGACGCAAGCCGCTGGCCATCAGGCGAGAATGCCACTAAGTTAACAGCCCAGTTATGGCCTTTTAAGGTCTGGAGGCAGCTCCCCGACACCAGATCCCAGATCTTGATCATATGGTCCTCTGAACCGGACGCAAGCCGCTGGCCATCAKGCGATAATGCCACTGAGCGAACGGAGTCGCTATGGCCTGTTAGAGTCTGGAGGCAGCTCCCCGACACCAGATTCCAGATCTTGATCATATGGTCCTCTGAACCGGACGCAAGCCGCTGGCCATCAGGCGATAATGCCACTGAGCGAACGGAGTCACTATGGCCTGTTAGAGTCTGGAGGCAGCTCCCCGACACCAGATCCCAAATCTTAGTCGTCTTATCCGCCGAACCGGACGCAAGCCGCTGGCCATCAGGCAAGAATGCCACTGAGTGAACGTCCCTGCTATGGCCTTCTAGGGTCTGGAGGCAGCTCCCSGACGCCGGATCCCAGATCTTGATCGTATAGTCCCACGAACCGGACGCAAGCCGCTGGCCATCAGGCGAGAATGTCACTAAGTGAACGTCCCTGCTATGGCCTTCTAGGGTCTGGAGGCAGCTCCCCGACGCCGGATCCCAGATCTTGATCGTATAGTCCCACGAACCGGACGCAAGCCGCTGGCCATYAGGYGAGAATGCCACTGAGCGAACGGAGTCGCTATGGCCTGTTAGAGTCTGGAGGCAGCTCCCCGACACCAGATCCCAAATCTTAGTCGTCTTATCCGCCGAACCGGACGCAAGCCGCTGGCCATCAGGCGAGAATGCCACTGAGCGAACGGGGCGGCTATGGCCTTTTAGRGTCTGGAGGCAGCTCCCCGACGCCGGATCCCAAATCTTGATCGTCTTATCAAACGAACCGCACGCAAGCCGCTGGCCATCAGGCAAGAATGTCACTGAGCCAACAGCCCAGCTATAGCCTTTTAAGGTCTGGAGGCAGCTCCCCGACACCAGATCCCAGATCTTGATCGTATGGTCCGACGAACCGGACGCAAGCCGCTGGCCATCAGATAAGAATGCCACTGAGCCAACAGCCCGGCTATGGCCTGTTAGGGTCTGGAGGCAGCTCCCCGACGCCGGATCCCARATCTTAGTCGTCTTATCCGCCGAACCGGACGCAAGCCGCTGGCCATCAGGCGAGAATGCCACTGAGAAAACGGAGTCGCTATGGCCTGTTAGAGTCTGGAGGCAGCTCCCCGAYGCCGGATCCCAGATCTTGATCGTATAGTCCCACGAACCGGACGCAAGCCGCTGGCCATCAGGCGAGAATGCCACTGAGCCAACGTCCCTGCTATGGCCTTCTAGGGTCTGGAGGCATGCATTCCAATCCAATTCTACAGCCGGCTTAGTTTGAATCCATTCAGGTTCTTCTGCCCCGAAATTCCTCTTTATCAAGCTACCGCTTGGAGCAAATACAAGCGCTGATACGTATGCTTGAAGTGGAGCTTGCTCTATTATTGATTTATAAGACAGAGCAAACCGGTATGCATCCCAAACAAGCTTTGATAATTGCGACTGATTATTACCTCCCTATATCTCTAGTTAGACCAAGTTCCTAGTGCGGAGTTAGACTTGTACTTACTAGCAGGCCCTCGAGCTTTCTAATAGCAACAACGCCCGCAGGCATAACTTGGAGTAGACTTAGAGCTTCCAGCCAGTAAAGATACTTCGTCTTGAGGAATGTATAGACAACCCCATTATCCTGTAAACGATTATGCCGTTTTGGGTTTGTGCCAGAAACCGAGCCATACAAGTGATCAACCCAGTAGACGCACGAGTACCGCACCGTCGCTAGCGGGTCCGGATCTGGTACTTGGACCTTGTCGCTCGGAAATCCCGGTGCGCTTAAGCCGTACATGTCGCGTCGCAATACTGTAGACATGGCTTTAAGTGACCTCGACAAGTGATCAACCCAGTAGACGCACGAGTACCGCACCGTCGCTAGCGGGTCCGGATCYGGTACTTGGACCTTGTCGCTCGGAAATCCCGGTGCGCTTAAGCCGTACATGTCGCGTCGCAATACTGTAGACATGGCTTTAAGTGACCTCGAGAAGATGGTATAATTCACATCTTCTTTCCCAGAAGGAAAAATCCACTTGAATGTCTCCAGAGAAGCTTGATTACCAGCTTTATCAGAAGTATTGCCTAATAAAAAGTCCTTGGCTGATTGATGAATAAAATAGATGGTTTGTTCTCGTAGAGTTAGAAATGAACCGCACAGCCCTATAATTTCTTTTAGAGATTCAAGATTGTTGCAAATGGTATTGGGCAACTCGGCAAGACAGGCTAGTTCTTGAAGGCTGATTGGCCGGCGAACAATTGCGACAACAGCAAGAATGTGCTTGCAGTAATCGGATTCATCGAACTGGCTCATATCCTCTCTCATCCGCGCATATAGAGCATCCAGTCCAGATGGAAACATGCGTAGCTTTTCTACGGCAAACCCTTTCTGGACCTTTTCAAGCGCTTGACAGACTAACGCCACCCAAAGGAACGTATCTTGCGCGTTGGAGCACAGGTAGTCCTGAACGGYCTTTTTTGTCCTTGGATCATACTTCTTCCGCCCTGCCAGGTAATCCACCTTGTGCAGGATAAATGCATTGACAGCCGCTGCGACGGATCCCGCATTTAGCTCCAGAGAGACCTTCACTTTGGTTGTAGCTATCTCCAACTGTTCCTCGATTTGCAGCCAATTACGACTCGAGACGATCCACTTGACTTGAGGAAATCTAGATGATTGCTGAGCAATGAAGTCGAGAAGCTGCGGCAGGTCTGTTTTAACGCACTCGTCAAGCGCGTCAATGACTAGGTAGGTCGTTCGGAGGCTTGGGTCTCGTAGGATGTTGGTGAAGATTCTCGACAGGGCGTCCCACGTATTTGCATCTTTAAAGAGGCCTTCGCCTGCACGGTCGTACTCACTCCGCACGTGTGAGAGGATAGATGGCTGCTGGTCGATAAGTAGATAGATTAGGCCGCGCAGTAYGGCGGTTGCATTGTTGATGCGAGAGTCGGTAGCTTGGCAGAAGAAGTAGGCCACATTGCAGTGGCNTTGGTGAAGATTCTCGACAGGGCGTCCCACGTATTTGCATCTTTAAAGAGGCCTTCGCCTGCACGGTCGTACTCACTCCGCACGTGTGAGAGGATAGATGGCTGCTGGTCGATAAGTAGATAGATTAGGCCGCGAAGTACGGCGGTTGCAGTGTTGATGCGAGAGTCGGTAGCTTGGCAGAAGAAGTAAGCCACATTGCACTGGCGCGCGTTGGCAGTATCGCCTTGATCCAGCTCATTGATGATGCCGCACAGCAACATAGTCTTGCCTTTGCCAGGGTCGCCCTTGATCCAGAGCAGTCGGTGCTGTGGGTCGTCACGCCATTGTTGRAAGTCAGCGTTATTGAGGACCCAACGATACGAGTCCTGCAAAAGGCCGCCTTTGGTCCGTTCGATGCGGACTTTATCATCGCGAGGATCGGTAAGGCGCAAGTGCTTCAGGCATTGCTGGTCCTTCTCTGAGATTGCATGGCGTCCCGGTCAGTCTTGATGAAGACGTGGTGAGGAATCAGTGTACTGACCTTGCTTCTCACGTTCTTGATCAGTCACAGAGCAAGGAGCTGTTGGATGTTAGCACAAGCCTATACCGTCACCACCCGTAATGGAAACCCACATCCATGGAAGTTGCAGTTGTTGTATTGAGGCCCGGCGGCATTGTTGTTATGCTGAACCCCCGGGCCGGTATTGGCATTGGAGAAACCCGAACCAGAATTGTAGAAAGACCAGGACCTTTTCATGTTGCAAGGATTGAGCTTCGGGGTGTGTATAATGCTTGCTTACAAGATCAAACGTGTGGAATTAAAGGAGTTGATCGTCTTGCAATGTTCAGGGAGAAAGCGAGGGGTTGACAGAACGGAACGAAAAGATGAGTATTGACCAACTGGTTAGCCGACCAAAATCTCAAAGGTGTAGTGTCCCCAAACTTTGGTTTGCAGCTCAGAAGACTTGCAATGTTCAGGGAGAAAGCGAGGGGTTGACAGAACGGAACGAAAAGATGAGTATTGACCAACTGGTTAGCCGACCAAAATCTCAAAGGTGTAGTGTCCCCAAACTTTGGTTTGCAGCTCAGAAGACTCATCCCCAACCAAAGGTGGTCTCAAAGCTGTGGGAAGGCGGATGTGCTAGCGAATTGTGCACATTTGCGACATCAGCTGTTGATGCCTGGCCTTCCAGATTAGCCTAGGTATCAAGATGCCCAATGGACACTACCTGTTAATGCCCAAATTCCCAGTCTAGCGTGGGTCGGCCACCAATCGCATGTGCCATTGGTAGTGTGCAGATATCCTTTCGGGGAAAGCTGAATGCGACGCCTGCCCCCACAACACGCCGAGCCACAATATACCTCCAAGGTGATATCGACATTTCATTGGTAACTGTGAAATAGTCTAGAGCAGTTAGCATATGGTTTCTGGCATAGGCGAGGGGAGATCATACGCTGAATCGAGGCATCGCCCAAAAAAACCTACATTCTACCCCTACTAGCGCAATTCCGAGCTGACGGGAACAAGGACTGGTGGTAAATGGCCTGCTTGGGCGTGTGAGCGCCATAGTGCACCCAGTCCGTGGTGGCTGTGAAGCCAAAGAAGGGAATCATTCGAACTGTGGCAGACCCAAATGAATGGTTAACCGCCCGGGTAGTCATCCAATCATGGCATGGAAGCCAGGAGTCCATGTTGAGGATGGTGGGAAATGGAGGAACATCATTCGAACTGTGGCAGACCCAAATGAATGGTTAACCGCCCGGGTAGTCATCCAATCATGGCATGGAAGCCAGGAGTCCATGTTGAGGATGGTGGGAAATGGAGGAACGGGCCGCAATGTGGATGGTCCATGACAAAAAGGTTCGGGTTGCGGGGACCGGGGCTGGACTTGGGTCTTGGTGGGGTTCGGGTGTTTACAGCGTCTTGTTCCCCTGGGCCAATGATTGTCATCGAGACTGCACACGTCAAACACTCACAACACAACCTCAAACCAATTGACCAAACACCTCGACAGTTGTCAATCGATGAGGCTTCATCTTCAGGCCATCGTCCCCAGCCCAACCCAGGCTTAAAGCCATCCCACCCTAGCTGCCGGCTTCTGATCCTAGAGCTGTGGTTGCCTTGTCGCTCTCAACGCCGCCGTCACCTTGTTCCGCAGCCCTGGCATGCAGCTCTCTCAGCCAATCAACTCGTCTACTGACCGAGTGCAATCTTGGCAGTGTCAGGACGGTCAACTTTTTCTCGTAATCCGCCCAATTATATTCATCTTTTTAGCGCCTCCTCCCCACTTACCGTCTTGCCTCCGTCCGAACGATATGGATATGGGAGCAGGTGGTTCAGTTTTTTGACCCTACCACGTGATCAAAAGACCCGTTTTCTGTCCTTCCCGCTCCCATAGATAAGCCGACATATCGGTGGCTTATCTATGGGAGCAGTTTTTGACAGGGGTTTGGATGACTCAGCTACACCTCTGCCGAGATATGAATGTTAGGGCGAGTACGTCGATCCTACAGGAAATAGGGAAACAGAGGTTAGCGGCTAGGCACTTTTCTGTAGGTGCCACGCTGTGGCAAAAGTCAAAAATTAACCTTTCATACGGCGGCAGAGGTATAGAAACGCCGGCGTTTCCAGAAGCGTTTTCATCCCATCACTCACGCCAAGCTCATCAAATACACCGTTTTCACTTACTCACGCCAAGCGCGGCTAAAGGCTATGAGGCGGGCTAGCATACTGAAGGTTAATTCGAAATTAGGCTTCCATACCATGGTTCTATAAGAGCACACAGTGACTATGTGAACAGGGTGAATGACCACGAACGAATCAATGATATGTATATTGTGTTGTGTTCAGGTCAGACTGTGTGTAAAACTCTGGAGGTCTAAAGTAGAGCAAGGGAGGTCCCTGTGCGGTGGGGCCATGGCCAGCCGCACGTGACATGGGACACCTCCAACAGACTAGGTGTCTTTTTTTTTTTACGTGCTTCCCAAGTAAACTTGACTAAGTTGGAGTAGACGTTTGTACCTATTGTGCCCATTTAGCACCGTCGCACACTTGGGTGAAGCTGCATCTTTTAACCTCAGCGCATGGACAGCCGATACAAAATCCAGGCCGACGATTAGAAATACTCAACCATTATTCCCTTTGCCCTTACTACCACATCCCTTAGCTACGCTCGCAGGACGATGGATTGGGAGCCGTCCTTCTCGCGATTAAAACGTCCCCGCCGACACTACGAAGCATTAAGAACCCGAGATATTTGGGCAGGCGAATCCGCCTAGAATCTAAGAATCTAGGTCTATAGCAGATTCCACCGCGCAATAGATCACAAGTGTTCCTCACTTTATCCTCCAGCGGCGGGGGCGTAAAGTTGTAGAACTCGCTATCCAGTTCTGGGTTATCACAACTGTCACGGCGGTGGCAGACCACTACACTAACCAGGCCATGTTCCTGCAAAAGGATACAAGTAACCGAAGCTGGCARTTCGGTCGCTCAAGTGGTCTTATATAGTTGCGACGGATGACCAGGCCGTCACAACAACCAAGTTCAAAGCCGCAGGCGGAATTCTGAACCGGAGATGTCGGAGTGGCAGTAACGACCATTCACAAGACTGAGCTTCTTCCCATCAGTGTGATGAACGGCAGTCTTGATCTGCCTAAGTGGGATAGCTGAAGGTAAAGACTATCAAGTGCAGTTCGGTGAAACCAAAAGGTTCACAACAAGTATCGTTATACGTGTCTCTGATGACGATGGTCTATTGACTACTGTCGAACCATCTGACAATCTGAGTTCTCCAGTCGTCCCTTTATACCTTGAATGCCTTGTCCTGGTTCATTCATCTTGAGTGTCTGCTCACCGTGAACGCCTGTCTATCAGTGAGCACCCCTGTGTGCTCCCCTGGTCCAATCCCCGTTTTGGGTTACACTGCCCGACCTGAGCGAGGCTGTTATGTCCCAATGGCTTGGTCGGCCCGTGTACTCGCTCAAGTTCGTAACAATCAGTCAGCATGGTTAATCCAGAAAGAGGGATAGCATTTCATCACCCATACGA
>RAOM01000124.1:0-145230 GCA_009805225.1 Neurospora sp. LNF1-1
AAAGTAAAGTGCCGGGAATTCCTCTCTCCTGCCATCTAGGACAAAACAAGGAAAAGAAACTAGAACACTGTGTTTTCTCGAGGCTGTGATGGACCATGAGGCTTTCTGTGTTGTCACCTTGTCAAGGCGCGAGATGGCTGGCGGCTCCCTCCCAACTACACGCCAATGGCCCAAAGGACATTTCTTTTTAGAGGCTGGGCATTCATGGACCCGGAGGCTTCAGAGCGTCTACAGGGTTGGCAATAGTGTACCAGCAGCGGCCTGGTAGCTTGCACCACTTATGGGGGCGGGGCGCGGGTAGGGCTGCAAATCCGAGTGGAACCTGCAAATCACAGGGGAACCTAGGCTGTCAGTGCTGTCCACAGCCGAGCCGCTGCGATAAGCAGTGTTCTTAAAGCGGACAATGCGTTGATGCCTTACTTTTCATTTCCTTTGGGACCTGCGCGGGTAGGGCTGCAAATCCGAGTGGAACCTGCAAATCACAGGGGAACCTAGGCTGTCAGTGCTGTCCACAGCCGAGCCGCTGCGATAAGCAGTGTTCTTAAAGCGGACAATGCGTTGATGCCTTACTTTTCATTTCCTTTGGGACCTGTGGACGCATGGAACCGACGCTAAGCGGCGATCGCACCGACAGTAAGACATAAAGCAGCTGTTCATACTGCCAAAGAAATGCTTTCGTTGAAGTCCAAAAAAGTTCAGGTACCGGAAGAGGAGCTTGTACGGCCGCGACTGAGAATTGTGCTAGTATACCCATACCGCGGATATTGCGCTTTGGCAAACGTTAACGGGGCTAGCCGCAGTGTCAGGACGGCCAACTTGTCTCGTAATCGGCCCAATTATATTCATCTTTTTAGCGCCGGCTCCCCACTCACTGTCTTGCCTCCGTCCGAACGATATGGATATGGGAGGTGGTTGTTCAGTTTTTTGACCCTACCACGTGATTAAAAGACCCGGTTCATATCCTTCCAACTCCCATACATAAGCTGCCCCTCACTGGCTTATCTATGGGAGAGCGGACGGGATCCCGAGTTTTCCAGTGGGTATGGTCGTATGTTCTTGATTTGAGCCGTCAGAGGCCTTAAGTAGGTACTGTGCACTGAAGAAGTTATTGGTGGCGAGAGGATTCTTCATGACCCTCACTGGAACTTCAAACAGTGATCATGATGAACTGTGCAAGATGTTAGTATATAGTTAATTGATTGATACCTACAAACAGCTCGAGGTAACGCCGGAGGCAACGGCGGGAGTGAGTTTTGTATACCAGTCGAACACTAGGACTGCCGGACTGAAGCGCCCCTGTTCGGACTGCTTAAAGTTCCCAGTAAGCATGAAAGGGCGCACGCAGGCTCGATAGAATTGTGTCGTGAATTTCGAAATTTCGTGTTTTTGACGTTCATATACGTACTTTCCATCTGGAGTGTTCAAAGATGTCACGCGAGTGAAGCGTTGTGAGCTGAGACAATGGCTCTAGTGAATCTATGATACTACAAGCACCCATGCGCTTGTATCTGGCTCCTGAAATAACTAGGTGCGCAATACATAACAGCCCTCTGACTCCGGTCAGTTCCCTCCGAGTTGGCACGAACCGTCTACAATAGCTACAAGCCAAACACAAAAGCCAGGTACTCAAACAGCAACAACCACTGCTATCCCTCCATCTACTTCAAAATCCTCAACGCCTCCTCCAAGTCAGCAATCTTCTTGGTCAGCTCCTTGCGCTTGTCTCTGGTGCTGCGGGACTCTCCGGCAATGGCATTCAACGAATCTTCATCCAGCCCTAGCACCCACTGTTCCGAGAAGAGTGTCAGGGGACTGTTGGGACCGGAAAGAAGGTGATGATCGACAGCATAGAGCCAGACGTTGTCGACAAAGCGCTTGCGGGAGACCTTGTAGTAGCTCTTGAGGATGTCGTGGATGTCCTCTTGGGCGTGCTCTTGGTTGCTCTTGTTGGTGATTGCTGACTTGACGTGGTCGAACTTGACTACGTAGGCAGCAGGTTGGTGGCAGCGGTTATCGTAGATGCGCTTTCCCTTCAGGGCCTCCGAGACCCGATCGCCGCGAGCTTTCTGGAGGTTGCTACTGAAGTAGTGGTTCACAGTGTAGGGCTTCTTCTCACGCTCCACTTGAACCAGGAACTTGGCATAGTCCATGCCACTCGCGTATCGGGCCAGTAGGTCATCCATGATGATGGACTGGATTGCGTCGCAGAGCTTGCTGTCCATACAAACGGCCTTGAGAGTACTAACGATGAACTGGTGGATGCTCAGGATCATCTTGCTAATATGATGCTCCGTTATGAGGCTCCATTTGGTCGTCTGGTCCCGGAAAGCGCTAGCAAGGACGATGGGGCTGAAAGTGCCTAATTCGATGCCCCGAGACTGCAGGTACATCTCCATAATCCAAGCGGTATTGTCTTCCCTGACGGCGAACTCTTCACCCGGTTTCTCCACAACGTTGATGATGTTTTCCAACTCTGGAAATGCCTGGCGCATTCCCCTCACGTTGGCTGCGATGAGCCCCTCCGCACCGCACTCTGAAAAATCTTCGTCTTCACTGTCATCCCCTTTCTCCCTCACACCACCTTTTAGGAAGTCTTCATCCTCTGTATTCACCTCCACGAAAGAGTATGTATGACCCTCCTGTCTCATTCTGTTGTTGAAGACGTCCATGATGCTTACTACTTCAGTAATAAGCCTGAGGCTATGATCGTCAAACGCCGAATGAGTGGAATAATTGGCTTCAAGGGCTGCACGGACGATTCTCTGGAACTTGGCTGCGATCTGGGCAAGATACTGCTGCTGCTCACGCTCCGTCTGCCGAGGAGGTCCAAGAGCATCTTGTTGATCCCGAGCCTCCGCAAGCTTTTTGCGCGCTTCGGAGCGGAGTTCAGGATACGCCTTGTCCGTGATCTCACCCAGAAGATCCTGAAGCCTCTCACGAAGTGCTGCAACACCAACGCGCTCCTGCGGGAGGTTGCACCAAGGACTCTGTTGAAACAGGTCTTTTTCCTTCCGCCGAAGACCCGAATCATCGTCAGAGTCGTCATCATCGTCGCCACCGCGGTTTTTGACAAGATAATATCCGAGGTTGAGTGCCTTCTTTCTTCCGGCGACGAGGTTGCAAACCGCTTCTTTGGCGCTGCGTTCAATGACCAGATCGGGCTTAGTGAGCACGCCGAGAGTGCGCTCTCCGTCCGGATCGTATTGTTCGGCCAGAGCCAAGATCTCCTGAGTCATGACATCCACATTGGCAGGTAGGACGGCGAGAATAATGGTCCGTTTGTCCTTGATGAAACCGGTGACCATGTCTCGAACCAGGTTGCGATCGCTTTCTGTCGTTTGTCCTTTGGACGTCAGGCGGAAGATGCCGGGAACATCGATGACGGTGAGATAGTCCTCGGTGGGGCCACATTTTTCGATCTTCAAGATGTCCCTGGAAAAGGTCTTCTCTCCTTCAGGGTTCTTGTCCGTCTTGATCTTCATGTAGACGTTGACCTGTGTAACGGTTAGCAGAAGTCAGTAGAATAAAGAGTGGGTCGCCTACCTCATCGAGAATCTTGACAAACTGATCGCGAAGCTCGTTGGTCGAGGAAAGCTCTTTGCGGTAAGACCTGAGACTGGCCTTTTCCGCCTCGGTGCTCTGAGGGGCAGGAATGATGGTGATGATTATCTGCACCTCAGGATCGCGGCGGTGGGTGATCTGGGTTGCGTAACGTGTGCAGAGTTCCTGACCACGAGGGAATGGAATTCCAGTGACGCTCTCGAGCAAGGAAGACTTGCCAGAGCTTTGGTCACCGACTGCAACCAGAGTAGGCAACGGCAAGATAACATCGATGTTCTTCTCGCGTAACTGATCAATCTTGCGAAGGCGATCAGGGCTGGTCAGGATGCCCGAAGCAGGGGGCTTGATCTCAGAACCCATCGTAGAAGGAGTGATTGTCGTGGTCTTCGGCAAGGAGCGCAAATAATCCAACACCTTTTGTTCGTCAGGTGTTGTGAGTTGGAGGAGAAAAGGCGGATGCATCAAGTGAGAGGCAAACTTCGTAATGGTGACAGTGCTGGGAGGTTGGAAGAGAAGCAGATATGAAAGATGCGGCTGGGAATGAAGGTATTATGAACCATTCTAGGGAGCATGTTGAGATCTTTATGAACATGAGATGTGAGGTAGATGATGCTTCGGGTGGGGGGCAGTAGGCCTCTCGCGCATTGTGTTCGGCGTTATGTCAGAGGCCTGTCAAACAAACAACTTCTCCAATGATGTCGCCCACGTAGCGTCCGTATGCGGGCTACGTGCATGTTGTTGCCGTCGAGGATTCGTCTGATAACAAACGGCCAGCCAATGGTTGTGGCTGAGGGGACAAAACCGAGGCTGATACGTTAGGCGCCGGCAGATCATTAGGCGTTCTGTTGCCTTTAGGTTAGCAAGTTGGCAACGACCAACACTTGTCATCCTTCTGATATAGCATTATGAAACCAAAGAAGACGAAGGTCAACTTCCAGGGCTCGTTGCAAGGCTGCTTACCGATTTAGTCCTTTCTTTGAGGCGTCCAGGAACCAAGATCCATTTCGAGCAGAATGCCTTCCCCTAACTCATGCACTAGACCCAAAAACAGTCTCCATCTCTGGAACAGCCTGCGTGTTTTATGTGCATTGTCGCCGAGGATTCGCTCAACAGCAAACGGACGGCCGGTCGGCCAACGGGTGTGGCTGAGAGCCGATACCCTTGGCGCCGACTGCTTCAACGCTGGGCATGCCGGTCACCTCCAAAGCGACCTGCATATTGATCTCCTTCCTTGCCTGGCACCAACCGTACAATTGGTTGAAGTTCGTAGTTCCGCGAGATGTATGCCTTGTCTTCGAAGTGTTCAATTTCTCTAAGCGCTGCTATGTTCGACGGCCTCCTGGGCGGACTTGAGGAGCTTGGCCGCTCGATCGGCCGCGATGTCGCACATTGCCTGTTGGGAGGTAAAAGTCAGCCTTGTCGTCTTTGATTTCCATCACACATGATGCCCCAGCTGCAGCTCCAGTAACATCAAGGCTAACACCGATGACAACAGCGAAAAGGAGAACCACAAGGACAACTCACCTTAATCCCCTCCCTCTCCTCCACCCTCAAATCCCCCCTCCCAAACCTCCTCCTCATATCCGCCATAATCTCCGTCCTCGGCCGTCCATTAACCCAAACCACATACCTCAACCCCGGGAAAGTCTCCTCATACTGCTTATTCAACTTCCTCAGCTCCTCCTTCACCTCCTCTGAGTCGCCCGCCGCATTCAAGTGCGCCTGCTCCTTCTTACTCTGCGCCGATAGCGTCTCCTTCTTCGGCTCGCCCAGTCTCGGATGGCTGCCTAGTATCGCGTGTAGCGGACGCTTAATATTTTCCTTTTCTTTTTCGGGGACCGAAGGGTCGGCGACGGCGTTGGCGATGGCTAGGAGCTGGTCGCGGATGGTGGAGATCAGGTCGGGGTAGGAGGAGAAGGAGATGGTTCGGAGAGTTGGGAGGGCGAGGGCGTGGAGTTCGGGAGAGGGCTCGAAGAGGAGGTCGAGAGTCGAGATGAGGGCGGCGTCGGGGAGGGTGGGGAGGGAGGTGATGGCGGGGAGGAAGGGGGTTGCTTCGGGGTTGAGGTGGGTGTGGGACATGGTGGCGGTTCTTGTTTGTTGTCGTTGTTCCTGTTGGGAGATGGTCAATTGGAGCAGCAGCAAGAAGAAGAGATGGAGAGCAGGAGACGAGGCTGTAGATGTTAGATGTCCAGAAGTTGTCCCTTATCACTGTAAGTTGTAACGGACGACAAGCGCTATCAGCAGCGGCAGCCGCCGGCAAGGTGGGGTAGATCTGCCATGACGTCCACGCAAACGTGGGGTAGCTCTCGGCAGCTCCCTGCAGTGGGGCCCCGGCTCGCTGGACCGGACCTCGGGTCCCTGTATTTCAAGGGACCTCCGTAAATCCCGGCGGATCGCCCGGATCGTCCCGTAAACTTCCACATCACTTCATCCTTTGTCTCCGAAGCCCGGTCAATTCTTCGCCGCGTCCCTCCCGCGACATCCGTATTCGCGACACCTGTAACACCACGAAATGGTGGCCTGCTCCTGGGCTTGTTTGTTATCGGCGTCCCCGCCAAGGCTCACTGTCAATACCATCGGCCGGAGCCGCGCGAGCTGCCGGAGGCGAGCCGCGAGCCCAACAGCAACACCACCAGGGAGCAACCGCCCGAGCTCGACCGCGTGTCTCCACAAAGCGAACGATCAAAAAATCAACAAGGGGAGTAAACAAACATATCACTGACAAATGCCATGTATTCTTTCTTCTGTTCTGTGTTTTGTTTTATGTAACCGCCCATATGCAAACCGCGCTCGTGAAAGCACAATGTCCTCCCCAAGAAGTAGTAAATAACAAAGTACAGACAAGCAGGCAAGAGTACCTACCTCTTCTGACTTCTGACAATGCCGCTCACCCGGTCGGTAAACAACGGATCCATTGTGACTCGTACCCGTTATGCCGTAGCTCAGCTCGTACCGCGACCTCCGACCTGACCTTGCCTTGCCCTCCCGGCCGGCCATATCCGCAGCGTTCGTATATTTCCGCTCAACACCTAGACTTAGCCCCCCAAGAAATCCCATCCAAAGACTCCTGCTGCTCCTTCACGGGCATCTCGCCAGAAGACATGCTATTTCCCTCCTCCTCGTCGAGATCATCCCCGCCGCCTCCGCCGAACAACACACCAAAGTCCGCATACACTTCGTGTCCTTCTTCCTCTTCTTCGCCTTCGTATCGGCTTTCGTGCGCCGAAGTAGGGAAGGCGACGTCCTCGTCGTCGTCCAAATCTTGGTCTTCTATGGGCCGGAGGTCTGGCGAGAGGCGCTGTGGTGCTGATGGTGCTGATGGTCCTGAACTTGCTGTGGTGTTGGTGTTGGTGTGTATCACTGGAGGTGGAAATCCTGTTACTGGTGGTGGTTGTTGCCGACCGCCGGCTTGGAGCTGGCCTGGAGGAAGAAGCCGTGGACTTGTTCCGGGTCCGTAGGCTTGTGGTTGTTGCCCAGTCCCGGATCTTTGCATGGACACGCCTCCGGTGTTCCCTCCTCCTCCCCCATTTGCCCCAGCCTGCCCTTGTCCTCCCCCAGACATCCCCCCCTGCCCTACTCCCTGCACCTGCGCCTGAACCTGCGCTACATGCGCAGCAGCCTGCTGCGCCCTCGCCAAATTCTCCCCCAACATCCTCATCCGAAAGCGATTCATGACCGCCATCTTCCTCAACCACGCCGCACTTCCATTTCCCCCCATCGTCGCCATTCCACCTCCACCTCCACCCCCATCCCCATTTTGCCCGACAGCACCCATTCCCCAGCCAGCCATGGCCATCCTCTTGTTCGCTGCTGCCGCTATGCTTCGTAGTCTCTTGTCCCCCTTCAAGATGGATTCCCGGTTGAGGATGTGCGTGGCTGGGACGGAAAAGGGACGAGAGAGACGGGAGGTGACGAGGTGTAAACGGAGACGACGCTTCTTGCAGGGGAGGGGGGCGGTGTTGTGGCCGTCTACGTCTGTTGAAGGCCGGGGGCGTTTGAGGCTGGGTCTGGGCGGTAACTGAAGATCCGCCGGGATGGGAGCAAGGGGGAATGTGAGGATGGGGGATATAGTGGGTAGAAGGATGGTGAAGGGCCATGTTGAAGCTGTTTGGGGTGATATTGAGGCTGAGACTGTGAGAACTTCTGTTGACCTGGCGCTTGTAGTCGCTGATTGTTCCTCTTGCCTCCCTTCGACGGCAAGACCAGGCCGCGCCGTCTTGGTCTTACTCCCCTCCGCTCCTGCAAACCGTTCCGAAAATGCGTTGGAGATGAGCGCCGCCCCTTCACCCCAGCCGTACCGGCTTGAGCGGACATCGTGGTAGTGCCATGGTCCGTACTGCTGCGCGAAAGACGATCGAGGCGGTTCTAGCGAGGACCCGACTTGGATCCCCATTGCAGCGATCGGCGCCTGCTAAAGAAGTGCGGGAAGTTCTTCCTGCTGTTCTGTCTCCTTGCTGTTGCTCTCACTCTAGAACTGAACTGAAACTTTTCGTATTCCCAATTCGCAGCCAGCAACCCGCCTGACCTTCACTTCCACGGTGATAACAGGTTGATCGTTAATGCTCCATTTTGACTTTGCTCTGCTTCGTTCAAGGTTTCGGTTTTGTAGGAATGATCGTCGGTTTTCGGGTATCAAGGTATTCGGATGGTAGAAATGTCGGATATGGAGGAGGAAGCTTCATAACCGAAGAAGCAACCAACAATTCGGATCAAAGACAGTGAGTGAGAGCTGAAAAGTAGTAGGTTTGTTCTAGAACGATGAGACCCTTCCCCTGTTCGGTTTATGAACCGAGATGATCTGTGAGGCAAACTCAAAGTTGGAGGCTGAAAAAAAAAAAAAAAAAAAAAAAAAAAAAAAAATGTATAAGGTTGACAATGACACACAAGTTCCAATGTCCGTCCAATGTTCCGTCGCAGTAATGCGCAAGTGGCGTCTTCAAAAAAGCGAGAAGGGGAGGGAAGAAAAAGTAAAGGGTTCATTCGATTCGACGACAAACTTTGCAAGTCGCAAGTCGCAAAAAAGATGGCCGAGATCGAAAGATGATTGGATCATCCGAGAGCTCAGGTGACGGGAAAGGTCTGTACGGGTCTACGTTTGTTGTGTAGCTCTCTAGCAGGCCAGCAGGGCAGTCAAACTTTTCCTGGTGAGGAGGGGTACTCGTCAGGGCTTGATAAAACCAAGATTACTAATGGTCTGAGGCGTTTCTAGCCCAGACGAGTAGCACTCGACAGGTAGCCGTGGTAGCATAGGGAGGGGGAACTGACCCAGCAGGATGGTCAGGAACTGGTCATGAAGAGTACAAGACCGGAACATTCATCCATTGATGGTTTATGGGGGGATTTCATTCCATTGCGACAATCTGTAGGGCGGTGAAGCTAGCAACAACAACAGGCCAACGCCAACAGTCGAGCCCTAGCTAGGTAGCAATTGCAAGGCCTGCACCACGAGGAAGAGACACGAGAGGGTAGCACGACATGGGCAGCTAGTTCGCAAGCTGAATGGTTAGCACCAAGGATGAAGGGCTAGTCTAGAGCCCGGCCGAGATGAAAAAGAGTTCGCAGCGGTAGGCGGAGAGTGCCGAACCAGCTCTGATTGGTGCGTATAAAAAAAAAAAAAAGGCTGTCGGAAAGGGGACGGGCTGGACGGGAGAAGAAAAAAAAATTTGGGAGAGGGAATTTGGCGTCGCAGTTGGTCAGGAGGGCAAGGGCAACGCAAATGACCTTGTCCTCCTGAGGTTGTCTGAGGTCGTTCAAAATGTTGTCTCGTACACATGGTGCTACCAAGACGTATGTACATGGCTCAGCTTACTTCCAGTCGGAGAGACATGAGGGAGTATCGACGCAAAACTTTGATCACGCGGCCCCAACATTGGCTGATTCCCCTACCTCGGTACCCGAATCGGTAGGACGGCCATTCACTGTTATTGGTTTACTTTTACTGACCATTCCCAGTGAGTGGCTAAGCCTTTTGAAGCTTGATTCCTTCCTCTTGCAGCAAGCCTGGTACCCCCAGAGCCCGGCGATTAGGGGATTCTCGCCAGTCTGTACAAGCCCGGGGCCCCTGTCTCAAACACTCAGTTGCACGAAACCTTTCCGTCCAACAAACGCTGTTTGTGATAAATGGTCGTCGGTTTGTGTCGGCTATTGTTCCTGTTGATGTTAGAACAACTCATTCCCCCATCCATCGTCGGTGTTCACTTTCTTTTCTCCTCGCTGCATTCTTCATTATGATGAGAAACACCATCACGCACCACCCCCAACCTCACCCCCCAACTGTACTTACCAAACTAACAAGAAACCGCAAGGTTTCTTTTCACTACAAGCCCCCCAAGTCACCCAGCTTCCTCAGCCTCGGTCGGTCTTACCATCCACACACTCAAAGAACCTCGAAAAGCAAAACTTGCGGTTGTTTCGAAACCATGGAACATTCCAAGAGGTCCATGGCATCCAGGCGAAGGGGAACATCGATGCAGGCTTTCAGCCTCTTTGGACCACGTGAAGCGTCCCCCAATAGACCCAGGCAACGAGTGGTCTCGGTTTCCAGGCTGGTCAGAGTCCCAGAATCCGGGGAAATGTTCCAGCCCCGAGCAATTCCATTTTGGTCACCAGCCTTGGAGTTACCAGCAACATACCTAAAGGCAACCCAGAAGTCCAATTCCGCGGTTGAGGGCTAGAGGTATGTATGGTTCATGGAATATTCCAAGACTCCAAGCCCTTCTTGTATCATTGACCACGACATTCCATCTCGCATGTTTCGATATTCCCATTCCCTCACCCAGTCGCCCAGTCATGCAAGCCATCACCGTCACATAATCCCCGGTCTCAGCTTGACCACGTGAGGTTGGTCCATCCAAGCCCCTGTAAACCGCTCAACTGGAGCGAACCACAGTACCAGTATGACGGGACCCCCGCATGCTCAGCTGCCCACGGCAGCTTCTAAAAGAAGAAACGGGGTGCGTCGTCTGTGCCTTAACGTGGGCGAGAACCATGGGACTGGGCTCTTGGGCTCTTGGGCCCTTGGGTTGGGCGTCTTCGTGGGTCTGGGGAAATTTTCCACCACTGACAGATGATGCGATGTATACGTAGATGAAATCTTACTTGCTGGTTGAGGGGGCAGATGGGGACGTCACAGACTCACCTTGCCTTGGAGAGTGCCAGGCAGGTAGGTACGCGGCTTCTTGCGCGGTACTCTCTTGTAGTTGTAGGGCGTGATTATGTGCTCGAGATCAAAACGTCGGACATGATTCCACGTCTTGAGACTGTTAAAACTGAAGTGGAATGTGAGTTTTCTGTGGGACCAATGTTACCGTACGTTTTCTCGCGAGCATTCAACTTGATCGTCTCCCGTAGGAGTGTTGTACTGAAAGCAATTCCATGATTCTACGTACCTTACCTTATCTATACCTTTAGACGAAGGTCTATGGCTTTCTCGCTATCCAGAACTCCCATAACCCAAATCCCAAATGCAAACAAATGCCACCCCCCAACTCATATCCTCTCCCGCCATCGTCAGGGAAAGCCACCGCGCCTACAACTTCGGATTCCACTTCGGCTTCTGCTCCTCCTTCTCAAAGCTCCTAATCAATCCATCCTGATACTCCGTCGCCACATGCACACCCCCCGGACTCCAAACCTTACTTTCCACAATCCCCCTGCCCGCTCCCGCCCTGGGGAACCAAGCCTCCTGAATCCACCACACACCTTCCTCCTCCTCCTCCTCCTCCTTCCCCTCCTTTCCATCCCCCTTCCCTTTCTTCTTCTTCTTCAACCTCCCCTCCCAGTCCGGGTTTAGCTCCAAGTCCGTCTCCCGGTTTCCATGCCTCATCACACACTCCTCCACATTCGTGTGCACAACAAAACTATAACTCAGACTCGCCGCTTTTCCCAACGTCCAGCCCATTCCCAGGTGATTACACGCCATCAGCAGCCCGTTTCTGTCGACGACGTAGGCGTGGATGACAGCGTGACTATTCGCATCATGACCCCCCTCCCCCTCCCCCTCCCCGTTCACCGGCAGCGGCCTGAGTAATCGATAAAGCAACAACTCCCTCCTCTCATGCACCGGTTTGCCCTCGTTGTAACCGCTCATATCAACCTTGCGCATCTCCACCACCGGAAACTCGCCCACTACATCATTCCCCACGAGGGAAACCACGCCATCGACATCCACCGGCGGAGCAGGCGGCCAGTCCTTTGGTTTTCTTGAGTCCAAGATATCTTTAAAGCGGACCTGGGGTGGTGGTTCCTGGATGGCGATTCCCGCGCTGTGGGGCTCGGAGGCTTTGAAGGAGATCATGGCTGTGAAGCACGGGCCGGATGGCGATAGAGGTAAGGAGGCGTCGGAGACGGGGAAGTGGTCTTTTGTAGGGGAAGAAGAGGGGACGGAGGGTTGAAAGGCGGTTAGGGAGAGGGTGCTGAAGGAGCGGGTGGAGGTTAGAGGGGTAAGGGAGTAGATGAAGGGCCGGTGGCGGTTGCCGGCGGTGGTGAAGAAGCCGTGGATTGTCTGGGGACTCGGTTAGTACCTGGTTTGGAGAGAAAGAAGGGGGGAGCGGAGACGTACGTGAAGGCCGAGTTTCTGAGATTTCGGGATCTGTTTCTGATCTTCAATCTCACTCCAAGTCCTGCAAGCTGCTAAGGCGCTTTGTGCGTAGACGTGCCCGCCGTAGGCTGCGGCGTGGAAGGCTGGCATTTCTTTTTCTGGTGGGTAGTCGCATCCCGGGAGGTAGGCGGAGCGGGTGCCGATGAATCGGTATTGGGAGGTTGAGTCGGGAGGGAGTTTGACGAGCTCCAAGGCTTCTTGGAAGGAGAGGAGCTTGTCATATTCGGAGTCTGACATGTTGGTGTTGGGAGGGACGAGTGTCCCCGGTGGTGAAGCTCCTGCTGAGACGCTGATGTGATGACTACCTATGAAGAACCGGAGTTGCACTTTGTGAGATCAGGTCAAAGTGAAGAGAAAAGTCAACAAGAATTTGTGATTGAGATATGAAAATGTCAAGTGATTGTGGTAAGTTATACAATGTATATCAAATATCAACGCTACCCCAATATCAGCTTGCGGAAAAGACAGCCGGATGTTTGTGATATTTCAGCTGTTAAACGGCCGAGTCGGCTTCCGGGATGGAGAGGGGAGCTTGGCTTAGCTGAAGGAGGAAGTGCCGAGGCATCTTCCCACGTGATGACACGGCATCATCCCTCCGGTTGCACCAACGATGATCTCCGCTAGCACACTTCCGGCATGGTGCCGTTCCGATAATGTTAGGGGGCCGATCTGGGGATCCACTTCAAACACGGGGACCGGATCGGGGCCGGGAGTTTGAAGAGTAGGAATACCGGAGTCTCGTCCACGGGGTGGAGCATTACCACCGGTTGTGTATAACAGCCGGCCGCGCTGAAAGTCGTATGCTATCTATACAGGCACCTTTCATCTCTCATTTCAATTCCGGCTGGCAGAAACAGTAAAAGACGAAACGTTAGCCTTGATCACGGGCGTTTTCCACTTTTGTCATTTGGCGATGCTGTGTTGGTGTTTTGGATTTGTTTTCTCTGGCTGTAAACAATGACGACATGAGTCGCTATGAGGGTTAGGGTCAATGCTTGTAGCTTTTGAGAGCTGTTGAGACCTTCTTCGGGCATGTAGTTCAGCTCGACCATTCAACATTCTGTTTCGTCCGTGAGTCAATTGAAACCTAAAAACACATGAAAACTCCCTTACGATGTATTTATGTTCATCTGATTATCCTTCTACGCCATACTTGGTGCAATTGTTGTACCGTCCTGATGAGATGAGAGTTCCCACGTGTGGTGTCACCTGACTAGCAGCTAAGCTGGTTCTGGCAATCACCTGGGGAAGCTTTCCAGAAGGTGGCCCAAGCGCCATGCTGTTCGCCAGTTGCCAGCGGCAGAACGGACAGAAGGGCAGCGGTGCGTCGGGGCCTCTGCTCTGCCCACTGCAGCTGTGGGACCAGGTGAGCTTCGGGAGCGGACAGACAAAACATCATCTCCCGCCTCTCCGCTCTCTCCCGGTCAATTGTCACTCCGACATCACACCACCCACCCACCGCCGTCGTCACCATGCTGTCCCGCACCGCCGTCGCCGTCGCCCGCCGGGCCACCGCTGCCCCCGCCCTCCGTCGCAGCATCGCCACCACCGTTGTGCGCCGTAAGTGAACATGTCTGCGTTTAAGCGGCTGCGGCCTGAAAAAAAGCACGGCATCGAAAAAAAAGCTCCAATCGCGAAGCTGCAAATATCCGCGCAAAGCATCATCGTCACCACCACCGACGACATCATACCCCACAAATTCGCGACAACCAAACACGCATCAATTGCAACCCCGAATACCGATCGAAACACTGACACCATGTTTTTATCTTGAATCCAGGCCACGCCGAGACCAAGGCCCCTACCGTCCACATCAAGACCCTCTCCGGTATGATGATCTCCCCCCGGCGATTGCGTCACGATTGTGTCTATTGGGATCCTTGGGGAACTGGGCTATGTGAACTGAAAGCTGTGGTGGGGTCTCTCGAAGCTTGAGTTGAGCTTGGATAAGCTTTGGGGAGCTTGAAACAACAAAGAGGAGGAAGCATTGGACGACCAAAGGGAGGGGGTTATCATCGCGGACGACGGGAGAAGCTTGACCAGCTCAAGCTCGAGGTTCCTCTATCACAGCTTCCACCGGGTAGCTCAGTTCAGCCCAGCTCCCATAGCTCCCTCGCCCCATGGCGATGTGGGGTGACGTACGAACCGCATTACGACGAAAACATGCATGACTGACTTATACCTTCTCCCTTCGCGACAAACAGAGATCAAGACCAAGGAGGACCTCATCGGCCCCGGTGCCAAGCCTGGCACTGTCCCCACCGATATCGAGCAGGCCACCGGTCTCGAGCGTCTCGAGATTCTCGGCAAGATGGAGGGCGTCGACGTTTTCGACATGAAGCCCCTTGATGCCTCCCGCAGGGGTAAGACTTACAACCCGGGATGAAGAGCTGGGAGAGTTGGGAAAACTAAAACGACATTGCAGGCACCATGGAGAACCCCATCTCCGTCCGCTCCGCCGGTGATGAGCAGTACGCCGGTTGCACTGGCTTCCCTGCCGACTCCCACAACGTCATCTGGCTCACCGTGAGTTTTCCTTTTCCTCCCCCTTTTAGCATCTCGCAAGCAAGCTACTAACAGACCCCAGATGACCCGCGAGCGCCCCATCGAGCGCTGCCCCGAGTGCGGCAACGTCTACAAGATGGAGTACCTCGGTCCCCAGGACTCCCACGACCATGACCACGACCACGACCACCACGGCTTTGAGGAGCCCAAGACCTTCGCCGACTTTGTCAAGCCCCAGTACTGGTAAATACCCAGTTTTGTTGGGTTGGTAAAGGAGGTTGGGTACATGGAATGGGTTGTTAATAGAAGAAGACATTGAGAAATACGATGCATGCATATGACAAGTTTACTGGGAGGCAGCATTGTGAATCGCGAACCTAGAGAATATGGGGGTGGCGAGGTTGGGTAGGTGGCTGAACCTGCATTTGAGAACCTGGAGTTGTAGATTACTACCTGTTACCCTGGGCCACCAAAGACTAAAGATGAGTTTTGTATATACTACCGAGAAACTCGAGTAGGTTTTGGATTCGCATTACTCTTGATGAAGATCCAGGATTGCTACGAGTACTGTTTCCTCGAAGCGCATTCGCATAGTCTAGTTATCTAGACTCGACCTTTGCGGTACCGAGCCATAAGACTCGCGAAATCCAACATAGCGAGCAGCTCTCGGGAAGCCCTGCTGGGCATAACGGCGTAGACAAACTTGGACTTCATGTCCCTGGTCGTTCGTTCACCAGCTTGCGATCAGGTCGCGCATCTTGCGCCCTTGCTATCAGGATATGCGCCGACATGATTCGTCTTGGGCGCACGCACAACTTTCTCTCGGCATACCCCTTTTTGTGTTCGTAAACTCCCAACGCCCTTATGCTCGGATAGTTCAACCCTCCTCATCGCCAAAGCTAAGCTTGATCTTCTTAGCCTTCTTCTTGGCCGCCTTGGGCTTTGGCTTCTCTTCTGCTGCCTCTTCAGTTTTCCCGCTGTCCTTAGCAGCAGCAGCTGCTGCCTCAGTCTTCCCCTTTGGTGCCTTGCCATCTCCACCTCGCTCTTGATCCGAATCAGCATCACCACCACCACCACCACCACCACCAATAACCTTACCCACCTTCTTCCTCTTCTTACTCGCCCCTATCCCCACATTTTTATCTTGTTCCTTTTCCTCCTTTTTCGCTTCTCCTCCTCCTCCTCCTTCAACCTTCTTGCCAGCCTCATCGCCTTCTTCCCCTCCCTCTTTTCTGTCGCTTATCCCCTCAATTTCCTTCTCCTTCTCCTTCTCCTTCACCGTCCCATCCTTCCCCACCATCACACCATCAACCATGTTCCCCTCCTCATCCAATATCAGCGGCGCATCCTCCGCCTCCTCACTCCCGCTCCTCTTCTTCGTTGGTCGCCGTCTAGCAGCTAATATCGGATCGGGGCCATCAAAGTTCCCCGGCGCGTGTTGAGCGTGTAAGCGAGCGAGAAAGGGAGGGAGCGTGGCGGAGCGGTCGTAGTGCAGGTTTTTAGGGTTGATTTTCCCGCCTCCTCCTCCTCCTCCTCCTCCTCCTCCTCCTCCTCCTGAACCAGACATCTTCTTCGCGTGTCTGTTTTTTAAGCGGAGGTTGGTTGTAGAGTTCAACTAATGGTTGGAGGCCGGCGGCGGCGCCTGATAGGTCGTTCGTTCGGTCGCGGCGACGGCTCGGCGACGGCTCGGCTCGGGGGAGACCTGATAGTGGGTGTAGAGGCGGTCGGTCTGTTGTTGGAGACGTCTGGATGGAGGGTGGTTGTTGATGTTGGGAAGGCTGGCTGGCTGGCTGATTGCGCCTTGGATGGATGCGCCTGGTGGTGTCTGTCTGTCGCGTTGCGCTGCTCGCTAGAAAGATGGCGCTGGCTTAATGGAAGGTGGTGCGAAGAACCTGTGATAGCTGCGGATCAAGGGATATATAAACGGTAGAAAGTATCAATTGGACCGGATGTTGGACCGGCGACGGTGACACGAAGCCTGCGACTGGAATGTTTGAAACCTTGACGGTTGACAACACAAGTCTGGATGGTCGATCCAGTGGGTCCCTTGTGCGCCGTTCAAGGGGACCCACTCAGCCCGCTGGAAGCTTGGGCCAACGGCATTGAAAATGCGGGGCCGTCTCGGGATCTCGGCCGTTAGTGCAACCTCTGGGGAAGCTCAAGTCTGCGTAATGTCAACTTCATTCTTCACCTTCAACGGCAACGGCAATGTCAATATGTATCAACAACATAATATTTCAAAATGTACACCCCAAAACAAAAGCCCTTTTCCCATCCATCCATCTAATGTCCTCTGTCAAACATACCTATCATGATGCCTCGTCTCCTCCGGCGTCGTTCCATGTCCCAGTCAGTCCCTTCTCCAAATCAACCTCATGCTGCTTAACACCTTTCTTCTCCCCMTCCCCCCCCCCCCCTCCTCCTCTTCTCACCACCAGCTCCCACAACCATCACCACCCCTCTTGCCCCTTGAATTCAACTCATACTCCACCTGACTGCTCCACTCTCTCTTGGTGCTATCCTCATGTGTCGTCCCCGAATTCTCACTCTTAGACAGCCAACTAACTCTCCTTCAACTCCCTCGGCACATTCCCGTTCGCATTCCCCCTGATTTTTGCGCCATAGGCGGTTGATCCCTCCCCGACCTCGGAACCTTATGATCGTTCTTGTCGTGAACTTTAACACGAAACCACCCCTCCTCGAGAATCCGTTTGACAGGCGGCCAGGGGAGCCGCCACGTGGAAACGGAGGAGGAACTTGGAGAAAGAGGCCCTTCGGGACGGAGAAGATGACTGCCATGTTTGTTTGCTTCCACGGATGTTTTTTTCTTTTTTTTTCTTCTTTTTTTTTTTTGGGGGGGGGGGGGGGGTTTCGTCAGCATCAACCTCAGCCATTCCCTTCCCGGTGGGTGGTAGCGGCCACTTGGAGATGTGGTTGCTTGATGTCTGTCGTCCTTGATGGTGGTGACTTCACCGATGGATGAGCTGTTGGTTGGTTGAGCCAGGTTGCAAAGACGTAAGGAAGAAGCAACAATAACCCTACCCTTCCCAAACAACGTGGGATCAGGCCGAGAGATATACTCCTCTCCTCTCCTCTCCTCACCTCTCACCTCTTACCTCCCTCCCCTCCCATCAAGGTACCCTTCATAAAGAAAAGCCTCGGTCTGGTATTACTATGGTAGGTAGCCACATGGCGTCATCCAATTCTAGAACATCATCTCCCCCTCTTGGCCCCCCCCCTCTTGAAGTAACAAAACAAACAAGGAAAATCCCATATGTACTGATAACCGTTCCTGTTTCCATGATCGACTGACAGATCTTGGCCTTCTTCCAGACCGACGGAGCCATCCATACTCCCGCTTAACCAAGCTCAACATCTGATTAAGCGCCACATTTTTCTCATCGTCGTCATCATCGCTGCTCTGCTGTTCTGTAGTTCTGCAGGAGTGCTGAATCGTCCACAAAACTTCAAGCCACGTTTATGGAGAATGGGGGGGGGGGTGGGCAAAAGAAGCACCACCGCCTTGCGATTGGCGAGCGGTGCGAGCCATGCCGTGTGGGAGGGGCGGGCACAAAGGCCGAAAATAGGGATGCTAAAAAAAGGAGTTGCGAAGGCGTGCATTTCTCGTCATGATCAGCTCGTCTTTTACTTAGTTCAGTGGGTTGATTGCTTATAGTGAGTTATAACCTCCAATACCTACGTACGGCACGGCGTATAAAATAACTTCGGTCACGAAACGGTGCGTGTGTGCAGAGCTGCTGGCAAACAACTCCAGCGAGGCTTGATAAATCTGTATAAGGAATTGCAGGGAACGGTATATTCCCCCTGTACCTGGTAAATGCCATATTGTCCACACCGGGGAAGTGGAAGTAAAGCAGACTGGACAGTGTAAACCCCGAATAACGGTGCCGAATCTCTAGACTAAGGGCTGAGATCAAACGCAAGTATATGCAGGTGAGGTTGGGCGATCATGGACAGGTTTTAATTAGATACTA
Organism: Neurospora sp. LNF1-1; assembly: GCA_009805225.1. Classification (NCBI taxonomy): domain Eukaryota; kingdom Fungi; phylum Ascomycota; class Sordariomycetes; order Sordariales; family Sordariaceae; genus Neurospora; species Neurospora sp. LNF1-1. The sequence continues at coordinate 18,661 of RAOM01000124.1, forward strand.
CAATGCGACTGTCATGGAACTTGTGTTCGTCATGGCAAACAATGATGGCCTAGGAAGTAAGAAATTTCTGAGCATAACGAGGCTATCGTGTTAGAAGGGAGCGGCCATTATGCAAGTCACCAGACGAGGGATAATTCCATATGTCATTTGTGCGAAATCGCGATACTGACCTCACACCGGCTTTGGTGGAAAGGAGAGACGAGAAAGCTAAAAGGGGAGAAGTGGAAGGCAGAGGCAGTGTAGGAAAGAATGGTGGAAGTTGTTGATCACCAGCGAACAACCCATCTCCACCCTTAAAAGAGTTCAATCCAAGGCATTCTGATATCCTCTTCCTGCTTTGTGCTGAACAACATTCACTCTCATGGCCTCATTCTCACCATCGCCAATATTCTTTCTCTCAACCGCGCAATCGCCAGCGTCAACATTGAAAATCTGACATAACCTCCGAGCTTCATCTCAGCCTTTCGCAACCGGAATATCCTTCTGGTTCCTGGTTCGAACAGGAGCCCGATGCCATGGAGTCCGTTGCGGTTAATGCCTCCCTGGTGAGTGCCGTTAGCCACGGGGCAGTCATCGTGCTGAATGTGTTGACTTGGCTCAGAGGGTCGAGGTGATGATTTGTGCTAGTGGACTAAGATCCAAAGCCCAGACTTTCATCGACGCCATTTCCGCCCTGATACCCGGCATTGTAGCTGTTGTTGGAGGTGTATGACGGATACTGCTCAGCCCCATCGAGGTATGACTGAAGAGCGGGAGAGTACGTGTTGTTCACATTGTTCGTTGGCATACCGTCGTATCTGTCATAGCCACCAGTATAGTTGTAGTGTCCGGGACCGACGAGGGGTGCCTCCCCCTGACCGTATGTTGGTGAGGGACCGGAACCAGTGAGTCGTGGAGCCGGCGAGATGGAAACATAGGCTGCAAATTGCCCATAGCCGCTCCATCGGGAGGAAAGCGGAACAGGGGCAGCTATTGTGTTGTTGAAGGGATAAGTTGATGAAGTATCAGGGCCTAGAGTAGTGTTTAACGCTAAGGCCGAGGGTGCGGGAGAGTTGAGGGTACTACTCGAAGGTCCAACATGATCCCCTTGCCAGTTAATGTATGACGATGATCCCGGTCTTGCTCTCACTGCTGAATGGGTGAAAGCCGAGTCGCGAGTGCTTGGTAACTGTGGAAAAGAATCCGTTACATACGCTGAAAAGTGCTCACTTGGCGCGTAAGCTGCCACCGAAGAAGTGAAACAGCCGATAGTAGTGTTCAACGTGGATGCAGAAGGAGCGGGAGAAGGAAATGTACTAGTAAAGAGCCCAACCCGGCTGGGATTGCAGTCAAGGGGCGGCATAGATGACACTGAGCCCTGCCTCAGCCTTGCCGATAACTGATATTCACCTGGGTCGCTAATGGTTGTCGGCTGTGGGGAGAAGCTGATTTCAAACTGCTCATGGTTACTCGACGTGTAGGCCGCTATTGTAGCAGTGGGGGTACCTATTGTAGTGTTCAAGGAGTATGCCGAAGGAGAGGGAGAGGCAACAGTGCTGGTAAAATGGCCACTCTGACTCTCGTTCCAGTCCCTATAGGACACAGATGACGACAAGCCTGGCCTACCGGGTAGTTGAGAATACTCTCGCCGTATGTTGTCCCTGCGGTTCGACTGAGATGATTGGGCTATGACTTGAGGTTCCTCTGCCCCCATGCGTGTTCTTTCGCCAGTTCCGTCGGTGCTGGGACGATTCTTTGAGCGGGTTTTCGTGTCATCCGGCTCGGGTGTTTTGTAGGTGATGCCTCTTGGGGTTTCGACTACCAAGCATAAGCGATGACCCCAAACTGAAGATAGCAAGTACCACCGTACCTTCTTGTAACTCTTCATCCTTAAATTCCGTGATATTGTGACGGTTCTTAAACCGCGTGAACTTGATCTTCGGTATCTTCTCGCCATACTCGTTGAAAAACACGGTTTTCTTTCCCATCTCGAGCCGCATTTGTTGTATCTTGAGCATGGATATCATTTCACTGGTCTTGTAGTTTTTCTCGAATCCCCAGATCTTGAAGTAACGTTTGTACTGTTTGTCTCTGTGTAGCCATCATATGTTAGTTATCGGCCTGACGTGGAAGGGAAATGTAACGTACGAAGCCGATAAGTTATGATCTCGTTTCATGATGTCAACAACTTGTGGCAGGGTTTTGTTTTCCGTGATGTATAAGCGATAGATGGTGTCCCGGTGTTTGTCCAACTTGGACTGTTTCTCGGAAAGATTTGGCATCGTAGAAACAATCTGATGGGTGTAACTGTTGTAGGATGGAAAATGGTCTGGCAGAGGCCCAAAAATAGAACAGTAGGTTCCAGAGGCCGTTTTATACTGAAGGCCTATTGAATGCCTGTGGAACGAATGACGACGGACGGAGGGAAGCAGGTGAGTGGTTATATACAAGTCACTCCCGTCAATAGGAAAATAGAGCCGCTCGGCACCTTGTCAAAGTCGACAGACAAAACAATTATTCACCCTGGAGATGAGCCATTGGAGACACGGGAACAGCATTAGCCCTAGACCGCCAGATGCACCGGCAGCGCTCCGAGATTTGAGGATCTTCAATGGAGTATGTATGCAGCTGCGGCTACATGATGCTTGGCAGAAAAGAGAGGAAGGACTGACCAGGTACCATCAGACCCTGCAACGTCGAGGTACACTGGTACATCGGCCATAATAGAGCGCCGGGACTTTTTGTCCATGAACAAGTTCGGTCAGGGCTGGGAGTGGATCCAGCATAGATAAGTCATAAAACGTCCAAGAGGTAGCAAGGCTAGTTTGGAAGGAGATCCAGCAAGGTGGTGGGAAGGGACAGGAACCGGTGTGTCGTGCTACCATTCCATTAGGGCTGCTGCACCTGCACGTGGGGCAGTTCGTCCTGGTGTTCGCTGGGGGCTGGTCATGTTCCATCCGTATCAAGTGTGACGGCAGGCGATCAGGTTCTAGACTGGCACTCCCCAATATGTTCGTGGTTCTCTTTCCGGTGATTCCAGAGATCAGCTAAGCGTCAAGCTAAGCCCTTAACCCGGGTTAGTGGTTCCGAGGACGTTAAAGGTATCGAAGGTGCACTCGGATGCGAAGCCAGTGTGAGGTGCCTTGTGGCGCACGCATCGCCAATATCTTGGGTATAATCTGGATCGTGGGTTGGAAACAAACGATGGGGAACAAAATGTATAGCACCGGATATATGGGAACGGACATCAACATCTGAAAGCCGAGCCGCAGCCAGAAGGTGTGTTGGATTTGCGCGTTGCCACTTCCCGGGACGAGGCACTCTGCGTCCGCGAGTCCCATGGCAAGCTGAGCGAGTCGCTTCTTTGTGAAGACAATTAAGAATCCAGCGGACGAGTTTGGCTGTAAAGGGCTAGGTGCAGGCTGTGCATGAACGCAAGTGTTGAACATTTCCGTAGACCTGGGAAGCGCCGGTGAGTGGTGTAACATTCGGAACAAGTGTAAAAAAGGCATCCAAGCCATTCCCAGTGAGATGGTCGCCTTACTGCGGGAGTTCCTTCGGGCAGGAAGGTTGGGAGAGATAGTCATGGGCAAGGCGACATACAGCTGTTGCAAGCACGCGGGGAAGACAAGCCATCGCCATTCCTGGTTCCGCGGGAGGTCTCCGGTTGGAGCTGTGAGCCGAATGGATGTATGTGCCGCGGGAGCTATCGCCCAAGTGCTGCGGATATGTTGATGTGCTCCCCGTACCGTGTTTGCTCTGCTCGGCCTTGGATGCCTCGGGACCTCGGGTGTAACATTTTCGCGACTCGAAGAGAGCAGGGTGGGACTTGTATCGTGGCTCGGGAGCAATGTAGGACTGGAGATACTTCTGGACCTTGCCAAGAAGTGGTGACTACACCGGTCTCATCACGTAGTCAGCCTTGGTGTGCTCGATGGAGGCACTGGCCAGTGTTGATCCGTTACCTCATCCTCGGACGCGCTAGAGGTAGGCTGGGGCAGGCTGGAGACAAATTGACAGTTAGCGGAGCGTTCATACCTTTGTGATTCCTCAACAAAAGTCCCGGACGAGCAGATACGTACCCATGGCTGTTGACACCTTGGAAGGCGCACCCAGCCGGAGCTCTGTGGGCCGTGGGTAGGGTTGACGAGCGCTGGTAGTGAGGGGAGGGCTTAGAGGTCGGACAAATCTTGACCGCTTTCCAGGCCCGTTCCTGAGACCCGTGGGGGTGGTCACGATGGGTGCATCCCCAATGTCGAGGCTGGCCAAACTGGCGAATCGTCCTGGTGTAACCACTCTTCAGCCACTCTTGGGAAGCAAGGACTTGGGTCCGGAAGACTGGAGGGCGGCGTGTCGCAGCCTACTGAGCCACACTCTACCCATGGGCGACGTCATTGGAGAGTCGGTGATGGTGACACGAAGACGAATTGAGCATTCCGACGTATAGACTACATGCCGACAAGAAGTGACTCAATGGTCAACTGAGCCGTTATTCGTCAAGGGGAGTGCCTCTCAGAGTCTCCTCACCGTATCCTCAGGCACGCCCATTGTCGTACAACCTATAGAACTGCAGAATTGGGAGCAAGGCGGGTTGTTCATTCGATGAATCTGGAAGATCTGCTCGACCCTTTTGCCGTATGCGGTAACCAGAATGCTGTCGATGGTGTTGACATGCTGACAGGAGAAAAGAGCGGTGGAAGGCCGGAGAGAGGTGCATTTGATGAGAGAATGAGGGTGTATTGAAGAGGGAGACAAAACTTAGTGCGGATGCATCAAGTTCCCAATCCAAAGACTTTTCTTCATGCCCCTCCTCCAAACATCGTGCCTTCCACATTGGACATCACGAACCGTTACAACCTGAAGCGGTGCCAAAAAGGAAAAGAACAGAGCTGAAGTCAAGAGTGGAGGATTGGATGGAACAGTGTTAGTGGATTGATCGACAGGGCCCAATGTCGTTATCGCTGCACGTCAATTGCAGCACGCTAAGGCACGCAATGACCTGAAAGCAGGGTACTGCAGCCACTAACAGTGCCGCCTGTCTTGTAACACGATCCACTGCATCCGGGCCCTGCTCGAGCCTCCTCCACCGTCTCTTCCTTTCACAACGACATCGTGAAAGGAAAGCGCGACAAATCACCAAAGAATTCACGGGAGACTCCTCACGTCAACACGTGTATGATAGAGATGATGGTGCAGACCGCAAGTTCGCCTGAAATGCATCGAATGAGAAGGGACTCAAAGTTGAGGCGCCAAACAGTCCTACATCCACTCGATCAGACAGACAGACCCATTGTCTGCAATAGCACGTCAAACAAGGAGTCAACTCCAAGACGAGAGAGATCACCAAGTAAACAATTACCGTCAAACTGACGAGTAAAGCGGCGATATTCCAGACCGCAACTTCGCCTAAAAAATGCAATGAATAACAAGGACACAACCAAGTAACAGCACGTCCAATCTTGAGTTCAACAACAGCCTTATTTATGACTCTTTCTGAAGAGCACCATCACATCACTCACCCATTTGCCGCCGCGTCGTATCTTCACACAAAGAACAGTATCTCTCTCCAATGCTTTCCCATGATCTCAAAGAGCTCCAACTCTATAGACTATGGACCAATAGTCAAAAGGCCAGCGGACGCTCATTGTCATAAGGGAAGAAGCGATCGCATGATCATACAAGCCTCCCCCCAAGACCCTTTCTTTTCCCTGAATATGCATAATCCAAATCATATATAGAAAAACAGTCAGAGTCAGCATCATAGTCAAAACGTCCCAAAACAAACAACGCCACTGAATGGTATATAAAAACCCCCAAAGCAATCAAAAAGGTCAGATACACGGAAGACAAGGAACCACCGCCGTTAAGGACAAGATAAAGACATCAATTACCCATTAACATTATTCAACATTATGTCCTCCCTCTCTCCCAATCTCCCTATTCAGACATAGACATGACCTAGGTATGTATACCCGCTCAAAAGGCTCTCAGAGGACCTCCTCAAAGAAACATCAACCCAACAAACCCCACCACAGCCGCCAACGCGCTCGCCCCCTGGGCCGCCGTCGTCTTGACACCATTATTCTTACTAGACGGTCCACTTCCACTTCCACCATCGTCACAGCTCTGCGAGAACCCGCTCATTCCACAGGCATTCGAGCCACCACCGCTCGCGCTCCCACTGTCCCCGGAGCTTCCAGAGTCGCCGCTGCCGGACGATCCAGACCCAGACCCAGAACCACCACCAGACACAGCCCCCGACCCGCCGCCAGGCACCTGACCAGCCGGCGCGCTTCCGCCGCCAGGAATCGATTGCGGGACCGTAGTCCCCTTTGCGCCTCCAGCCTTGGTAGCGCTCGCCGATCCGCCCTTGGTGTTGGTCTGCTTGCCCGCGTCCATATCCGTTCCCGTACCGAGGAAGGAGGCGAGGTCGGTCCGCTTGTTACTGTCCACCACGGTATCATTCGTCGCCCTGTAGCTGTTGTAGTAATACGACTTGCCCTTGTTCGTCCCCGGCGGGCTGTTGGCATCCCAGCACTGGACCGTGATTTCTCCAAAGGTAGCAAAGTAGTAACCGTAGTTGTTGATGTCCGGCGAGTCCCACGAGATGGGACCACCCGCCCAGTCGATCGTGCCCTTGGCGTTGGTCGCGGCGCCGCCGGGCCAGATGGACAACTGCACGCGCGAAGGGGTTTGGGGGAAATCCCACTGGTTGGCGGTGGCGTTCCAGGTCTCCGACTTCAGCTTGGTGCGGCCGACTTTTCCGTCGACGAGCCACTGGATCTGGTCGGGCGTCCAGCGGATCTCGTACTCGTGCCAGTTGGCGTAGGTGTCGGTCACGGTGATGTTACCGCTGTTGGTGTAGGACGGGATGCCCTGGAAGTAGTAGTTGGTTTGGGCGGTCGACAGCTCGGTGCCGACGAACTCGTAGTCGATTTCGTCTTTGACGTCGGACATGAGGATGAAAGCCGTGACGACACCGGCGCCGCGCGAGGTCTTGAGCCGGGCTTTGACGGAGCCGTACCACATGTAGGTTGTCGAAGCCAGGACGGTGCCGACCGAGTTTTTGGGCATGGTGAGGAGGGTGTTGTCGTTGTAGGAGACGGGCTCGCCTTGGGATACCCAGTCGGCCGTGGAAGGGTCGCCCAGGTACTCGCCGATGTCGACGATCTTGGACATGGAGGCTTTGTCCATCTTGTAGGTCTTGTCTTGGCAGACGGGGGCGGGCACGCAGGAGTCTAGAGAGAAGGACATGCGCGGGTCGCAGCCGCCGAGGCAGTAGGCGCCGACGCCGCATTGGCCATATTCTGCGGTGCGCGGATAGATGCGTTAGTGAGATGCGTGGGAACCAAGATGTCAAGACAGCATGGATGTTGTATCATCAACTGAACAAGAGTGAGAAATGAGAACCAAAGACTTACGAGAACAGCAAGGTGCCGACTCGGGACATCTCTTGTCCAACGAGCAAGTAGGGATATCATCAGCGAGGACGTTGCCCGCGCCGAGCAGGGCAGCAGCGCCCAAAGCCAAAACCGTTGAACGCATTTTGATTTTTTTTGTTTGTGTATGATGTTGGTGTTTCAAATAAGAAACGACAGTGATGTTGCCCGTCAAACGAACCGACAAGGACAATGATGTTGACAGTCGTCGACTTGACGGGGGGAGTCGTATCGCAAAATATTAAAATTACCCAAGGGACCCAGAACAGCCCATGTGACCCAGACCCTACTAACAACGGCCCTTGCAAGGGATAGCCTATAGGGATTCCCCGTACCGTTCGGATAAGATGGCCAAATTCGGGGTTATTGCCTAGTCGATCACCTAGTCGATGCCTACTCGCTCCCTAGTCGTTCGAGGCGTGCTCCCCCGGATGGTTGTGCAGATGGGACATGCAGATGGGGCAGTGTGTGGTATATGCAGTGAATTGTTGGTTTCAAAGAAATGTTCGCTGTGTTGGCGCGTGATGATGAGGGGTCGTCGAAAAATCCACTTTGATGTCAGTGGAAGAGTTCCTTTGCTTTCCGGTCCTGATGGTCGTAGCCCCGGGTCGTTCGGCACCGAGGGATTGATGTTGATTAGATGGCGAGGGTGCTTGGTTTCCACTTGTGTTCCATCCACGGGTAGCGATAACGATAGTTGGTTGGTGAATTGATGGGAAAAGCGAGAGAGTCGACCGAAGCCAGAGTGAAAGAGGAGGAAGGGGAAAGAGCCTGGAGGGAAAAGGGAAAGAGGGAAGGAGGCGAAAGGAGGGACGGGAAGGAAACCTTTTTCAATGATTAGGTTCTTTCAAAGCTGCCCACCACTTTCTGGATCTGGAAGTTGGAGAAACATGCAGTTCGTTGAAACCAAACAATGGGATGCCGATGCCAGTGCCAAGTCAGTCAGTCCACCCTCCACAAACACAATGGGAACCTCTTCCAAGCTTCTGAAGCTCCTCCCAGGGAACGCCGAACGCAATCGGATAATGGGGGGCCGTCACCAAACCAGAACGACCTGGGATTCTGATGATCAACACAAAAAGGGTTCAGTCGACCATTCCAAAACTCCAAAATGTGGGGGAGCCCGTGAAAGAGGAGAAGAAAGATGCAGGAAATAAAACGGGGACGGGAACGATTTGACAGGGAGTGGATCGGGCGCACCAAGGGACATTAAACTGTGGAGAAAAGGAAGTTCCACTCCCTCGTGATCGAATCCACTCGGTGTCTAGGCCTTTTCCTTTTTCTCTCCAAAGTGCCAATTCCTAAAAAAGGGATTCAAATGGAGCCGAGGGAGAGCTCTGCTTGCGCATTGGATTTCATGATTCTTTGGATCTATCACTTTCCACATACATGCGAAGTCAGAACGGCAGCGCATTGCATCGACACCACCGCTAGGAAACCCTGTGCTGACACTGCAGAGTCAGTCTGACACTTGACACCACCTTGTCAGTTCGTGTTGGACAATCGCGCGCTTCCCGATCTGGCTGTTGCACACGGGCAGGCGGGCATATTCGGCTGTCACTATCGATGTGATCATGTCTGGGACTTGGCTGTCTGGGTGAACAATGTGAATGGAATGGAGGGGAAATGCATTGTCTCCCTGGGAATTGGACAATTGATGTGGCACAACGGTGGAAAAAGCAAACAACTTTCCCAGTGCCAGTCCAGTGGTCTGGGAATTGAGCTCAACGGTTCGGTTCATGTGCAAAGGAATTCATGCACGACAGTCAACATGTGGCTTTTTCCCTACATGGAGCCAAGAAGTCCAACGTCGGCCCAGTTGATTGGGACTGGTTGCGAGTTGACGGCCCATTACGAACTCTACACAGTAGGGGCTTCAGGGACCAACCCTAGCCCACGAGAATGGGCCGCGAGGTGATGCGATGTGATTGGGAATTTGTGATGCCGCCCACTGGATGGATGGATGGATGGATGGCTTGGAGCTGAGGTGCTCAAGGTACCAAACGCCACCCATGCCGGCTGGACTTGACATCTGGGTGAGCTGGGCGAAATGTCTCTCTTTGTCTCCGATCCTGATCTTGGACAGCTGAGGTTTATTTTCCGCTACGATGCCTCTTCCTCGGCAAAGATGGTGGTGTGGTGTTGATGAGGCGTACCGGTACCTCGTCTGCTCACCTGGAAAATCATCATCCTATCACGATTCAGTTGCTTATTTGCCCCACACCTTGTTATTGCTTGCATCGGGTCACCTCGGTGGGACTTGGCCGTTGCCCAGACTTATGATTTTTGGAGCACAAGCATCACCACGGCAGCGTGCACATGTTTGGAGTTGTGGGGTTGAGGTTGAGGTCGACGACTGGAATGTGTTCATTCCATGGCAGCTCTTGCATCAGCGTTCATCTTCTGTCGCTGTGCTTCCCTCTAGGAGCATGCATTCATTTCCTTTGCGCCAGTGACACAAGCCTCAAGCAGCAGGCCAGCAAGCATCAAAATCCCCGACTGGTCATTCCCAAACATCACCCTCGACCATCTCTTGGCAGCAGCTCTCCCCCTTCATCCTCTCTGTACAATGCCATATGAGGCAAATGGTGAGACAATCAAACGCCTGGAAACGCCCCCCCCCCCCTCAAAGACGCAGGTCATTTCGCACCTCGGTGCATCATCTTTGTGCCGCCGCTCAGCGCCTCCACTGACTGCACTGTAATCAAAGTTACCTGCACATCAGGACAGTGGTGATCTGTGATCTGCCTTGGCCCAAGCTGCCTTTGCGGGCTTGGTGGTGGTGTGCTTTTGACAGCTGCGGGCGGCTGCGACCTTTGTGATACCTTTACTTGATACCTAGGGTACCTCGAGGTAGAAGAAGGGTAATGGTGCGCGGCCAGGCGTAACTTCGCAAGTTGAGGCTTTAGGATTGGAGAAAGTTCTTGGGAGGGCCCGACTGGTGAGAGCTAGGAGCATGATGACAAGCAGGGGAACAAAGGACACCAATGTTGGAAAAGCAGGACCTAGTCAACTCCCACAGACCGTCAAGACACCATGAAAGGTTCCCTACTAATTCCACCTAAAATCGCAAAGCCATCTTCAAGTTATCGTAAAGAAATGCCGAACTTCAGTTGCAATGGACAGTTCCACCAAACAGTGTCCGTTAGCGCAGTACCTGCGATAGCATTTCAGGACGAGCGATAAGATAAACTCACAAAGTACCGCACTAACAGACATCCAAAACACCCAACCGCGGTACTACATACCCAAAATGAACCAAACCTCAACTAAAACCTATGATACGTCCCGTCCCCTCCCTTTCCTGATGATTTTTTTTCGCGGGGAAATATTTGTCCTGCCTGCCCTGGAGCAGAGTTAGCCTGCCTGGCTGTGGAAATATCTACTTACCTCAACCATCTTCCACCTTATGCCTGCCCATTGCGCATCAGTGTCTTCGCTTATCAGTGTCCCAACTCCCAACGAAGCTGTCGAGAGGAATGGCAATAGGCTGGCTGCTCTCGCAGAACACGCTTGTGTAGCATGATACATCTACATACTTCCTGGACTCGTTCCCCCCCCCCCCCCACCCCAATGACTTCTTTCCTCTTTCCTCTTTCCTCTTTCCTCTTTCCTCTTGAACTTCCTTCTTGCCTCTTGCCTCTTGCCTCTTGAGGCAGCCCAGTGCCGTGCCGTGCCCTCACTCGCACGAGAAACCGAAGCAAACCAACTTGCGGTTTCATGCCATCCATACTTCAGTGGAAACGAATACACGGTCACACGCTTTGCCAAACTCCACTGCAGTGGCCACAGAGACCTACCCATCTACCGTACGTACCGAGTAGACTAGTATCAAGCAACGTAGAGTGACTGACTGAACTGAACCTACCGTATGCCATCCATTCCTCGTCCTCCGGAAAGTAGTCTAAGTGAAAGTAAGTAGTATTCTAGTAGCGATCTCGATGCTGAGGTTTAAAGAGCATGCATGGCCTGGCCAAGTAGGTACCTCTAGCCTCTGGTCTCTGGTCTCTAGCCACATCGTCAACTATTACCCTTTCACATGCTTCATACGTATGCTCAAGTACCCAGGAAATTCACCTAACCCATCCAGGGCATCTCCCGTCTTAACCACTTACAAGTTACAAGTTACAACACCCACCAGAACTTCCCGTTCTTTGCCGCGGGAACGAGACTGAGCTACTACCACCTACTATCTATCCTCTACCACTCTAGCCAGTAGTTCTAGTGCCGGACTTGCTTAATGCCCGGAACCACCACACCTGCGCTATCTCTCTCTCTCCTTGTTAGGCCATCGATGGACTTGAGTTGAGGGCTTTAATGACCACCTTACCTTAACGTACGCAGCATGTCGTATGTCGTATATACTTGGAATACGTACTTAGGGAATAAGTTTGTCGATACCCAAATTGTACAAAAACGAAGATAAATTTCATGAGCCTGTGATGATGATCGGCCGGCCGGTCGGTCCAATCGAAGCCAGCCGGTAATCCGTCCCGACAGCTGCCACTCATTGGGTCGGCTACAACGGGCAACGGAACAGACTCCTACCGACGTCCATTCAGCGTTTTGGGCTTCGAAAGAAAAATATGGATACGCCGGCTTGCCCGGCCGGTTGATGGGGAGTTGTCCGTCCAGTCGGGTATAATCGGTCGAGGTATTTTGCAGTGTTACATAGTATCATGAAATTTTTCAACTTGAGGAAGGTGCGTTCACCGTGGTATTAGACATTCCCCTTGACCGCGGTGAGACGATGACGACGACGGTGAGTGCGATCGATGACTTATCAAGCGAGCAAGTACGTACGTGCCCTGGTGCCTTGAATAGCTTGAAGTGAACGCAACTGAAACGAAGACTGGGGGTATAAAGCAACTCAGTGACTACTACCAACCTGCTAACCTGCTAGCCTCCTTACAACTACTACGCACCAACTACACCAACATGACTAAGTATCGAACAAGAACAAGATCAATCTCTCCAACCATTCATTTCTCCAGCTGCACTTCTTCCTGCATCATCATCATCCATGGTCCCTGAGGACCACCAACACCGTCAACTGCAGCCAGCATCAAGGTACCAGTGTGTGTCTTGGAAGTGAGTATTCTACCCGTTGAGCAATGTCCTCCACGAGAAAGTTATATCCACCACCATGTCCAACCCGTTTAGCAACTTCTGTCCGTCTGCCATTCTTCATCACGTCAATCCACCAACGTTCATGACATCCACAGAACAACGTTCAACATCAACACATCAGCAAAGAGGAGATTTGTGAGAACCAAAAGGGGGAACCAAGCGACAATCGATACCCATCACGCGCGCGCCCAAGCCTAAAAGCAAGAAATCTTTTTCCACAAAAAGCCCTTCCTCCCTTTCTCCAACTTCCGAAAAAGACAAGTCCAAGCCCAAGAGAGAATAAGGAAACTAAGGAAATTTTCTTTCCATTTGATTCAGTTCTTGTCCATCCATTCGGTGCGGCGGACAAGTAAATGCCCACCTTCGGCAGACACAGCCTATGTGTCTATCGCATATTGATCTTGCATCCGAGAACACCAACGACTAAGCTAAAGCCCGACCTTATCTGTTTTATAAGGACCGACCCGGAGACGTCGGAAACCCAAGGAACCCGAGGGTACCGGGTGGCCCGACTACGATTGCCAGAAAGATGCCGCGCAGCAGCCTAGGCCACGAGGGCCAAGGCAGATGTAGTTCTTGTAAAGAGTATTTTTGCTGACCCCGCTGCAGACAGAGGGCAGCTTTGCAGAGCTCGTTACTGGCAATCAGGATCTTGTCGTGTCGGCGATGACGTTGTCATCCAGCTCTAGCGAGCCTTCTGAGGCGCGAAAAGTTCTAAACCACGAAAACTCAAACGTTGGCACAGCTGGTCATTCTGACTCACGGTAAGATGGGAGAATAAGGGACCAAAACATACCAGGGAAATGCTCCTTAGCATACTGCTCGCAAGCCTTGGCCGGCTTGCCGACCTTGGCACCAATAGCCTTCCACTTGTTGTTCTCGTACTCCTTGATGGCGTTCATGAGGGCGGCGCTCTGTTTTACGTCTCGGTCAGCATCTGTTGTTTCTCACCACACCAATAGCATGTCACCAATGCAGGTAGGGGTAAAAGAAGGTGGGCGCTAACTACCTCATCCTCAGCAAACTCGGCGTAATGCATGTCCTTGTACCAATGCTTCTTGACGGAGCCTTCAGTGCGGGTAGGGAAGGTCTGTTTTATCATATCGTCAGCTTTGTTCGTTAAGTCTTCAGATCAGAACACCGCCAACGTACCTTGGCAATCTCAGCCCAACTGTTACCCGCATCGCGCATCTGCTTCAAGCGATGCTCCTCCGCCGGGGTCCAAGGAGTATTGGTGCGACTTTTCTTGGTCGGTGGCGGGGCGGACGCATCGGAGGCGGGGGCAGGAGCGGGAGCAGTAGGTTGAGCCTGAGCGGGAGCGGGAGCGGGAGCGGGAGCCTGGGCCTGAGGAACGGGGACGGGCTGAGCGGCCGGAGGAGGGACCGGAGTCTGCTGCGCGGGGGGAGCAGCTTGGGCAGCCTGATGGGCCTGAACCTGGGGCTGCTGCTGCTGCTGAGCCTGCTGTTGTTGGGGGGGCTGGGGGACGGGCGCATGCTGAGGCTGGCCGGCTTGCGACGCGTGGTGTTGAGAAGGAGCGTGTTGCACTTGGTGTTGAGGAGCGTGTGGCGGCGCGTGGGCGATCTGAGGAGCGTGTTGGGGATGGGGGGAAGGTTGCGCGCCGGGAGCGTTGCGCTTACGGCCTCTTGGCTGGGCGGGAGCAGGAACTGGAGTGGGTTGTTGTTGTTGCTGCGGCTGGGCTGGCTGTTGCGGCGTCACTTGGGGTTGAGGGGCATGGGACATGGGAGGCTGGACGGGGGCGGCCTGGTGGTGCTGTTGGTGCTGCGTGTGTTGCTGGTGCTGGGGCTGATGCTGCTGGTGATGTTGTTGATGTTGAGCATGTTGCTGCGGCGGCGGCTGCTGCTGGCTTTGGGCGTAGGCGCGAAAGTCCATAGGCGGCTGGTCGCGACGAGTCAACTCGGGCTGCTGGGCATAGTGGTTCGGGCTGGGATACCAGGCGGATTGGTTAGCAAACGCGCTCTGCTGTTGTTGTTGTTGTTGCGGCTGCAACTGCGGCTGCTGATGCGGAGGAAGATGGTGCTGGGGCAGCGCCGGCATCGACGGCGTGGGCTGACGCCATGCCTGAGCATGAACGTCATTAGGGACCCGCTGCTGCTGCTGCTGCTGCTGTTGTTGTTTCTTCATGGCAACGGTTGCGGGTTGCGGGTTGCGCTTGCGATGCGATGGGTCGCTGCGTCCTCGGGTCGGCCTGGGGCACGAAGCACCAGGCTGCACCGCGACAGCAGGGGTCGCAGTCGACAGACGTGAACGCGAACACGGGTCGTGTTGATGGGACGAAGAAAAGAATGGGTGTCTTGGGGATGACGGGGATCAACCAAGGTAGGTATCGAAACAAGGCCCGAGAGGTAACTTTTGGCGCGCCGGCGACAGATGGGTGGGAAAGGATGACGAAGCAAGACGAGTCAAAGGATGGTAATTGTTTCTGTGCGTGGGTAATAATATGGAAAGGTACGAGGCCAAGCCAGGCGACAGAAGTAGATGGGAGGTGTTTATCCAACCCAGTCCGTGTCTGGTCAAGTCCAGGTCCAGGCAGGGTCTCGGCCGCGCGCGTGTGTAGGTAGAGGTAGATGTACTGCAGGCGGCAGGGGGGAGGTGTCTCTTTTCTCTCTGTCTGTCTGTCGAACCGATGATGCCCGTGCTTGCCTTGACTTTTTGACTGATGCTAGCGAGTTGTTACTCGTACTCTTTCTTTGTCGTCCAAGTCTTGCAAGTGTTCGCAGAGAGAAAGAGGAGGACAAACAAGGCCCAGGGCGACACGCGACGAGTACATGGGCATGGGGATGGGGTACATGAAATGATGGAGAAAGAAGTCAAATGATGGTGGATGGGGGGGGAGTGGGAGGGAAGGAGCATGTATCATGTAAAAGCGCGCGGGCGTGGGAAGGGGAAAGAGACAAGATGCTGGTGGGGCCAACCGCGGACCACACTAGTCTAGTCTAGTCTCTCAAGCCGAGCGTACTACTTGGCTAGTCGAGTAGCAGCAGTAACCTGATGTGTGTCGAGGGAAGAGATGGGGAAGAGGTGATGGGACAAGGAAAAAGGTAGACAGACAGACAGAACAGAGAACAGAGAGGACGGTTCGTGTCTTGGACTCAAGGCACAGGAACGAAGGGACAGACAGATACGAAAAAGGTACAAGGAAAGAGGTACTTACTGAAGGCCATTGGGGTGGTTGGTGGAGTTGGGGTAAACAGTGTACTCCGTTGTCATGGCGGGCATAGGCTGCGGCGGAATCGTCCACTGCTCCATCTTTGTGATTGTCGTGTTCTTGCAAAAAGTCAAAAAGTTAGTAACCGCTGAACTGTAGTAGTGCAGATTCAGAAATGGTTTGTATCAAGAAACGATCGAATGGATGGAATTGCTTTTGTGTGGATGCTGCTGGTAAACTGGCTTTGTGAAGGATGACTGAGCGCTGTTTTTTTTCCCTTGCTCTCTGCGGGCGGCGGGCAATGAGGGAACGGAGAAGAATGAGCTGATGGGGATAAAATGGGGAAAGATTGGCCAAGCTAATGCCCATTCTTTCGTGACGCTCGGGGCTGCAGCAGCAGCAACTCTGGACGAATTGCTTTTGCTCTGCTCCCGGTCTGCACTGCTTCTGCTTCTGCCTCTCTGGGCTGCCGGATATGCCTGTGAGATGGATATGCACTGGCCTGCCTCTTCTTTTTTCTCTCTGCTCTCTCACCTGCTGTCGCGGATAATCTCTCTTCTTTTTCTCTGTTTTTTTTTTCTTGTCTTGTTGTCCTCTTCTTTTTCGGTGTCTGTTTTTTTTCTCTTTTTTCTTCTTCCTCTTCCAGCTTGTTGCTTGCTGTGGTGACCATCCAGAGCTCAAAGTGAATGGCTGAGCTCCAACAAATCACAGCTCAGCATTGAGCCCTGTCCAGCCCGCGTCATACTTCCTCACTGCCCGTGTGGCGACCACACACTGGCACCGAGAAAAAGTGACGGTCTTGGGTCACCCCAAACCTGCGAATGGGGTTGAATGGCTGCACGCAGGAGAGGGAAGAGGAAAGGCGAAAGGGTGAAGGGCAATTTGGAGGCGTCGGTGCCGACAGCTTTTCCACCACTGCATGATAAATCTCACTCTGGGGTTTGGTTGGTTGATGAGGCCGGGCAGAGCAGTGACAGTGGTGGTGGCATCAACTTGCATCTTTTGATGTTGCGGCAGGCTGGGCGTCATGATAAAACACCATCCCTCACTGGATAAACTCGGAAGTGAAAATGAGAGTAACCAGATGGGGTAGGCAGACAGGCAGAGCAGAGGCAGTGTGCAGTGCAGCGCAATTGCACACGATATCGCGCAAAAGGGAAAATGGATGTGTGCAAGTGAGCAAAAAAGGGCGAATGATATGAATAGAACATGATGGGTGATGACAGGGGGATGGGGGTATATCGATTTTAACAGAGAGATGCACTTACTGGCAGAATTGGCCTTGTCGATAGAACAAAGTTAAAGTTGCACCCAAGTCCCGAACGACCGGAGCGACGTGCGATATGCGATGCAAAGCTATGTGTAGAGGTGACTTTGACGTCTCTGTTTGAAAGAGGTAGAGTTGAGGTATTGTCGATTGACGGGGTGATGTGCGCAAGGGCGGGAACCTCTTGTTGACCTCGATGGAGGGTTGTTGCAAAGTACTCTCAGAGTTCCCAGTGTGCGATAGGTGCTGCTGCTGTTGCTTGGGTCTTGGGTCTTGGGGGACGACACTCAGCTTGTTTCTCGACTGCTGATGGACAGAAGTACCTCGACGGGAAAGAGAACCTGGAGAGGACCTCGAGACAAAAAAAGAGAGTTGCGCCGGGGAGGGGTGGCTGGGGCTTTGGAGGTGCCTGCCTTTGGGAATTTGGCTCTAGCGGCAGGCCGGTGTTTCGGGTGGGGAAGGCGGCACTGGATGCGGAAAGCTGTTTGTGACTGGAAAGTGCAAACGCGCGCGCAACAGATGGAAGTGGAAGAAGTGGACCACGGAAAGTCCCTTGACTTCGTTTTTGGTTTCGACCGAGATGTCCGGATTTCCTGGATGTTCGGTGGGTGATGTTGCTAATTCTCGATAAAAAGGTACCTCTTTGGCTTTGAAAGCTGGGAGCAGCTGTTTCGGGGGACCGATGGAAGCGGGGATGTCACGAAAAAGTTCTATTTTTTTCGGAGCCCGTGACCCACGCAATCGGACTGGAATCTCGTCTGTTTTTGGATATGCCGGACCGATTCTTCCTGCTTGCCGGGCCGTTGGCTAGGATGGGATGGCGGAAATGGAGGGGTTGCAGGTGATGAAGTCATGAAAGACTCGGGTACGCACACGGCCACTGCAGCCTCGAAGCTTTCGTCGCTAGTCGAACAAACAAAACCGTCGGCAATGCAATGCACAATGGCCAGATCAGATGAAAAAAAGTCAAATCAGACGTCCTTGAATCCTTGGAGATGCTCAGTGAATGGGAAATGGTTACGTGTAACGACTCTGCACTCGTAAAATCAACATTTCAAGATTTTTGGAGATTACGAGAGAAGGCTTGGGCGCAACAATGATTGGCCAGTTTCCTTCTCCAAGCCACCATTTGCAGCTGAGCCGGCGAAATGTCTTGATTCATCCCATCGCATTTTCGCGTCACCGATATCGATATCTTTGATCCTACCTCGCACTTTCGTCTTGCCGGCCTCACGAAAACGGGAGCCTGGTGGTTATTGTCGGGATACGGGTGAATGGGAATAATCTCTGGACATCAACATGTTTTCGAGATCATCAAATTCCAAGGACGCCAGGGATGAATTGGACCCCTCATCCACCCCTCCCTCGGTACGTACCTTTTGCCAAGGACAAGACCGTGCACAGGCCATTCTGCAGCTCTGTGCATTCCAAGAGGAAGTGAAGGAAGTCGCGGAGCTGAGCTGAGAGTCGAGGAAGGAAAGGCTAACAGGCTGAGGGAAGAGCGCATCAAATTTGATGAAGGCAACGATGTTCTGGCAATCTGGAGTTGAGATATTTGTCCATGCCATCAACCCCAAATCACAATTCTGCTTGCAAAGGGTTTGCGCGACAATGGCCCAAAATGCTACATCTGATCAGAGTACTTGGTGGTACCTCTTCGGCCGGTACCTCCTCTCTACCTCTGGCGATAGTGCATACAAGTCACTGAGCTAAAACAAGCAGCCTGCACTTTGTACTCCACCAGCCACCAAGAGCTTCTCCTCCTCGACAAGTCAATTCCTGACCTCTTTCCACTCATCGTCCTGTCAATTTCATGACCCGTCAGAAAGCAGTTTCAACACTTCTCCATGTCCGAGAGAAATATCGCCATCTCAGTTTTCGATGAGCATCAAACCTGACGGGATTGCCGGCCTGTCGGTAAACCAGGGCAGCCAACTCCCAACCTCCATCTCGATCCATCTCAAATCCGTCATCAGACAATCACCAACCAACCGTCCGTCGCCCAAAACCTCGGTGGTACGATGCACTCTCGCTACATGCAGTTCTTGCGTGTCACCATATCGACTATCGACTTTTATATGGACCCTCAACATGGCCGATACAACCCAAGCCACATCACATGCTAGTGTAGACAATCACTCATCAATTACGAAGACCCCAATCCAGCTACTTCTTACCTAGAGCCGGCTTCAAGCCGGGCTGATGCCGAATTTCAACGACAACAGATCAGAGAGGTAGCCTTGTCACCACGGCACCGTTGAACACTTCAACTGGCTTGCCGTTCTACAAGCGCCACATCTCAAAGGGAGAGGTAGGTATACAAAACAAGACGCACATCTGTCTACCAAACTGAAACAGAACGTACAACTCGGCTACCTCAAACCAGAGTACATACCCGAGTTCTCTTCGACTTGAGAAATTGCTCATGAGCGGGGTGGGAAGTGAGCCTGAATACAGCAAGCTCTAAAAACTGGCAAGGGGCGTCAGTAGACATTGAGTGACAAGCTAGCATGGCAGACAAGTTCCTGGCTGATATCAAAGAGAAATAAATAAACAGTGGTGAACCGAAGTCCCCAGGGTTATGACAAAGTACCGGTACCAGTACATCCAAGCGGAAAGTCAAAGACTCATCTAACCCTACCCACAACTTTGTGACTGGAGATCTTTCCCCACGTTAAAGGTTCCAAGGTACCCACCAACCCTGGTCTTAATTCCGCACCTTGTTCATGAACTTGTACGGTACGCTCAACGACAAGGTGGTAAAGGTAAATATCATGTTCCCCTTTCCCACAATCAACCCCAGTCTTCAGGACAACATGTACAGCAGTACATGAGGCTCAAACGTCACAATTCCCCATCTCCAACGACTCACGTCAAGGCATACCTCCCCCGGTTTTCCTTCCAAAGCTCACCAAAAAATACAACCGGCCGCTACTAAACACTCGTTCTCCAAATATCAATTCCATTCTCTCAGGCTGCCATGCCAACCCCCCACAGTCTTTTGAGTGTAGCCTGCTCAAGTTCCCAAGCGAGAAGCAGCTACGAACTCCTTCTTCTCAGAAACATATGTCAGAAGCGACCGGAGAGAATACACCAAGAAGAGCTTTAAAAACCGTTGAAATTATGCGGCGAATGAATTACAACTACGATGGAGAGAGAAGGATAACTCGCCGTCGTTCAGTACTCCCACGTGCCTACGTATACCTAACAAAACATCCCTCCACAACTGGTCAAGTCGAAATAAATAACAATGCTCGCTTGCCAAGTAAAATTTCACTCAAGCACTTCGTTCTCTGTTCACCGACTGCCATGCCCACCATTCATCATCATCCATAATGGCTAACAAAATCCCGACAGAATTGCTTACTAGTAGATTGACTTCCACCTAGCAGACGAGGCAGGACACAAACAAGCCCACTCACTACCCACTGCAGGATTTTCGTGGCTGTCTGTCCCAGAAACATGAAGAAGAAGAGATAACACCCCATGATCAAGTGTCAGGGACTAAGCTAGCTAGTTGAGCTCTTGATGCCATTTAATCACACACGACTATTACTAGGTAATAACAAGCCGAGCCAAAGGCGGGATGAACACTACCAAGGGTAGATACCAATCTGCGAGCTCCCGGCTCAAATGTGCTTGCTCTCTCTTTCCCTAACAGGACTCAGAGAGGCACAGAGTCAGTCCCGTTCGCGAATGGACTATAGTCTATAGGTAGAATTCCATGCGATGCCATTCTATTAGATATCTGCCAGACAAGCCTTCGTTTGGGAATGGAATCAATAACCAGAACGAGGAAAGAACTGAAGTGATTTGTAATTTTTCCTTTCATCATCTATTCTGTATAGACACTTTTACGGTGCGATGCAGCATTGAGTGAGGGCTAGATACCTAGGGTTCACCACCGCACACCTACGCTAGAGGTAGCATGGAAGGAAATTTTGCGGCTGCGGCTGCGGCTGCGGCCCAAGTCGTATGTATGAATGGATGAAGCGGGAAGGCCTCAATTGAGATGTCAGATTTCTCAAACAGAGGGGGAAGAAGAGCGACTGGAAGGGAGGGACTGACAGAGTGACTAAAGAGGGAAGAGCGACTGATCCAGTATTTTGGTGAGTGGTGTTTGTGTCGGTTAGAGCTGAGGAAGGACTCGGAGCACGGGTGGCTTTGAACTTCCAACCTAACTGAACTCGGCGACATTTCGATGCCCTGGGGATGTATGTGTTCCTTCCAACCACTCGCTCGACGGGAGTGACCAACCTCGTCCGTGGTCGGGCATCGCCACCTACCAGACGGAACGAATACATCCCTTCGGTTCCATCTGCCTTCCATAGGAATCACTCATCTCTCTCTACAATCAAAAGGGGCGAATGAATCCCTTCACCCTCCGTCGGCATACGATAGGAAGCGACGGCGCTTCGAAGCCCCATAGCCTATTTCTGTGGCCCCCGCAGTGAATCCGTCAAGTTAATTTGCTTCACCGGCCGGCCGCTTCCACCTTGCCTGCCCCTCGCGTCTTTCATCCCAACTCCCACCGGGCGGTCTATGGGTCTAGGCTCTCTAGACTAGGGTATATAAGACCCCTTTCCTGCGCACCTTTTCGTGGTCCGTTGGTGTGTAATGGGCAACACTACTTGGCTGATGCTTTGTCGTGTTGCGATGCGGCTTACTGTCCAGCATAGAAGTTACCGGTTCGAATCCGGTACGGGTCACGCCTTTTTTTTTTTCCCCACTTTTTGCCTCCTTTTGTTTTTCTCCCTTTTCATGATTTATGGATGTTTATGCTTAAAGGGATGGATGGATGGATGCTTATATGAAAAATGTTCATTGCTATTCAGTTCGTTCTCCCAACTAATCATGCTTTGACCTTGCAACAAACCTGACCCTTTCTTTGTACATGACGAAACCATGAACGCCAACAATACCATTACTCAAAAACCCATGATCCCATTTTCCTTTCCATTCCATGGTACTTACAAAAACATCCCATCCGATGGATGGATGGATGCCCTTTAGCAATAACCTCACCCAACACTATGCGCCACCTTATGCCCCTTGTTTGTATTCCCATTCCCGTTCCCATTCCCATTCGCACTCCCATTCGCTTGTCCATTCCCATTCACATTAGTCCTCTCCCCCAACACCCCTCCCACCTGTTCTGGCCCCATCTCCATCCCCATCTCCCCCGCCCACCTCCAAACATCCGGTTCACCACTCAACATCCCCAGCAAATACCTCTCCCAATACCCAACCAACGGCTCCTCCGCCAACACCTTTCTATCCGGAAACCGCACCCCCTTCCCAAACTCGATTTTCCCGCTCCCCGTCCCCGTCTGCACTGACTTTTCGTCTCCGACATACACCCACCGCCACCGCATCTCCTCCATCTTGACATCATACAGCTTTTCCGTCGGGTACACCCTCCCCAACAATCTCAGTTCTTTAGGCACGAACGTCGCTAGCTTGTCGACCTCGGACTGGGTAAACGCCCAGCCGCGCTCAAGTTTCCATAATGGTCGACCGTCCATCCCGCGGAGTAGTGCTGGACAAGACCAGGGTTCTTTGTCGTCGGGGGCTAGACCGCCGCAGGCTAGTCGCACCCTGACCGAAGAATGAATCGTTTCGCCTGTCGAGAGGAGAGGGTGGGGCGTGTCTTGGTTCGTGTCCTCGTCTACCCTGAGAAACAAACCAGGGCGGCGGACGGTGCGGCCGGCGAGCGTGGTGATACTTGTAGTAGAAGGGAGGCGGAGGGTCCCCAGAGCGTAGGGGCGGGCGCCGAGGTGGATTAGGGTGGTCGGGGTGGAGGCTAGTGGGGGGTGGGAATGGGTGTGGAGGGGGGTGCATTCTGCTACGTCGCGGATTAGACCACCGCCGGGTTTTGAGGCGGAGGGATGGGAGGAGGGGGGTGGGTGGAAGAGGGGCGGGCGGGCCCAGGGGATGGCGGGGGGGACATTGATGTTGGATAGGGAGGAGATGGATTGGGATTTGGCGTGGGAGGACCGGGAGTGGGAAGAGGAGGTGGAGCTGCGAGGGGATGAGGGCGAAGAGGAGGAGGGTCGGGAGGAGGTGGAGGAGGGTTTGCCGATGGTGAGAAGCTTGGAGATGGTGGATTTTCCTTTTGTTAGGAGGGATTGAGCGAAGGAGGGGGGTGAGTAGGGGAATGGGTGAACGGCGGAGTAGCGGAGGGTGTCGAGGAAGATGGAGTGCATCCGTGTGAGGTTGAACTCGACGCCGAGGGTCGATAGTTGGTCACACATCCCTGGATTCGATTGTCAGTATAGCGTCGGAAAGGGAAATGGGAAAGGGGAACCTACAGGCCAACGTGATATCAGCCATCTGCTGATCATACCATCCTCCTCCAACATTCGCATGCGTCCCCGGAAACCACACCTGCTTGAGGTTCGTCTTGCTCCCCGGTAACCGTTCCCACAACGCTGGCCTGAAAGCATACCGCGGCTCATCAAGCGCCAGAGCCTGAAAAGCATGCTCAACCTTATCCGAGATCTGAGTATTCGTAAAAGCCCACTGGTTAGACGACCCCCTCACCCCAATGACCGGCGCAGGCGGAATCCCCAACGCGCCAACCGTATCCCACACCCCCAGCGCCTTGATCGTGATATCCGTCTTCCCATCCCTGAACTTATCCCTCGTATACCCCAGCTCAATCAAGCGCTCCCTGTAAATCCTCGTCCGTTCCGCCTCCCACTCATTCTTCTCCTGGCCCTTCTGCCCTTTATACTCGGGAAGACCGGGTACGATAAACTCGGTCTTGTTCCGTGATGGCGTGCCCATGTACATGTAGTCGTTGAACACGGAGTAGAACCGGTCGAGCCCGTCGGGCGTCAGGATGCCGAGGGAGGCGATCATGTCGGCGGTGGAACGGGCGGTGAAGGCGCCTCGTGAGAAGCCGATGAGGAAGATCTCGTCGCCGTCGACGTAGTTTGTGCAGATGAAGTTGTAGACTTCGCGGATGTCCTAGGTGGTGTTAGTAAGTGAGTGAGTGAGTGAGTGAGATGGGATGGAAGTGGGTGGGTAAGGGGGAAGGGGGAGGTACCTGGTCAAGTCCCATGCCAAAAGCGCCGCCGGTGATGGAATCTAGCTTGTTACTTGTCCCAACGCCGGGGACGTAGGCAATGACTTGGTGAGTGCCATCGTAGCAGGATCGTCGCAGGACGCGGGAGATGCGAGTGACGTTTGATGGTGGTTCTTCTCTGTGTCTTTTGTCAGCACTGCTCGAACTGAGGAGTCCATGAACACTCACCCCCTCTTCCCTAATGAATCCATCCACGTTCCATCACAGCATACTATAATCCGCTTCGGCATCGCTTTTGGACCAGCATGTACGCTAGGCGTCTCCATCCCCTCGTCATCCCCTTCCAGTGTGATGTTATCCGGTGTTGGAGGAGCCAGTTGCTGGTCTTTCTGCCCGTTCTGCCCGTTCTGCCCGTTCTGCCCGTTTTGGTTCGCCATGGTAAAGTGTTGTCTGTTCAAAGCCAAGACAAATCAAGCAGTCTTGTTCTCAGCCCTAGAATATATTCCCAGCTTCCAAACTTGTACAAAAATCGCGGACCGTCCCGACTTTAAGTACGCCCCTACTCAGTTACTCAGAGTAGTGTAAGTATGACGAAGGTTTCGGTGTAGACTTCGTCAGACCCAGCCTGTCAGGATGAGACCCCAAAGACCCCAAAAAGCGTCAGACCGCTGAACACCGCTAGAATCGTCCAAGGCTGTAATGGTGGGCTGGATCTACCGTGCATATGGCGCTAGGGTTTGAAGCGGAATAGAGGCACCTCAGACCCCGTTCCTTCTCGGCGGTGGTGAATCCTTGGCAGGGCTTGGGCTTGCCGTGGACGCAAGCTCCGTAGTGCGGCTGTTACGTCGATGCTTCCCGCGTCCGAGGAAGGTCTTGAAGAAGACAAGAACAATGGTCGAGAGGGCCGGCGAACTGTGCTGCTGAGTGCCGCTGACGGGTTGTCTCATTGAACGGAGTCCCCTTTTGGTAGGTAGATCCGGATCATGTGGCGGGCACTGCCGCTTTCCACATTTCTTCAGCCTCAGAGCCTTCCATCCCCGAGTACACCTTCCTGCGGATTTTTTCCCGCTGGGAGTAATGGGAAGTGGTGGAAGTGGTGAGAAAACAGGCAGGTGTTACCCCATAATGTTCCCAAGTGGAAGTCTTACGCTCAATTGGCGTAGTGGCCCTGTAGACTTTGTCATCATTGGCGGGTGTGTGTTTTCCACTGTTGTGGGATTCTGGGAAGGAGGGGATGAACAACAATAACGACAACTCGGAACCCACCATGACTCAATTCCGGTTCTTACGTCGAACATGTTCGCCTATGTAGGTAACATCCAGATAGATAGATGTTGTTGAATGGTTACAACTCCCGAGTCCAACGAAACACAAAGAAAGGAAGGGTTCTACCGACGCTCCCAGATCTTACGCATGTCACATATCACACGGTTCACGAACGCGGGGGAATGCAACCAAGACATCCAAACTCCGAGACAGATCAGCCAACCTTCCCGCTGCCTTATGGTTGTACACTACTAACTGCAGAAAACTGCGGAGTGCATTGCAGCCTGCCATCTGCCAGCAGCCCAGCTGGCTCCCCAGGAACAACCAACTGCAACTGCACCTCCCGCACACACCCTTCCTCTTTCGCTTCCCGATTTGTCCGTAAAAAGTCCTCGCACTTCGCACTATCCGACCGACCTCGAGCGAATCTTGAGCGTTCGGATCTTGTGCAGTGTGGGTTGGTTGTACCGACGATAATGCGCATAAGCAGATGGATGCGCAGCACATGATGCAAGACACT
Organism: Neurospora sp. LNF1-1; assembly: GCA_009805225.1. NCBI lineage: Eukaryota > Fungi > Ascomycota > Sordariomycetes > Sordariales > Sordariaceae > Neurospora > Neurospora sp. LNF1-1. Next base: position 44,458 of record RAOM01000124.1, read on the forward strand.
GCGTTCGGCACTGCCCTTCCTTGCTTCGAATGGGGATACCGCATTTGGTGGGTGCTTTGGGACATGTGAGGAGGGTAGATCCGAGTTGTTTGGGGTTTGGCGAATTTTGGGTTCGGTGTGCCATAACTGTTCACCGCGGCGTCATGGCGGCGTGGGGCATCGTGGCACGGGTAGGCAACCTCAGGCAACGAACCACGGTGATGATCTTCTCGCTCCCTGGACCAGCTCACGATCCCCTTTTTGATTCGAACAAAGGTCGACAACGAAAGCACGATTGTAAATACATGTATTCTCAAGCAGATCTTGCTGGTCGAGAATGCATATTTTGCTTAATATGGGTTTTTTTTTTTTTTTTTTTTTTTTTTCGGACTGGTCCCATTTAACATGGCAAACAAATTGCAAAAAGCCACCACCAAACAGGAACATGACAAAACAAAACAGGACGACACTATCCTACACATTATCACACTCATTGCCCAAATAGTTAGGTATGACATCACTTTTGCTCCTCCTTCACATCCACGACTGGTTAAGGCCGAGACGTTCTTCGGTAGAGGTAGAGTGGTAGAGTCCCTTGGAGACCTCTTCGGGAGACGTAGAGAGCTAGATTCGTCAGAGACCTCCCCCGCGGGGGTCTCGGCGTCGGAAGAAAGAGTGATGGGGTCTCCTCGTTGACAGATGTTGATGTCAGGGCCGTCTCTTCAGTAGTAACCTCCTGGAGGGCGGTGGTCTCAGAGTTACAAGGTTCGACGACAGAGATCTTTAGAGTTGCAACCTTCTCAACAGCGACCTCTCCGGCTGTAATAACCTCAACAGAAGTCTCGGGACCAGTAGTGACCTCGGGCGCAACCTCCTCAGCAACCTCCTGCATAGCCTCAGCCTCAACTACCCCCTCCTCAATACTGGCCCTCCCTGCCTCGGCCTCGGTCAGCTCCGTGCCGGTATTGGTATCAACATCAACATCGACATCGGTAACCTCGCTGCCAACTCCGGGAATGTCACCTCCATCCCGAGCGGCTTCCGGACCCGTTTCAATAGGGCTATCGAAATCAGCCTCCTTCGCTACCAAGTGACTGGACGGGCCATCGGTGGCGGCCTTTTCTGTGTGGTCGATCTTGATCCAGACGACGGGCCGGGCCGAGTCGAGTTCTTTGAACTTTTTGCTGACCTCTCTCAATGTTCGCTTTGTCTCTTTGAAAATTTCAAACTTAGACATGAGTTTTTTCCTCTTTATAGCCAACTTCGTTAGTGCTTTTATGCCATCGTTGATCGCAGGTTCGAGTTCGTTTTTGCTTTTGTCCTCTTCTTTTTTTCCCTGTTGCGTTTCCGCCTTTGCCATTTCCTCCCTCGCCTTCGCCTTCTCCCTTCTCCTTTCCTTCAGCATTTTCATCTCCTTCTCTATCATGAATATCTCCTTCTGTAACATTTTCATCTTCTTCTCGAGTGACCTTCTCTGCCATATGTACTTCATCTCGAGTGCCCTACTCTTCTTCATGTACGCAATGCCCGCAGCTCGCCGCGACATGCCCTTCTTCATCAAATTTTCCTCGGACAGAGCATTGTATTCATTCAAGAATTTCATGAACGTGGTGTCATAAATTCTGGTCGTGCCGCGGCTTTCTCCGGCTTCGACTTGCTCCTCCTTTTCCCTTCGCTCCAGCATTTCGAAGAACGCGCTGGTAGTGGCGTGGTAGCCGTCTGGGGCCATGTCGCCGCTTTCGGACTTGTTCATAGCCTCGTCATACCACATTTCTTCTTCTTCTGGTATAGAGGGTACAAATCCTGGCCTAAATCGTTCCTCGTCTGTAGGCATGCTCGTGGCGTCGGCGTGTGCATCAGCATCGGCGTTGGCCTGCTCGCGTTCGCATTTGCGCTCCTCTCTTCGTAAATCCCGAGCCAAGGCGTTCTTGATCATCGCTCTGCGCGCGTGGGACGTTTTATCCAGATAGGATAGTCCCAGACCGGTTTTTTCGTCCTGTTGCTCCTGTGGCTCCGGATGCTCCTGGTGCCCACGACGCTCATGCGGTTCAAGCTTCTCCTGCTCAGTCGACGGAAGAGGCGAACCCACGACACCAAGCTCCCTCTCCCGTCCCAACGGCTTAAAATACGGAAACCACCCGTTCCTCATCCTACGCACATGCTTGTCCAACACAAAGTACATCGTTCCCAGCACCATGTCCGATCTCGACTTGCGCACAGCCTCCAGCCTTAGCTGCATTTCCGCGTTCCTCTTTTCCACCTGCGCGGCCATTTTCTCTGCCATCTCGACGAGCGGCGGGAGTTCGGCCTCGAGCCTGGCCTCCTCATCTGCCTGGATAGCGACCGGTAACGCCTCCACCAGGCGTTCTATGTCCTTTTCGAACATGGCGCACGCGGCCCAGCGCTCCTGGGAGGCCGAAACTTGTGGGCTGGGCAGTCGATTCCGGATACGTTGCACGGCGGCCTTGTCAGCCACGATCTGGTGGTAGAGTTCATGCGTGCGGCCTGCCTTGAGGCTTTCGGCCCGGCGAGTCTGCAGGGCCGCCAAAACGCGGGTGATCTCGGAGGAGAGCTGCTGGATGTCCTGCTGGAGGCGGCGGTCGCGGAACAGGCGCGCGAGCTCGCCCGCGCGGCGGAGTATTTTCGGCAGCACCATGGGGTTGAGGGGCCTAGGATGGACTGTTTGGTTACGAATAACCTTGAGGGCAAGAAGGTGATTGTACACGTAGGTGACGCGGCGCCTCGCGGGCACGGCCTTTTCGAACGCGTAGTCGGTGTCGAACGCGAAGACATAGTGGGGATTGCTCCGGAGCAGCTCGCTGAAGGTCCAGTGCCACGTGCTTAACTCGACGGCTTCGGGGCAGTCCCAATTTCGCTCGGCCAGGTGATGGGGGATGTGTGCGAGGGCAAATTGGTAGCAGCACTCCTCGAAAAGCTTATGGAGCGTCTCCATGACGGTTGTGGTTACTTTGAACGGAAAGGCGATAGGGGGATAGTGGTCGAGCAGAGAATCCTTGAGCTGGATGGACTTGGTTTCGGTGGTCGTCTCGTTGAGTCTGATCGTCGGGCGCTGGTAGAGCTTGGATGAGTCGAGGTTTTCGACTCGCTCGAGCTCGTCTTCATACTCTTCGATTGGTGTAGGTCGCTCTCTGACGTTTTCCATATCATTGTGTTGCTCTGCCTCGTCCTCCCCCCCGGCCGGTTGCTCTATCTGCTCGTTTGCCGATTGCTCGCTTGGCGTCGCTGCCGGTTCTGTCCCTGCTTCACAGGAACGGTTGAGTTTGTCTGCAGCAATCGAGGCGGCGTGGAGTTGCTTAGCTTTCATATATAACCTATCACGATACCTTTGTATCTCCTCAACGGCAAGAAGCATCCACTCATGGTCCTCCCTCTTAATCTCCGCTTGTTTGCGCGTCTGTGGATGTGGTGGTGCGTTGAGGAAAATCCCTGATGACTCTAGGACTGCCTCGTTGGCCTCTCTAAATTCTTTTTCACGCCTCGAAACCGCAGCTTTGCAGTTTCTGACCTGCTCAGCTTTGGCTTCTACATCCTGGGCATCCGCTCCTTCAGCCCGGGCAAGGTCTAGCTCCTTTTGCGCCTCCTTTAAATTGACGTCGGCTTCCCACAGGGCTTCCCGGGCCTCTACCGCAGATCTGGCGATGGCCACGTCGGTACGACAAGCTGCAAAGTCTTTGTACGCGGTTGTATAGACCTGGATGTCTTTGTAGAACCTACATATTGTATCGTACGTACGGCCCAAGACTCGAAGAGCCTTTTGAGAATCTTGTTGAGTTTTGTTTTTATCAGCGAGGCACTCCAGAGCCTTACTTGTAGCATCTCGCATGGATTTGGACTTTGCTCTAAATTTCTGGGTTCTCCTCAGCCGTGTGCGGGCGTTAACAAGAGACACAACTTGGCCAATGTCCTTGTCGTCCTCTGGTGTTTGGGATGGCAAGCAGGGCGGAGTTTCAAGGGCCAGACGGTCTGGTTGTGGAGCAGAAGAAGCCGTTGTTGGGCGGAGAAACTCGCGGTGGTGAGGGTGAATGCGGATGCGATGGGCCAGGTGATGGCCAAGAGGATGGTGGACGATGACGGCCGACTTGAAGGTGACCCATGATGCTGGTCGCCGTACGCGTGCAGTCGCCGCCACGCGGCAGAGGCCCGAGGCAACCATGGTCACGATGGCATGTCCGGTTTCCCGGACATGATAGATTGAAGTTGGTTCAGGGTTGAGCGCTTGCTATGAATCGACAGAGCGAACGAGTGAGCTGTCGTTGATGAGAAGAGAAGCATCAAGATGAGAATCGGTTCAAGGCGAATTGACGAATCGGACAAGTTGCCTGCCCCGCCGGAAAAAAAGAGTGGACTTGGGATGATCTTCGTTGGATGTGGCTAGTGGCATCTGTACAAAGAATTGAAGCAACTGCGGTCATCGGTCGGCCTGCTTGACAAGTATTTTGTACGTTGGCCGCTTATCGCATAGTTCGCCTTATCTTCCTTGTGGCTGAGACGAACCGCTGTACTACCACTCAAGGAAATCACGAACAAATGGCAAAAGTCACATTCGTCACTCATGGAGGTTCGTACCTTCCTTCCATTCCTCCAAAATTCTGGAGCATCTCCATTTTTTGCATCATCTTCTTTTTTTTTTTTTTTTTTTTTTTTTTTCGCCCTTTGCTCCCCAGTGCCTCCCCCCGCTAGTCAGTCAGTCAGTCCCACTACAGTAGTCAGGCTACTGCTCCTATCACCATGGTTTCCGTTGCGCACATCATCACCAAACATAGGTAACACGATTCGATATGCCACCCACCAGTGAGTGATCTATCTCCCAAGCTCTAGGTAGCAGAACATAATTGCCGGTCGGTCTAAGTAGTGATATAATGAGTCGGGTTAAGGCAAGTAGTGGTTACTACATACTCGTACTTCTATAAACTATAGAGCGTGCTGGTAGTTGGATTGGTTTTCATAGGTAGTTTGGGCATTGAACTAAGGCAGGAGGGGAAAGATAGCGAGGTAGTCTAGACGCCAGATTTGAAACCTTTGGTGGTTGGTGGAGAGAAGGAAATGGGAAACTTGGGAACCTGGGAACTTAAGTAGTATCAGTGGGATTTGAAGGCGGCTCACTGTGAGATACGCTGATCACATTCGAGGAGGCGCCATGCATTGTTTATGGCATGTGTTCACGACTTGGATATACGACTGTAGCAAGATCGGAAGGGCAGGGTGTAGGTTAGAGGTAATAAGTATCCGGGCTACCCGGGTTCGCTAAAGTATCTACTTGTAGATAGATGGACTGAGGGGATCCAGGTTTGGAAGATGAAGTTTTCCCCAGTTGTGGTGAAAAATAGAAGGCCTGGACATCGGAAGCTTACCTCTAGGGATCTGATAGTCACTTCTCTTTCCAATGATGCTAGAGAGAAAGTGACGACCCCGTACAAACGTAGTATCTAAGCGCGCAAGGAGGTTGATTGTTTACAAGGTTAGGTGACCAGCCGGATGCGCGGAACATCGAGGAGCTTGGCGCTATTGGCCGATCAGCCAGTCGAAGAGTATCTTATCCGCCGATTTGAGAGCCGCATGCGAAGACTCCGACCAGACTCCAAGGACACGATTCGGTTTACATCTATAATGCTGGATCTGATTAGATCCAGACGACTGGTCGTTGACGAGAAAACATCAGTAGGCGTCAAAGGGAAGGTATAGAAGTGATATGTCCTGCAGCACTGCAGTGCAGACAGCTTCTGTCAGAAGTCAAAACAGCAAGCCGGCGCGACGGACGTAACGAGTCAAACACTTCTGGCAGCTGAAGTCCAAACCGTTGATACGAAACAGATCCACCGTCGAAACTGCAGTCGCATGCTGTTTCTGAGTGTTTATACTTGGGACGCCTGTTTACTCGAAACGGGCGCTGTGAAGTTTTCGCAGCTTCTTGAATGTGATGTCGTTGGAGGTTTTTGATACCCGGTGCCCGTTCGCTGTTTGGCTACCAAGTGGAAGCGCTTAAGCAGCTGAACTTCTGTTTGTGATGAGCTGCATGTTTGGCCTCCAAGGCGGCCACCTCAAGGCGGCAACGGGTACTATTTTGGGACCGTCGGGCCCGTTATGCGGGAAGGACTTATCGTCGCCGGAGAAGTGTGTATTAAAGTATTCCTAGATGTCTCCTAGCGAGCCGGATGTATTTCATGGCGTGGATTCAAGACAGAAATCGCAGACTGGCCTGGAGTCGCAGGGCAGAGGGGATGGCAGAAACGGGGCTTGGACATTTTGGTCTCGTAGTAGCATATCAGATAAGCGACGGGTTGTAGATCGATCGTTGAATGTTTTTTTTTCTAAAAGATGTTTCGGTAGCATCCGTTTCTCGTCTGGAGAGGCGCAGTTTCGCGGCAGATGGGCTTGCCCAGTTGACCGGTTGATGTTGTCGATGTCGAAAGGAGAAAGAGCGAAGTCTCAAGTGGGCCGTGAGGAGGGGCATCTTGCAGGGTTCTCCACAGATCGTGCGGTGGGGCAGAAGCTTAATCGGGCATAGCGTGATACGTGCCTGGGCTTTGGCGAGTTTTAAGGGCCTCCATCCCCGTCAACTCTGACCGGAAGCCATTGGAGCCTTTGACGATGCGGCAAGAACACTCGACGAAACATCCAAACAGCAGGGATATTGGCTGGAAGTTTAACAGCTTCGCATTAAGATCGTGTTTCGACAACGAGAACATGGACAGAATCCGGAGGCGGGGCAGATCCGGAAGACGACGATTCCGTGGTGATGGTATCCCCTCCTTCCTTCGCCCGAGTCGTACACGTGAAGGCTTCGGCCTGTCAGGTTCCCTCCACTTTAGAGACATGAGTGATGGATGAGGCATACCATGGATAGCTTAATATCGAGGTTGAAGGTCATAGTTCAGCAAGCGGATTCATCGACAAGACCGACAACCAAAATCCGGGACGTTTCAATATGTCAGACGCCAGAACTAAACACGCGAAACAGACAGAGATGATTGGCTTTGTGGTCTAATGCATGGAGGAAACTTCGACACCACTGCAGGATCCTTTTGGTTTCTCTGGCAAGAGCCTCAACACGAAACTTTCAGGGGAAGGAGCCAATCACCACAGAATGACAGGCACCAGGATCATTTGGTGACACACAGGGCAGGAGAGAACAATGAGGGGAATCCCGCTCAAACGTCAGACACTCGACACTTCCAGACCACAGCAGGGTTTCGACTTGGATGCGACTCAGGAGAGCCAAAACTTCGGTATCGAAGGAACTCAGCTGTCTCATCGTCTTCCCAAACAGAGCGACTGCACATCTCCATTGATTGTTTCTCCAACGTTCCATTCCGTGTTCTTGCCGGGCGCATCCCTTGCTCATCGGTTTCAACTTGGACAGAAGACAGAAACGCCATCACCAGCTTCGCTTGCCATCACGTAAACACTAGTACAACCGTTGATGAAAACATTGGCCAAACCCGACAGACTGGTCAGAGGAGCAGTGCCGCACTCGGGCATTCTGACCCAACCTAAGCAATCACATCTCTGTGTCTCCCGAGTCAGCGCTTCATGAGACTAATACCAAATCCCAACAGATCAATCACCGGTGATGTCGGGAGGTGAGGGCGGCCCACTAGTGAGTGTGAGTGCCGTCCGAATCCACGGAGCTCGCGGTGTCAGTGATGATCGTGACGAGATGTCGTTCCGACCAACTCCGCAGCCATTGTTGCGCGTGACATGGCCCAGACCCTCTGATCAACTACCATGCATTGAGGCTTCGCTCATCAGCAGGGGTTTGACATGGTCGTCTGCCAGATTTAGGTTTGCGCACGTCCATTTCTGACTTCGATGGCAGGGATCCATCTGGGCTGGAGAAAGCCATTGTCGAGATGCATCATGACAGGCCTATGTACTGACTTCATCGTCTCTTTTTATTTCTACTGGGTTTATCATCTCGGGAATTGTTCAACCTCTGATTCCGTCCCATTTACAGAATGAAGTTCATCCTATGTTTCCAATGCCGCCCTCATCATGATACATCACACTCCATTCTCGAGACACAGACGTGGTTGTACCTCTATCGCAGTCTTGACTAGACTTGCCTGTCCCCTTAAGCCTCTCGAGGGTATCCCCCAAACATCTGTAACAAGGCTAAGAGTCTGTGGCTTGCGCCCCACTGTTCTGCCCTACTGGATGTTCCTGTGTCTGAGAATCATGCAACAAATAGTGGGCATTATTATCATTCCCCCTCCCCCTCCATGGGCTTCCTAGGCCTTTTCTTTTTTACTTGTTTATACTTCTTTCGCTTCTTCCCTCGAGGCTAAACAGAGTCACTCCTTATTGTTCATCAACAATATCAGCTGTTTACTTTGTCTGTCATTTATTGAAAAGGGCATTCACTCCTTGCACCGTATAAGCTGGTTCATTATACAGTCATCCACACCCGACGTTTCTACGACAAGTTACTACACAATCCAACTGTTGTTGTACCCAAGGACGATCTCGCTTGATCAGTGCCATTCTGGAAGAGAACAACTTCGGTTCTTGGAGCAGCGAGTTCTGCCCATATTCAGCAACAGACCTTTCGACATAACTTCCTTTCTTGGGACACAACGCCAGGCGCGACTATCGTACCACATTAACTAAGACACAACCGAGACACGACCTCAAGACGGCATGTCTCCCACCGTGGCTGTGATGACGGCACCCGTCACATTTGCCCCTACTTCGGATACCATGGATCGCCGTGACTACGGTATTACCAAGACCAAGAAGGCAACCTCTACTGGTGGTGGACGGGCATGGAGCGAGGAGGAGGTATGTTCTGCTGTATTTTGGTCAAGCTTCATCATAATCTGACATCTCACAGGAAGCGTATCTCATCCAGACACGCATGCAAAAGATGCCCTACAAGCACATTGCTGCCCACCTGAAGAAGACCGAGCTCGCCTGCCGCTTGCATTTCCATCAACTCAGCCATGGCAGCAACCGCCGGAAGCGCACAACATCACTCTCGTCTCATGGCTCTAACCAGTCACCTCCCATGCGTGGTGCTGTTCCATCACCGGTTCGTGAGCTTGATGCTGCGCCCAGCCGCTCGGTATCGCCTGCAGGGTCAACATACTCGTACAGCTCCACCAGCCCGAATGCTATTCAGCTTTCTAGCATCATGTCCGCGACTAGCTCAGCCAACACATCACCTCGTCTGCCAACTATTCTACCCAAGCCAGCCGCAATGAGCCTGGGCTTGCCCGCGATCTCTGGTTCTGCTAGCAGGTCTACATCTCCCGCACCATCACACACTTATATGTCATCCCTACATCCTCACAGTGCCACCTCTGGGTACCGTTCCACACCGACCAGTTCTCACGGATCGCTTCGTCTGGATTGCTCTGCCTTGCCACCGCCGCCTACTTTGGCAGCTACCCCGGTGCCCTTTTCTTCCAGCCAGCCGGTCGATATGAGCCGGCTCTCTGCAGTCTACAACGCACACCGGACATCCTTCTGGGCCTCAGTAGCTGCTGACTATGGCAACGGAGTCAGCCCAACGGTATTGGAGCAGGCATGGCGTGGAGGGAACACGCAGACACCCATCACTCCTGTTGGAAGTCCTGATGACCAAGTCTATGCGCTCCCTCAAATCAAGCCTGACAAGACTAGGATCAGTGCCATTCTAGGCATCGATGCTAACCCCAGGAGTCCGAGGGAGCGGGAGATGGTGAGGAGGTTGGAGGAGGAGAGGTGTTCTCTTGGCATGGTTGGCGCATGATATCTCATGTAGATAATCTTTCTTGGGCTTATGCCCCGGACAAGGTATCAAACTTTTCTTTTCTGGTCTTGTACAATTGATGTTCTCTTTTCTGGTTTCAGTGGTTATGATTAGGATGTATGGTGGACCTTTGTTCCTTTCTCTACTGTTGAATTCTTTCCGAATTTGTTTGACAGCATCTTGCCGATGAAGACGGGTGGTTGGATCTGTACGAACGGGATACGATGTAAGGGAGTTTGGGTTAAGGGACGCGGGTATGAAGGATGACACTCAAAGACGTTATGGAACTCGTACGAAAGGAAACTCGTACGACTGCTCAATCCAGCTTTTCACGCTGAGGGCACAGTTTACGATGGACATGCATCAGGTATGGATGGGATATGGGGGGTTGGCGTATGTTGGCAAAGCTGGGAAGGCGGGAAGGCGGGAAGGCGGTTGTGCATACTGTGTAGCAAAAAAACGAAAGCAAAAGCGAAGACATTTTCATTCATCACCAACAACCGTTTCATTTCCATGGTTCCAAATCTTGATCGCTATAACCACGACTTATCACGGGTAAGCCATCTGAAGACATCCTTCGCTAAATGTCAAACTGCAGTTGGCCGAGATAACCTGCCTGCATCATGCCCTGTGCTGCGCTGCGATGCACTGCTATGCAAAAGGAGACGGCCCAGATGTGGTGCGTTATTAGGCGTTAGACGCCGTCAATAGCCGGCGTCCAGGACTCGGATGAAGGGAGATCGTGGTGAAGAGAGGTCATTGTCATTAATCACTTCGAGATGGAGAATATGTCATGTTCTACGTCGACGACGTAAAAAATTGTTAGCGACCGCCTAAGCGTTTAGGAATCATCAGTTGTCGGGCTCTATCCTTTTATCTTATCGGCCGTCCCTCGCTCTGCTACTTTGGTGCTCCGACCTCGGCGTCCCGTCTTCCTCTTCCAACTCTCAAACGTTTCGTCCGCCAAGTCCAACGACGAAATCAACCAGTAATCACCTTCCTTCCCACTTGACCATCCATGGACCTGAATCGCTCTTTCCTCTACCCAAATGAAGTATTGCTATCACCGCCTTCATGTAGTAAGAAGGAAAGAACAGAAAACACGATCACTCTTGCCTTTCCTGTACAACATTCGTCAATGCTCTCTGGTTGGCGCGGGGTACAACGAAAGCGGGAAGCTCTGAGCCCAAGCGCCTCGTCTTCTCTTTTTCTACATTCCCAACACCTCGATCTTCTACTTTACATCACATGATCACCAATTGAGCAATGTTCCCTGCCCATTTGTCTTTCCCTTTATGATCTCGAATCAAAACCGCGGCTTGCTAGCTGTTACCATTCCGCCCGGCAACCTCGCAGTGCATGCCGTCTCGGCGGCGTCTCGAGGATGAACGCCCAACAGCCAGGCTTCACGTTTCCCTGCCCAAAGAACCCAAAGATGCTTGCGACGTTGCGATGTTGCAATTATGCAGGACCAGCTTTCCGTCCATTCTAGCTGTTGCCAAATCGAGGTTTGGGTAACACAGTCCCTTTCCCGGGTCGCGGGACGAGGTTCTGTGCGACGATGCCTCAACTTCACCCTTTGATGTCCCGAGTAAAGGCAGGTTGGTCGAAGACATCACTGGCAATTTGAGAACATGATGTCGAACACAAAAACTTTGTCGGTCATTGAAGAAAAGAGCCGGAATATCATCGTTCCGAATCCATGAGTCTAGAACGGGTATCCAGCGAGAACACGACATGCGAAAGTCGACATCACCGGCTGGAAATCACATGGGCTGATGTCGTCTTGAAACTCATGATATCAACCACCACTCCAGGTCAGGGTACAGCACCACAGTATCCAGCGCATAGATTCCACCAGTTCCACGCGGACATGTCTCCGGGTCTCACTTGACGGGCTGGACGGTTCGAGTCAACGACATGGCGTCTCACACATGTCACCACACAAAGGACGGGAGACGATGGATGGTGTGGACGGGAGCAGCCAACAAGTAGTGCACGACTGCACATTGCACGCAGCGTAACCCAACGTTCGGACGCCGGACGGGTACACCCGCATAAGCGAACGGCATACACCACAGTTGCATCCAGCACAGGCAGTGTACGAACTTCCCATCATTACGACATTGCTGATGCAGCTCCAGATCTCCCTCCTGCCATGATAGCATGCGCTGCCATGTGGCCCCAAATAACTGCTTTTCTTCGTCGGCAAAAGACCGCGAGATTATCTCGACATTTGGACGACAAGCCTCCAAAGACGAAGCACGTCGAACCGGATCGACATTGATATCCCCGGCTGGCCATCCCTTGGAATCAGGTTGGCTATCCGACCCAGTCCGGGGCCGAGGCAACGCCAAGTTTCGGTCCAGTCCGGCCGTCTTGGACAACGAACCACGGCCACACGGTGGTACTCTGCTGGATATACTCCGTCCATCTAGTCGATTGTTGTTCCTCCACAATTCGAAGCTGCAGTCAGTCCTCTTCCAAAGTAGCCAAAGGTCCGGACGGCTGGTGTTCTTCACTCAACTGTTGGTCCTGTGTGAAGGTTCCGGGTGGCCTGCCGTCCGTCGATAACGCATCTCCGCTAGGTTCCACACTGTTTGTTGGCCCCTTCAGTATCCTCCCGTTCAAGCATTCCGTTCATTCCATTCACGTTTCCGTTTCCATTTCCCTTTCCTGGGCCAAGTACCTGAAGTTTGAACCCACGCCAAGATCGACCTTTCGGCCACCGAATTCCAGTGATCAAGTTCAAGTTGCTGCCATGGTTAACAAGATCCGGACTTCTTGACCCCAAATGTTTCTTGCAGCATTAGCACCTCCCGTTTTTTGGGGGTCAGGCGTGGGCGGTTTAGGTCCCTCTCTATCGGACCATAAACCGGACTTCACTCTGCTGTCATGGTGTCCCCGTTGTCTTCTCGAATCCTGCCCTATCCCGGATGGAACCGCTAGCACACACGCCTAACGGTGGAGACTGGAGAGTCCTCCACAGAAGCCGTTTTGACCAATTATAATTGTGGAAATTGGCCTGACAGATCCCAAGTTTCCACCTCGCCTAGAGCTTGGTCCCTAGCAACCGTGGTCTTACCGTTGCGTGGTACCTACAACCACATGAACCCAACTGAAAAGTAACCAAATGGAAATCGAAACTGCCAGCCAACATCAAGTTCAGCCGGCGTGCGGTTTGGGAGTTCGGATCATCAAGCGATGGGCAATTTTCTCCATGTCACTCCTTGCGAGTGCTTGGTGGCATGTTCCGCAAAGTGAAGTGTTTGTGTGCGTGTGCTATGTGTCATAACAGAGCAACGCTTTGTTCCCATGTCCCTCGTCCCGTCCTCTATAATCCCGCCGTGGTTGCTGCCCGTACATAAACCTTCAAAACCCGGCCGACTGGCGTCATGTGAAGTCCATTCACTTTCAGCCCCTCCTCGTCCTTGCAAAATGGAAGGCGGGGCCGGCAGATCATCCTAATTCCCACGGCTGGAATTCCTTTCCCATTGCCATTCACCACATACTTGGAGTACCATTCACATCCAAGTACCATTAACTGGAAGGACAATTCACTCGACTTTCCGATACGTACCCGCCTGGCCAGCTGGATTTTTGGACCAGGGAGTTTTATATAAAAGGCCCTCCTCCAAGCCACTTTTCCCCCGAAACCTTTTCTCGAAACAAAGCAACACCGACGAGCAGATATACTTCCTTGTCTGCCTCAACATCTTCGACTCCGCAACAGCTTGAGCTTCCTCTTTTCAACAGAGGGACAAGCTTCTACGTCGTCGACGACCTACCGACTCGGTCGAAACACACCGCTTAATATCCGCCCACTCCGGACCGATATCACGAACGATGGCTTCCCAGCAGGAGAAGGCCGCCGCCCCCGATGGCCTGCCCGCCGGTCAGGCCACCTCCACTGATCGCAACATGCCCAAGGAGGGCGAGTACGTTCAGTGGCGCACTCTGCCTCCTGGCAACCCGGACCAACTCAACCGTTGGTCTCACTTCTTGACCCGCGAGCATGAGTTCCCCGGAGCTCAGGTAAGCTGTTTTCCCATCTTCTTCACTCCGCTTCACCACATTTCCGCTTCACCCACTGCCGTGCTTAAGCGAATCACACACCCAACACCTCGGGTTGGGGCTCGGCAAAGCATCCCGAGCTCATACGGGATGCCGAGGTGGTTCATGAGGGGTAGCTTCGCTGTGGGCATTGTGTGGGGTAGCTTCGCATGACGATCATGGATACGAGGATGTGTCGAAGCAAAGCTCGGGATAACTAACACCGATGTTCAAAATGTAGGCCATGTTGTACGGCGCTGGTGTCCCTAACAAGGACATGATGAAGAAGGCGCCCCATGTGGGCATTGCGACTGTTTGGTGGGAGGGTAACCCTTGCAAGTGAGTAACGTCTTTTGTCAGATGGGCTGAAGATTGAGGACTAACATGGGTGATAGCACCCACTTGCTCGATCTTGGCCAGAAGGTTAAGAAGGCTGTCGAGCGCGAGAAGATGCTCGCCTGGCAGTTCAATACCATCGGTGTTTCCGACGGTATCACCATGGGCGGAGAGGGTAAGTTGCTCCTGGTCAGGATGGATGCCATGAGATCGACGCTAACATACCACTAGGTATGAGATACTCTCTCCAATCTCGCGAAATCATCGCCGATAGCATCGAGACTGTTACCTGCGCCCAGCACCATGACGCCAACATCAGCATCCCGGGCTGCGACAAGAATATGCCCGGCGTTATCATGGCCGCGGCTCGTCACAACCGACCCTTTGTCATGATCTACGGCGGCACCATGCGCGGTGGCCACTCCGAGTTGCTGGACCGTCCCATCAACATTGTCACTTGCTACGAGGCTTCTGGCGCCTATACCTATGGCCGTCTCAAGCCCGCCTGCCCCAACAGCAAGGCCACTCCTTCGGATGTCATGGACGACATCGAACAGCACGCCTGCCCCGGCGCCGGCGCTTGCGGTGGCATGTACACCGCCAACACCATGGCCACCGCCATCGAGGCCATGGGTCTCACTGCCCCCGGCTCCTCTTCCTTCCCCGCCGCCTCGCCCGAGAAGTTCCGCGAGTGCGAGAAGGCTGCAGAGTATATCAAGATCTGCATGGAGAAGGACATCCGTCCCCGCGACCTGTTGACTAAGGAGTCTTTTGAGAACGCCCTCGTCCTGACCATGATCCTTGGTGGCTCTACCAATGGTGTTCTTCACTATTTGGCTATGGCCAACTCTGCTGATGTCGACTTGACCTTGGATGATATCAACCGCGTGAGCGCCAAGACACCTTTCCTCGCCGACATGGCTCCCTCGGGTCGCTACTACATGGAGGATCTCTACAAGGTCGGTGGCACCCCCGCCGTCTTGAAGATGCTTATCGCTGCCGGCTACATCAACGGCAGCATCCCCACCATCACTGGCAAGACTCTTGCCGAGAACGTTGCCGACTGGCCTTCGCTCGATCCTGATCAGAAAATCATTCGCCCCCTGAGTGACCCCATCAAGCCCCAGGGTCATATTCGCATTCTTTACGGAAACTTCTCGCCTGGTGGTGCAGTGGCCAAGATCACCGGAAAGGAGGGTCTTTCCTTCACTGGCAAGGCCAGGTGCTTCAACAAGGAATTCGAGTTGGACAAGGCTCTGAAGAATTCCGAGATTACCGTCGAGCAGGGCAATCAGGTCCTGATTGTTCGCTATGAGGGCCCCAAGGGCGGCCCCGGTATGCCTGAGCAGCTGAAGGCCTCGGCGGCCATCATGGGTGCCGGCCTCAACAACGTCGCTTTGGTGACTGACGGTCGCTACTCTGGTGCCTCCCACGGTTTCATCGTGGGACACGTCGTCCCCGAGGCTGCCACTGGTGGCCCCATTGCCTTGGTTAAGGACGGTGACTTGATCACCATCGATGCGGTTAGAAATCGCATTGATATCATCAAGACCGTCGAAGGTGTCGAGGGTGAGGAGGAGATCCAAAAGGTCCTCGATGAGCGCAAGAAGGAGTGGAAGCCTCCGGTGATGAAGCCCACTCGCGGTGTTTTGGCGAAGTATGCCAGACTTGTCGGCGATGCTTCGCACGGCGCTGTAACCGATCTCGGTGGCTCTGCTTACTAAGATGTGGGCGTGCTGCTGGCTTGCTTCTGCTCACTCTTCCGGCGGCATCTTCCCAAAGGCGCAATCATTCTCCATGATACTATAGATTGATGGAGGCTGAGAGATGGGAAGAAGGACGATAGTTGCGAAGTGAAAAGAAGGATGATGGTCGAGAACTGTGGAAGAGGCTGATAGACTATGATTTCCTAGCTGTTTCGTGGGTACTGGCGGTTGCTTTAGCTTTGGCTCTTTGCATTTGTTTGCTTATCATGGCTGGCGTCAAGGATGGCTTACATACAGGGAATGGATCCAAAAGTACATAGACAGATTACTCAATTTTCGTTTCTGTTAAATATGGGTCGCTTGCTTGGTGTCGGTGTGATCTGGTAGTGATATGCCGGTGTTAGATGGTACAGTCTCTTGGTGACACTGGTTTTATGTTGAATGGCATTAAAAGTGGTTAGCTTGTTACTTCTGTGTGGGGGTTGTCTTCTTCTCTTAGGTGTTGTACAAGGTCGATACCGCTGGGCGAATGTCGGTTGATGTCTGTCTGGTGACAGTCTAGGATGGGCGGGCTCTTAGTCAAAGTTGTGTGTTCTTATATGTCACAAGATACAATTTTCTTCCCATATATCTCCCCCCCCCCCCCCTCCCCCTCTCCACCAAATGTTTCACATCTTCCAAACATCCTACCTACCTCTACTTATGGACCTTTGCGATGCGTAGTGCATGCATGCTACAAGCCTGAATGGACCATGATGATAATCTGAGTAGAGTAGGGTGAGATTGAGGTGTATGTGACCCAAAGTGTCGCCATTGGACAACAAGCAGCAATCAGTGAACCATACCGAAGCGGGAAAGCCTGAGTTGCAACAAGCCTTGTCTAGGAGACAATGCGTGTAAAGAAAACAAGAATTGTCTCCCAAACATGGATTGTCTCCTAAGCCCCTAGAAGTCAAAAGTATAGGGTATACCCTTCTATAATTTAGTAGTCTTTGAACTACTAAAGTGAAGGCGAGCGTTTAATCTCTAATCGGAAAGTCGGAATAGCTTCAAAAAGTTGTCTCCTAAGCCCCTAGAAGTCAAAAGTATAGGGTATACCCTTCTATAATTTAGTAGTCTTTGAACTACTAAAGTGAAGGCGAGCGTTTAATCTCTAATCGGAAAGTCGGAATAGCTTCAAAAAGTTGGTCACGAACAGGAATCGAATAGAACACGTCACGAGTATAAAGAAATAAAGAACTACTTCATAAACAGCTTGGCCACTGAGCCAATTGGTTATTTCTGCAAGAATGGCTGGTTCTTTCCGTTTATAAAGGGGGTGTGAAGAGGTTGGGGGAAGGAGGGACTTTGAGACTTTGAGACTTTGAAAAAAATTTCGAATTTCGGATCCGACCCAGCTCCACTACATTACAGCGCTTATCCCCTGAAGGAAATATGGCTTGTTCCCCAGACAATCCATGTTTAGAAAACAAGCCATGTTGCAAAACGCATTTTCCCGCTACGGTAGTCTGAATAATCCTGAGGTGTGTACGTCTGTGTGTACGACTTGCCACGTTTTTTCGTGTCCAGCCACTAGACTAGTGTACTTGTGTTTGATAGCTGCCGTGCGTGTCACCGTGTGTGTGTGTGTGTGTTCACCAAAGGATTGGAAGGGATTGGAGGAAGAGGAAGAGGAGGAGGAAGAGGAGGAGGAGGTGGAAGAGGAGGAGGAGGTGGAAGAGGATTATTGGTTGGAAAACCTGGGCGGGAGCCGGGAAGGTCCGTGATGTAATGTGATTGATGTCTGACGTGTCTGACATGTACATACCTCATGATCGTAACGAACCTTAGGTATCCGGAAGCCGTTGGACCGTGGGTAGGTAACCGTCAGATCAATCCCAATCACCAATCATCAATCATCAATCATCAATCACTGAGGAGAACAAATGAACAAATAAACGACCTACTTGGATGATGTTGAGTGAGTGCGTGAGTGAGTGCGTGGTTTGGTACATATGCTCACTGCTCAGACGTCTGTCTCCGTTGCAGGCAGTATTGGTTGGGTAAGGTAAGTGAGGTACCCATGACAAAAGGAAAAAAAAAAAAAAAAAGAAAAAAAAAAAAAAGAATTACCACCTAGATCTAGCCGTTCTACCCCATGGCCGGGCATGCCGGACATGCCCTGGTGGAACAAGACTACCTTACTGCTGATCGGTTGATGACCGGTTGATGGCTTGTTTGTATCTTACATACCTACCGTATGGAGCGATGAGATGAATGGTGGTAGCAGCTGAAGTGAAGTTGTGAAGTTGTGAAGTTCCTTGTGAGTGAATGAGGCTCTGCTCTGCTCTACTGTAATGCCCTTCCTTCCTTCCTTCCTTCCTTCCTTCCTTCCTATTCACTGGGCTGAGCTGGGCTGGGCTGGGCTGGGCTGAATGGCTAGGCCCACCCACCCAGTTCAGTTCAGTTCAGTTCAGTTCAGTTCATATCTCATCATCTATGATCTACCCAAGCCAAGTCCCGCTGCCCGCGGGTGTCGGTCGGACCCTGCCAGTCGACTGGCTTGAAGAATGAAACGAAAACTCGCTTGCTCGAACGTCAGTCAGTCAGTCACCTCGTTGTCGTGTCGTGTCGTGTCGTGTCGTGTCGTGTCGTGTAACCACACCTCTCTCCCCTCCCTCTCCCGTCTCCCGTCTCCCGTCTCCCGGCCTTCCGGTTATTACCTAGGTATGTTAATACCGTGTCCGTGTGTCCGGGTTCGTACCCCCTCCCCCAGCTAGCTATTCAAGGCGATGGGAGTATGTATGTATCTCTTGACTTGTTGTCCTTACCTTCTTATTCTCAATATAAAATAGCCTGGTTAGGTTGGGTTGGTATATGTATTTTCCGAGGTGGCCACCGAGACAACAAGGCCGAGCGAGAAAGTTGGTAACCTAACAGTTGCTGCCTGCCCCATGACAAGAAGCAGAAAGAAAGAAACATGACGTGCAGCCAGTCAGACTGTCAGTCCGGTTGAGTTGTTCGAATGTCGTTTGTAGGATAGTCAGTCAGTCTCCTTGGCACATGGATGACTATCGATCGCAGCGGTATCCGAATAAAATGAGCTTCGTGCTTGTAGTCTTTTTTTGTCGACGAGATGGCTAGTATCTCAGCTGAGATAGACAACGTTTGTTGTGAGCACCGCAAGCGGGCGCGATCGCAGTGAAGTTTGGCTCAACCAGCAAAGCGCTCGCCTTAGAGGGTAACAATATCCAGAGACATGTTTGACATGAAAGTAAACATCAATCTTTTTGCGCGCAAGAAAAACATACTACACAAAAAATGGATTAAACCTTCCCTTCCCTCCCTGCACACTACGTAACCATATATAGACAAGCAAAAGCAAGATTTGGTATCGACAATCGCCTGCCTGCCTGCCTGCTGTTGCCTCCGCACGCCCATTCATGATCCTGTATACAAGTGGAAAACATGTAAAGAAACCGTTTCCATCCATCCATCCAATTCCACCCTTCTCCTCTGCACTACATATGTGCCGTTTTTTTCGTCATCATATACACATTCTCCCGCAACCACCTGCCACTCCTGACTAGAGTTCAGGTTTGTGGAGCTTGACGTGAAGTAGACGTCGCGGCAGACAGCCCGCGGTGAACAAGATGCGATGTTCAGTCGCCGTCAACGCTGCCACCGCTTCCGGTGTTGCCGCTTCAGGAGCTCCTAGGTGTCGTAACCCTTAAAAATCTCGAAGGACTACCCCATCTAAGGACTAGCCCAACCACCCGCAACATCCACCCACTCGGCCAGGCAAGAACCATCCTTGCCCTCGACATCGACAATATCCGTGTCGCACCTGCAGCGGCATCCAACGCCGTTCTCCTTGGGGGTATCGTAATCATCCCAGTACTTGTCCTCCTCGATGCGCTTCTTCTCGTCCACCGTGGTCTTCTCGAGGTAGGGCTCGCGGGGCAGCTGGCGGGCGGGCGCGTTGGCGGGGCAGTGCTGGATGGTGGTGTGGCGGTAGCCGAAGTCGCGGAAGTAGTGGATGTCGCGGGGGCCCAAGAGGGCGCCGGCGGCGAGGGAGTGAATCGGGGCATCACCCCACTGTGGTGGTTGTTAGCAACTAAACTGGGAAAAAATGGGTAAGAGAAAAAAAAAAAACATACACGCTCCATCCAAAAGCCACCACTGTGATCCATCATCTGGAAGAAATCCTCGTACGCCTTGGACCGGAAGAAATCCAAGCGGGCAATCTCGAAGTTGGACCAGAAGTGGCACATGTTGTACTTCTCGCCCTCCATAGCTTCGGGGTCGATCTCGGGGAGCTTGTGGGCGTTAGGGTCGGAGCGCAGGATCTCCTCGGGAAGACCAGGCTCGGGGGCTTCGGGCTTCTTCTCGGGCTGGGGCTCGACAAACATCTCCCACAGGCCCTGCGAAGTAATGTTGTTGAGGCGCTTGTAAGCGGAGGCATAGCGGAAGATGTTGGGGACGGTCTCGCGCAGTTCCTTGACCGCGATGGTGAAGCCGTAGGTCTTGTTGCTCTCGATCATCTTGAGGAAGGGGTCACTGGGGGTTGGTTCTATGTTAGTTGGATGCGCTCAGATGGAAAGCGAGGAGTGGAAGGACGTACTAGGTGATGTCGCAGAAGTACTTGATCTCGGGCTCCAAGCGCCAGTACCACTCGTACTTCTGGAGGAGCTCATGCTTGTAGAAGAAGCTGTGTTGTGTTAGCAGATGTAGCTCGCTTACAATCCGGATCGCAGGACATACCCAGAGTAGAATCTGCACATGGAGTGGTAACTTTCCATGCCACCGTACATGACAGCGGCGTCACCCTGCTTGGCGATACCCTCCTTGGCGACCTTGGGGTCGACCCAGTCAGGGAAACCCCACATGTCCGGGCCAACCTTGCCGAACTCGGCGGGAGCAGAGGTGTAGTTCTTGACGGTGTCCTTGAAGGTGTCGTCGAAGTCGCCATCGTTCAGGAAGACGTAGGGGTAGTGGTACCAGCGGTTGAAGTGGCGCTCGATGGACTTGATGGACTGGATGACACCGTCCAACTCCTTGTTTCTCGCGAGGACGACGAAGGCGCCATTGGCGCGGGGCTTGCTGGTGTCGGGCTCGAGGCAGCCGGTGACGAAGACCTTGTCGTACTTTTCGCTGATTTTCCTGTGTTTGTGGATTAGCGCATTGTTGTTGGGGACCAAAGGCGGTGAGGGAGCTATATACCTGATGTTGGGAGGGGCACCGGCGGGCATCAAAATGCGGCCGGGGGAGCTTGGGTGCCTGACAAACAGGACGAGGATGAGGATGACGACGATGCAGGGGAAGAGGATGACGACGCCCAGAGGCACGGATATGCTCGAGTTGCCTCGTAACCTGAGGGGTCTCCTAAGATACTGAAGGCGCTGTGCCAGTGTCCTCCGTGGCTTGTCCTTTTCGCCCTGGCCGAGGGGAAGCTGGGGCGGTCTGCCGCCGGGGAGGAGCCCCCCGAGCTGACGGAGGAGGTCCATGGTGAAGGCGGTGTATGGCGCTGCCGGAGCCGAGAGGGAACGACGATGGCGAGGTGGTGTTATCGCTCTCGCAGTCGGGTTGTGTGTGTATTAGGAGTTATGGGTGGTGTTTTGGTATAGATGTCGTCGGTCGGGGCGCCACGTTTATATGTCGTGATGTGTCCGCCGGGGGTGTGTGTCGATATCGACGTGGGATTCGCGATTGGGGGGGAAATTCAACCGGCCGGTAGTCGTGATAAAAGGGGCTTTCCGTCGGCACCCGATTAAACAGAAAATAATCAAGAAGAAAAGAAAGCGAAAATCTAATCAGAGAGTTCTCCTCCAAACTCTGCTCTACCTGTATCGCGACATGCAGCAGATGCAAAAAGCAATCAAAGGCGAGAAGCGAGTGGCAGGGGAGAGAATAGTTTCCCCTTGTCGTTCAGGTGTTTCGGTGTTTGTCGATTGTCGAGTTTTGATCCACTGGACGATGGGGACGCGTCCGGGTCCACAAGAGGTCTGTCTGGTCTGGGCCGGGGCCGCCAGGCTGGGGCTGTCGTTGAGGACTGGGGCCTCACTGGGGGGCAAGGCTGGGGCGCTGGAGACGGGCCCGATTCTCCCCACGTTATCGTCGAGATGTCGTGTTGATATTAGAGGAAGGCTGATGTGCGCGTACGAGTTTTCAAGGACATGGGACGTATTACGATGGCATCAATGACAGAAAGACACAAGAAACATGGAACAGGACAGTCAGAGTTGCAAAAGCGAACAAGACTCGCCAAGAAATCTGGAGAAACATGGAATGAATCCCCAGACCCCAAAAGTCTGGCCTCTCCATCATTCCAGGAGACTTTCAGCGCTGGCGTGGCGCTGCCCCTGCAATTGCCCGCTGGAAAAATTGTTAGTGCTGAACCCTGAAGCTTCCCCGACTCCGCTGTTCTGGGCGGGCTGTCAGGAACAACACACCCGCACCATGGAGCTGCAGGGTCCCCTTCGTCCCAACATTTTGCACAGCTGTCTGCCAGGTGGTCGCTTATCATCAACACATTGCCTCTCAACATGATTGGCCATGGTCCTCTGGGTTGCCCCTTTTTCCTTGCTTTCAAAACCCCACTCGCGGAAAAGGGGCAAAAATTCCCAGGGATCAACTGAAACTTCAAATTCAGCGGCTCAGTCTCGTCAGGCTCGAGCGCGCTGAAACAGGATGACGACGGCGATGGCAGAGATCCGATGCTTTCAACACACGGACGCTGAACCGGGGATGCCGTGGCTTCCAGTTTGCTTTGCTTGGAGGTTCGAAGTCCAAACTCCAATTGAGTTCCTGTCCCGGCAGGCAGTGAGCTTGAGCGGTGCATTGACCACCAGCTGCCTCCAACCGCCAAGCCCAAGTTGGGCCTGGCAAGGGGACGACGAGAGGGCAAGTACCTCGACACCATCCGCGATGATCAGGCGATGATAGCCTGAACAGTCGAATTTCGATTGATATGAAAGACAAAGGAATCACAATTGACCTTCATGTAATGCTTATGGGAGTGTTTTGGCTTATCCCGGAGTGATCAAGGTCGACACAGAAGCGAGTGTCTTGGCAACCCACCTACCCGGTACATTGTTCTGGTACCGCAATGTCTGCCTGCTGTTTTGATGAACAAACTCGTCTTTTTTGCTCGAATACCCGTAATCAGTTCCCTATCTTGACAACTATGACGTGTTGGTTGGGAAGGTGCACTCATTTGTCATCAGCCCTAGATTCTAGGGTATGAAAATCGAAAATCGAACATCACGGGTGCTCCTTCCCCGACGGAATCGGAAAGCGAACAGTTAATCAAGACTCTGCGGTATTCTCAATCTTCTTTCCCTTTTCATCGTTTCCCTGTCTCTACCAGCACCTACACGACTTGTCGATATACCCACCAACCGTCGCTTTTTGTGAAAGACATCGAAAGGCTGCGGCTACACCACAGTCATGACGAACAAAAACCGTCAACTAAGAGTTTCGTTGAGTTTGAAGAGAGAGAAAAATCATGGCCCGCACCGGAGTTGAACCGGTCGTGACTTCGATACTGACGTCAAGCAGCCCAGAGTCCGCCCTGCCACCCCAAAGCCGATAAGTCACCCGGCGACTCACCTAGGACCCGCTGCCCTCTGGCCGCTGCGTCTAATTTCGGTCCCGTAACACTCCAAAGGCCGACAAGTTCTCGGATGGGAAACTGAGAGGACCGGTCTATTTCCTAGACAGGGCATGAGGCTGTGGCTTTGATATTGGCATCACTGGGAGGGAGTCCCCAAGTGATGTCCTGAGTTTGTGTTCACCCCTGTGGCAAGACCCATGTCTGCTCTGACCGTCTTTTTCCAGAAAGTCAAAGGTGTTGAGGCGGCGATTCCAGACAGCCGGTTCAGAATCCGACACCGTGATCGGTTCAACCCGGCAAAGAGGAACGCTGGGCTATCGAATGCTCGCTGACCAAAGTGCATCAATTGGCATGATATCGCCTCCCTTTTTCGGCCATACCCGGCAAGTGCTGCAACGCGAGTCCAGAAGAAAGGAAAAAGAAACCTTGATGACAGCGTGTTTCCACGCCGTGTTGCCGGCATCCTTTGATGTACAAGTGGGCAGAAAAGTTATCACCATTGCTTGCAGCGGAATACAATATCTATATGCAGGTGCCTACATTGTTGGTGGCTACACCAGACACCGCTTTGCATTCGGTACATCGCTGCATGATGCATCTGCATCAACCCCTCCGCCGAAAGGTGCAGCCGGAGATGGAGTGGAAATGGGACAGTGGTGCAGAGAAAGGTTCCAGGTTCTTCCATTCGGATTTGACTCTTCCCTACTCCCACCTTTATTCTACTTGTTGGGATACCATCACCCTGTCACCACGCCGCTTTCAGAGCCAGCTCCTCACAAGTCCAAGATGACGTTCGGCAGAAACAGACACAAACCTCAGATACACCACTCAAACCCAGTTCATCGAAGCCTTTCGCGACACAAAATGGACAGGTATGTTACCAATCCGACTGTCGAAACAAGCTCTGGTCCAACAACCGGTCAAGTAGGCGTCTTGGCTCCTCGCTTACCAACTCGAAATCCAGCCATCCAGTAACACCTACTCCACGCGATTATCCAGACAAACAAGTCGACTCTTGGGACTTCCAAAACCCATGCGGAGTCCAACCACCGGCAGCGGAAGCAGGCATCTCGACAGTATACCTAAATGCCAAGAGGAAGCTCAAAGCCAGATCTCCGAATGAGCGACCGAGGAAAACTAGGAAAGGGAACAATTATCAGCCGATCCTTTTGACCGCGCTTTCCGACAAGGAAGATGTCGAAGAGTCAAATACGACGAACGGGGGCTGGTACGAAAGGGAGCTAGACAGAAATCTGAGGCAAATGGCACAACAAGCTGCGGCACTTAATTCTTGGGATGACCCCTTTGTTGACACTCCTCCTCCGAGTCCGTACAGCGAAGCTGGAGAGAGTGTTACCGAGTCAGCCACGGATATGGAGGCCGAGGAAGACACCGGCACTGACACCAGGGAGGAGACGAATAGCACCCGCAAAGACACATGCGCAAGATTGGAGGAAATGGAGGAGAAGCTTGCGCTTCTACAGAATAGCTCGAGGAGGATGACTCGTGCTCAGTCTCAAGAACTTGCCCGTCTTTCCGAAGAGTACTCCTGTCTTTGCGCCGAGTTCTTCCATATTCCTCAAGATCTCTCTCCCTCGAGCGCACTACCACAGTCGATCGACGGCGACATGGGCACCGATGCGGGTCAAGACACGACTGCCCATCATCCTCGTTCCGAGTCCCTTCACTCCTCAGACCCCTTGACAGTGAAGGTACCCAATAGCGATGACTGTAGCAGCCTCAACACCCGCTTCAACACCTACTACTCCAACAACACCAACACCCGCTCCAACAGCGACAGCAACACCAGCTTCAGCAGCGACAGCACCAGCACCAGCCCCAGCGATCCTGCCATACCCCTCCGCACCCTGCAAGACTTCGAAGAATATCACCAGTACCTGAAAATCCAGTTCGGACGCGCAAAAACCCAAGTGTACCAAGATGCGCCAAAAGTACACAGACAAGTAAGGGAAGAAAAGCTGTTCCTTCTTCTCGCGAACAAGAAGCGACGGGTGAAGAAGTACTGGGATGCGCTGTCGCAGCGGTCGGGGGAGATGGGCTCGGAGAGGTACATTAGGCTTGCGTCGAGGAGTCCTAGTGATAGTGCTCCGGGATTTTATGAGAAGTGGTGAGGGAGGGGCTATAGAAGTTTGAGCCGAATGGTGGAAGGAACGCTCCAAACACAAGAGCATCATCATGTGTGGGATGGATATAGAAGTAGAGAGAGGAGTATCATGTGTGCCACGCGTGCAACGATAGCCGGGACACCTATTTGTGAGGAGGGAGGGCTTGGAAGGTAGTTCGATTATCGGGGGGTTTGATGTATCACGCGATTCAAAACATGCAATCGGTTGCGAAGATACCTACTAGGTAGGAATAGCCAGCGCTAGAAGTCACACGACAACAATGATACCAACATTGCAGGGAACAGTTCAAGCAAAAGCAAGGAAGGAAGGCCATTGATAGACAGTGATAGTTGAAATGGCACATACATGTTGAAAACATGAATGTCAAACACAAACAAGCAAAAAGCGTGACGATATGGATCTTCAAGCACTTTCAACGCTCTCCCTGTTCAAGTATATAAATCGTCGGGTTACATTCATGCTGGGAGGGTGCCACAGGAATGCCATCCAGGAAACTGCCAATGGATTCAATTTTACGATGACAGAACACATGCACAGTTCTTTACAACAATGTAGAGTCCCACCATCCACCATCTTCTCACCAACATCACCTTCTAGGTACGTCTTTCCTCGTCACCATCACGATCCCGTCTATTTCCAACCTGCATCGTGTGTTGCCACTAACTGTTCTAACGCCGTAGATCTTATGAGCTCCAAAGTGTCGCACCATGCCTTCCATCAACGCGCAGCACTGGAAGAGATGTGGTAGTAGTATATAGCATCTCGCAATAATACATCCATCCGCCCTTGTGGGCAATGAACTTTTCTTCCACTTCCATAAAATCCGGCGTAGTTGCTCCCACTTTTCACCTGATGGTTCATCTCCATGATGCGGATTCACATTATCCAACCGAAACATTACCTATCGTCCTGGACCAGAGCGACTTCTTCACACGCAACATGATGTGCAAAGCTCACTACCTCTATCTACCTTAGTAGGGGCAATTTGACCCGCCTGCATGACACTGAACAATCAAGCAATGACGATCTCGTCAAAGAAGCAACCGACCGATCTCAAGACGCCGAAGAAGAAACGATCAAAAACAGATTACCATCCAAAGTCCTCAAAAAAAAATTCGACCAACCACCTGCGAATCGGCGATGTAATCCCCGAAGTCAATTTGAATCTCACCCAACAGAAAAGTACCTTACCTCCAGGTACCTACCTATACCTTAAAGGACAGAGTTATGCCGTTGTTAAGGTAGGTGAAGTGCCGAGAGAAAGCAACCTGTGGAATTATACCTAGAGGTAAGTTCAACTCAGGTCCGGACTTCGAAGACTGGACGCAGGTTTCATGTAATGCCAATATTGCTTTCACCGGAGATGCAAGTGAAGTCTACTTTCATCGTGCAGACCTGCAGATGGGAATTGGGAGTCATTCACCGGGCATTCGATGGTGTGAAGGTTTTTGGAATAGCCGCACACTAGGTTTTAGAACTAAGCACCATAAAAGCCTTTAGTCCTCGCCTGGAACTCGACTTTTCTTCTTCCTCCTGTTTTTTCTTCCGCATCGAGCTCAGTCGACAAATCGCTATCCTTAAAGCATCACCACGCTACCTCTTCATACCGAAGTCAGCATTACCATCAACGAATATCTCTCTGAAAATCACGATATCACAAAGTAGAGACAAAATGTCATCCACCCAGTCTACCCAGAAGAACGTCGTCGGCAAGACCGAACAGACCACCACCACCATCACCGTCGGAGGCACGGGCACCACTATTCAGGTCACTGGCACCAAGGTCACCATCCCGGCGAGCTTCAATTGCCGCCTCAAGACCGAGACGGTCAACAAGGCCCAGAAGAACGGTGTCGGTAAGTAAAATCCCTTCCTCCTCATGTCATCCGCGCTCTTGAGTCCCAAAGGCAAAACCTAGGTAAGCTGACCAGTACCTTCACTTCCAGACGCAACCACCAAGGACGCCGACACCAAGGCCAAACCCTACTACAGCGGGCTTTATCGGGCTTATTATGGTGATTCTCGTCATCATGATGAAGATGATGATTTTGAGGATATCTCGGAAAGAGGTGCCGAGGAGTATGGTGCTTGAGAGACCTAGGGACGAGGAGAGTTATGTCGAGTTTGCGAGCTCGCGACTCGTGATTCGTGATGGCGGAGGGAACAGGCGAAGGAATGGGGGAGAAGGAAGAAACAACGATACCAGGCACCACAACCTCAAGGAAGGAAGGATCGAGAATACCTACCTGGTACAACTACCTACCTTAGGCAGACGGGTTAGATCTTAGTACTAGCCTGCAGGGTATCGCTATTACTAGTAGGTATTACCCAAGCCTCCCGCTATAGCATCCATCTTACAGCAAAACTCGTTTGTACCTCTTGACAATGAACTTGTCTCCTCTCTCCAATTATTGAACTTGTTAGCTATTGCATCTGTAGTGTACATAGCTCTACGGTTCATATTCCTCTTTGTGTTGGCCACCCAGACGAGGCATTACCTAAGGTAAGGTAAGGTACCTACTTTACCGATGTAATGTTAGCCAAACGCGTAACGAGAACAGGCGTACAGAGTTAAGATGAAGCCGCTGATACCGAGAAAACAAAAAAAAAAACAAAAAAAAAAAAAAAACTGCAGGATCATATGCTCAAGATCGGATTTTAAAGATGCAGGTTTCATGCAATGCCTTCATCGGAGATGTAAGTGAAGTCTACTTACAGCGTGCAGACCTGCAGCCTACCCAGAACGTCGTCGGCAAGGCCAAGGCCGAACCGACCACCCCCATCACCGTCGGGAGGCACGGACACCACAATTCAGGTTACTGGCTCGAAGTTCACTATTCCGGTAAGCTTCGGCTACCGCCTTAAAACCGAGACGGGCAACACTACTCCGTACGGAAGGGAGTCATTCACCGGGCATTAGCTCGATGGCGAAGATGAAAACCTTGCATGAAGGTTTTTGGAATAGCCGCACGGGTTTGAACTGCAGTACCAGAGGTATAAAAGTGTTTCGTCCTCCGCTAGAATTCGACTTTCTTCTTCCATTTCTCTTCAGCATCGAACTTGATCATCAAACCCACCTATCGAACTTTGAAGCAAAATTCCCTCGCCGTAACCCGACGGATCATCATGCCATCGACAAAGATCGCTCATAATAAAAATATTACCATCACACAAGACAGGAACATGTCGAACAACAAGAGCGTCGTCGGCACCTCCGAGAACACCGTCCGCCATAACATGGACCTCTACAAGCACCTCGACAAATGGGCCAAGAGCATTGACAACAAGAGCCAACACAAGTCCAACAGCTCCGCTAATGCCGACAAGACTCTGATCGACTTCGGCAAGGGCGAATATATCACTCGCACCATCTGCGACACAACCATCATCTCCGCCCAGGCTGTCACCTCCACCTCCTCCGCCCAGGTTATCACCTCCACCTTCGCCCAGATTATCACCATCCCAGCCAGCTTCGGCCACCACCCCAACACGAAGACGGGCAACAAGAGCAACAAAACGGGCAAGGGCCAGAAGAGCAGTAAATCATTCCCTTCCCCAGGGACATTATCCACGCTCTTAAGTCAAGGTCCCAAAGACAAAACCGAGGAGGCCAACCGTGGTACAGACTTTCTTCTCACAGACGAAACAACCACCAACATGAAGCCCGTCGACACCCACCACGCCACCATGAACCGCAAGCCCACCTCTACGCCCTGCGACAGCCTTGTGCTCCTCAAGCGCCCTACTAACCAGAGGCAGCTATACCACTTTACTACCCTGTCGTCGGAGGGACATACCTTTCTCGACAAAAGGGCTATTTACTATAGAGGTAACTTTGCACTGATCCCTCCTCCACGTCCTGCTCGTCAGTGGAGTGAGTGCCCTGCTGCGCCCCCCGCGGCTTCGGGACCGTTTGGAGCAAACGGAAACATGAATGAAAAGGAGGAGGAGGATATTCTGGATGGTTATCGGGGTTGTGGACCGGAACATGAATACGATTTTCATCCGGGGGATGATGAGGATTTTACGGATGTGTGGTATGATGATGGGGAGTGAGGAGTATGGGGGTTGGGGATTGGAGGGAGGGAGGAAGGAAGGAATTTGGGAAGAGGAGGGAATTGGGTTGGATGTTGGATGTGGGAACTTGGAACTTGGAAATGGTGGTGGCCATTTGGCTGAGGGTCTGGTTTTCGCGAGCTCGCGACTCGTGGCTCGTGGAGGAGATAAGTGCGGTGGATGAGATCCCGGCCAGGGACGACAGTTTGGGCAACTTTTATTAAGGTACTTGTATGTTTTTGAAGTTTTGCGCGAGCTCGTGACTCGCGGGAGGAATAAATCTAGGCAGGGGCAGGGAGACAGTGAAAGGAAAAGGTCAAAATAGGTAGAGGTAGGTAGCTTGGCAGGAAACGTGAAGATGTGTTGAGCTTGATTCTTGGTGTTCTGTGTGATGATGATTACGCTATGGTAATTGTATGATGATGATGATGATGGGTGCGGCGGAGGTAAAGAGGCCCCGGTAGGAGCGAGGGGAAGTAAGTGAGTGATTAGATGCAGTTGATGTGATGTGGTGGATGGGATGTGGTGGATGGGATGCCTTTGCTTTTGGGTTTCATCGGTGCCATCAGATGATAGAGATAATATAAGTTGAATCATTGATCGAAGGAGCGCTGGAGGGATGCCTGCCTTCGCGGGAAGGAGCGACATAGATATATAGAAGACACTCCCCTTGTGTTGAGATAGAGGATATCACAATGAGAAGGAGTCCAGCGATATAAGAAAGGTAAGGTAGCCAACAGTGCAAGGAAATGAGGGCCCTTTTCACAGTAAGACTCCAAGGCAGGCAAAGGGCTTGGCTCTTTTTGATGTTACCTTTTAGGACAAAAGCGCTTGCTATCTCCAAGCCTTGCTTTTGCTACACAAGTTGGTCACCCAGCCGAGATATCGTCGTCCCTGCCCGAGCGACTTCACGTAAAATATCATGATACCTGTACATACAATGCAAAGCTCACTTCTTGCGGGGTAATTTAATCCATCCGAAATACCACGAACACCCCGATTAACGAGCTCTACAAGCCGAGGAAATCCGGAATTGCTGTGTGCTGCTGCGCAGATAAGCCCGCAGTAGAAACCTTGACGCCCAAAGTTATTAGATATGAATTAATAGGCATCACAACAGATCTGGACTCCGGAGTCAGCATTAATGCCGGAGCCTAGCCGTGGCGAGTCAACAAACGGGAGGAATAACAGCAAGAGGCGCGGAAAAGTACCTTGAAGGACTGGGCAGATTTATGCCGTTGATAAGATGCCCGAGAGAAAAAAACCTGCAGGATCTCAAGCTCAGATTAGAAGACGCAGGTTTCATGCACTTCCCGGACATGTAGAGGTATAGATGCAAGTGAAGTCTACTTCGTGCAGATGGGAGTCATTCGCCGGGCATTTGATGGCGAAGAGGAAAATGTTGCATGGCATGCTTCCGATATATGTTGCACAGGTTTGAACTCCAGAAGCCTTATAAAAGACTTTGGTCCTCACTTGGAACTAAACTTTTCTTCTTCCTTTTTTTTTTTTCACCTTCAGCATCGAACTCGGTCATCCAATCCATCTTGATCATGCAACGCTTTATCTTTCGAAGCACGTTTGTCTATTGCTACTTGAAGCATCGACACATTATCTTTCCGAGCCTAGTGTACGCAGCATCATCATCATTATCGACAAATATTGTTCAAAACATCATCCACACAGTCGTCCACCACAAAAGACAAAATGTCGAACACCAACAGCTTCAAACCCGATGGGCTTAGTAACGTCCCTGCAAGTGGTGGCGAGCTTATTAACCCGCTTCTAGTTCAACGGGTAAAGGATATGATCATCAACAAAATGATGGAAGACCCACCCGACAGATATACCCACCGCAGCGTCACCGTGGGTGACATCACCGTCACTTGCATCAACCGCCCTGGATGGAAGCCCCAGGTCTCCGTGACCTTTAAACCTTCTGCTACTCAGATGGTTACCTCCTCTACGATCCCGGCGAGCTTTGGTTGCCGCACCAAGACGGGTGAGGAGTCCAAGCCGGATAGGAACAAAATGGTTAAGGCCAGTAAGTCCAACCAATCCCTCCCGTCCTCTTTCGCCCCTTACCTTGTACATTCCCTGTGCTGTCCCCAAAGGGCAAAAACCAAAGCTGACATACCAGACCTTAAAGTTCTAGACACAACAACAACTCACCACGTCGACCAAGAAGGAAAGGGCACAGATTATTGCGGTTGCCAAGGGGAGTGCGATTCTAATCCAGACGATGAGGATTTTTCTGATGATGAGGAGTTTTCTGATGATGAGGAGTTTTGGGATATGGCAGCGTGGGGGGATGAGGAGTTTAAGGGGCGAGGAGGTGAGGGGACTCAGGGGGACTTGAGAGAGAGGAACTTGGAGAGTTATAAGGGTTTTGATTTGCTGAGCGGGTGCCTGCGGTGACGGGGCTGCCGCTGGAGGAATTCTTGGTCTGGGGGTTGTAAGACATCTGATGTATGAGGTCCCGGCTAGGGACGCCGATTTGGGCAACTTTTGTTTTGGTTTTTGAGTTTTGTTGCGAGCTCGTGACTCGCGGAGAAGGATCAGATTTCAGCACCAGCAGGACTTCACTATCACCATCACTCACCCAAGCCTCTGTCTGCCCTGCTGGTTCCACGCACTTCCACACACTTTGATTGGTTGCGGCGCTTCCGGTTTCTGGTTTTGCTTGGTTTCCCAGTTACTCTACCCGAATGGGCAGATTTGCGCGCTGAAGGATCTGGTTTGAATAGCTTGACAGGAAACATGAATACTGGTTGAGCTTGATTCTGGGTGTTCTGTGTAATGATGATGATCGATATCGGTGACGATAGTGTATCGGAGGTAAATAAACTCGACGGAATCAAGTAGAGGTACTTGCCAAAACTCGGAGCCTCCCTCGCTTTGCAGAACGACGAGTATGTGAGTGGAATTATGGGATGTAATGTGATGTGATGTTAGTACTCCTTCAAGCCGGAGTTGGTGCTATGGTTAGGCGGTGACAGAACTGGTGTATTTGATCGAAGAGGGAGTAGAGGTAACCGGTAGCTGCCAGATATGAACCTCATCGTTGACGTAAGTCTATTGATCACCAACTCGATTTCTCCTCTTGGAGCTCGGTGCTGCTGAGTTAAGCAACAAGACCGTCTTGGCCCTGACCTGTGGTCCTGAATTTTATGGGTCCCGAAACAATTGCCTGTTCACACCTGCCTGCCTGCCTGCCTGCATGCCTCGGCCGGCAGCCGCTCCTTCCATCTCATCCCATTCTTCCCCAGCGAGCATCCCCCCATCGCTACTGCCTAATGACCCGTGCCATATAAGCTCCCGTCCCATACGTTCCTTCCAACACCCCCAGCCAACGACCAGTTCGATCCTGGTCGGATAGCGCAGTCGGATAGCGCAGTCAGTAGTACCGTTCCGGGCGTCCCAGCTCTGCATCTCCCACCCCGTCAGACTTCGAGTTCGATTCTCGGACGGGGCAGATCATGAGGTTCTTTTCAACAAAGACAAAGGCCGACAGCGTGCCATCCATGTCGTACACCGCGGGAGTTTGTATACTGGCCGGGCTACTGGGCCAGTTGTAATCAAGACAATTGGTTGTTCTATCTGTTGGCTTCTCTTTTTTGGAAAAGTTTCCTTTTTTTCCCTCAAACTTTTGAGCTTGTTGTTGTTGTTTGTTGAGCGCACGCAGGGCGAGTGAGACAAAGTGATTCCAATGATTGGGGAAATACTTTGATCGGTGTGGCTTGAGGACGAAAAGAGGGAAAGGCGTGCCAGGCCCAGATAAACACACGGCAAATACAAACTCCAGTCGGGGTGCACCTTCCCGTCCACACGTTACAAGAGTCATGATGGTATCAGCGTCAGGCACAGGAGGCAGGCGCGTTCATCTGCAGAGACGCCTTGGCACGTCACGGTTAGATCCAGATGGCAGGCGCTGCTCGAATTGAACTTGGGTTGGCGACGATACACCTCTTCCTGCCCTTCTGTATGCGCAATTTCCATCCGCTCTGACCGATGGACTCCATCCCTACTTCTTCCTTTTGCACCCTCATTTACACCTGTCACAACCCCACGACGATGACCGCCCCTCCTATTGTACACGCTATTCAAAACTCGCGACAGAACCCTCAAGACCAAGATGGACCCAAAAACAACCAAGTTTCGCGACCCACGCAGGCAGTTCGAAACTTCGAAAGCTCGTTTACCTCCCAAGGGGAGGGATCGGTTGTATGAGTGAAGGCAACTCTCGATACGCAATGACCAGTGATTGGAGGTGAGATGACGGTAACTGAGGAACAGGGGAAGAATGGCTCATCTGTTGCAGTTAAATACCCACCAGGGCACCGTCTCTACCTTCCACGCACCTCCTACTTCCAACTTCTTCTTCGCGAGACCACGCCACTCAACCCCACGTACTTCGCAGAATCTGGCCGCCCAGCAACGAATCACCGAGGTCCACGATGCCCAAACGGCCCAGAGCGGTGACGCCAGCCGCGGACCAGGCAACCGGCGACACGAACGAGGACAGGCGTAAAAGGTTGCGCATGGCGTTGGCGGTGGAGCAAGTCTTGGAGCAAGCGAAAACATTGCGGTTAGAGATACTCGAATATTACGAAAAGAAATCGGCAGAGAAAAAGAACAAGGAACGAAATCAACATAAAGTATCGCTGGAGTCGGCTACGGATTCTAACGTCGTTGAGCAACCGGCTGGTGAGACGACGGAGGAGATATCGAAGAATCTCGAAGGACTGATTGCCATGTTGGAAACAAAAAAGAAGCAATATCAATGCGAAACATTGCTGGAGCCAGGTAGGGTCTCTGGCGACGTTGACGTTGTTGACATGGCCGAGGAAACGACAGGTGGTAGTGATAGGGACATGGATCAGGATGAGGAAGACGACATCGACGGTTACTCCGACGGGGATGAATGGTACCGCTTCGTCTTGTATGCAGACGAGGACGAGAGCGAGAACGAGGAAGCGAATACCCCTGGGAATGAGTACATGCCCTCGCCGAATACCACTGCGATCAAGTTCATACCCTCGCCGTGGAGCGTTGGAGATCCCTCAGCCCCAAAGGACCCATTCGTGGAGGACTCGCCGCAGGTGGACTTGATGGGCACCTTTCATAACGAGCGTGGCAACCACAACCGTGCCGATCAAGCTGTCGACCCCCTCCTCAGAGACCCCGTAATCCTGTCGCTCAAAAGCGAGGCTGACTTTGAGAACTACCACAAGCGACCGCGTATCGACTTCTATCGTTATAGTTAGAGACCATGATATCCTTCCCCGCGCCGACCGTGAGGCGCCTTGGTAGATGTGGCCGCTAGTTGATTCAACATCATGGCGACTCCACCGAAGCCTGTAAATGTTGGCGCTCTCATCAGCAATCCATCCCAGTAACAGGAGTACCACCTAGAAACACCAGGGGGCAACCATCTTGCAAAAACGAGAGCAGAATCAAACACACAACAAGCAGCAAATGGGAAAGATTGGCAAACCAGGTTGGATCAATGACAACATTGGCAACGCAAACCATTTGGCCTTTGCCTTACAAGCCTCTTTGCCATGCAGTATTCTTTGCCAACGTTTGCTCCTTTACTCAAACAATCCACCCTCCTTTGCCCTCCAAAGCTTCCGACCTTTGTGATCACTTGCCGGCCCATGGCTATATTACCAGCTCCTCCCTCTCTCATTTGAACCCCCATTCAGGTCATTCTTCTTTCTATCTTCCGACACATGAAGCTCTTGGAACGATGATGGAGCCACAGCCAAAATCGCGTTACAATGCGGCCTCCGGAACCTGAAGCTGGGAGCGTGATGGTCCGGGTGAAAGGCGGGTTTCTGTTGACAGCCTTTTCGGGGTCCTTCGTCCATTCACTGCCGTCAATGGACTTCTTTGCGTTTTGTTCTCGTCAAAACCCTTGGTCTCCACAGTTCGGACTGGAAGCTACTCACCATCCAGTGCTTCCATTCTTGCCTCTATCTTGGAGCACCTTTCGCCATTACGAACCAGCATCAACTTCAACATCATCCGCAGCCATGTCTACGGAGCCGCCAAAGACGCCGCCGTCTTCTCCCAACCCCGGCGGAGGTCAGGGCGAGTCGAAAAGGGCCATCGACGAGGTCATCGATACGCCAGAAGCGCTGAGGAGACTAGCAAAGAGAGTGAAGGGCATCTTGTGCAAGATGAACGAGAAATCCAACGTTTTCGACTCTTCCGGCGACAATTCTGGCGACCCTTTTGGCGTCGACAACACTCGCCAGAATGGCAACATGGAAGTGTCAGCCGAGGCGTTTGTGTTCGACATGTCAGACTTCGGCTGTCACGAGCATGTCGAAGAGGCGAAGGGATCCCAGGAGCAGTGAGAGGAGAGAGTACCACCGAACGACACACCAAGCGACATGAAGGGTGTCACAACGCTCGCAGAGACTTCGTAGGGCAAAACCAATATGGATGGAACGACCTCCAGGGACAACGATGGTGGAGGTAGCCATGTCTCTGCCTCACAGAGCGGCCCCAGACCAGCTCATCAATCTCTCCCAGCAGGAGTTCCTTCAGACTCGCCCCGCCACACCGGACGACATAATGCAACAGGGGAGGCGCGCACAGAAACATCCTACCTACCTCGCCTTCGCTCTTGCTACGCGCCTAATCCAGCTCGCAGACGAGGATGAAGGAGCATCTAGGCTGTCACAGTCAAGCTAGAGAAGCAAAATGTGCTAGACTTTCTAACGTCGCACACTTGATTGGGACCAATATCGACCATCGCCAGGTGAGCTGGGCAGGCCTGTACTGGTTGCTATTCCTCCGTACGTAGGGCAGAGGCACATAGCTACTGATAGCGAAGTCAGGTCTGCAATATACACTCACTACCTGACTTAGTGCATTCCTTTATATATATTTTGTCCGTGATACTTTTGCATATGCATATGCAGGGCCACGATATGTCAGGAACATCAGTGACAGCGATGGACACTCGTCCAATGCATGAGGAGTGGATGACCACATGACTTGCCCCAACCCTTCAGGTTCAGGTTCGCTTCCCTGGCTCGTGAATAGGCTGTTGATCCAGGGCCAGCTCCGTGCAAAATCTGGAGATCTACCCTTCACTCCGTTCACTATTGCCTTTAATTTCTCCTAATACAAGTGTCTTTCTTTTCTTCAGTGACCTCTAGATAAAGTCATTTACCGACCACCACTAACAATCGACACCACACCTTTACCACGACCCAACCGTACATCTCAACTCGAAGGCAACTGTTAACAATGGCACACCAGATGTTCCAGTCTCATTCGACCAATGCGGGTAGCAGCGTGAGTATTGCCGATTATCGTTCGTCCATTCACCCGACTAACGATATGAGACAGCGCAAGAGGAATTTGGAGGACCAAGACATGGAACAGAACCAACCTGCGAAAAAGCTGAAGTGCAGCGAAGACAAAAGCGTCGGTCACAGCAGCTCAGAGGACAATGACGACAACGCGATTAGCATCGATAAAGAGTCCATTATATCAAGCCACACCAACAGCACACCGCCACCTGGGCATGGCCCCAACACCCATGGCATTCTGCCTAGTATCGAGGAGGACGACCAACCCGTGCCTACGGCTCCGGAGCGACATACCAGTTCGCCCAAAGAGACACTCGAGTCGAGCGATGAGGAAGATACCGACAATCTACCCTCTGACCTTTCCTCCTCTTCTACTATCTTCTCTGCGACTGTCCCCTCACCGTCCGAATCTCAATCCCACAATGCTTCATCGGCTACCGCCTCGCCCGTACGCCCCTCATCCAGGTCCCGTGAGGACTTCTCGCCCTCGCTTGGCACTCCTTTCTCCTCATACACCTCCATCTCCGAGGGAGATTCAGAGGAGGAAGACTCAGACGAGGAAGACTCAGACGAGGAAGACTCAGACGAGGAAGACTCAGACGAGGAAGACTGGAACTCAGACATGTTCAACATGTGGAACGATCCATCCACCTTGGCAGATTCTACCTGGTGACGATGTACTATGTCGGAGTGGTACTGGATTGGCAGGCTCCCGCTCCTGCGCTTCAGGGCTGGCCCGAAGTAACCTTCGGCGAAGACTCCATCGACCATAACAGCGACGGTCACGATGGCGAGGAATACGACGAAACAGAAGCCTAAAGCGACAGCGACAGCGACAGCGAGCAAGCGTTTGATCATATCTTGCCTTGACCGTTGGCCCGATTTTGATGCCCCTATTTAACAACAGCTTGGATAATGATTGCGACGGCTACGACGACTCCGAACAATGAAGATTCTGGGCCGTTTTCCATATGACCACCGACCGGGGCTTGGTAGACCGGTGGAAGTGGTCTTCACACTTCAAAGCGATGACGACGAAGACCGCGAATGTACCAGCAAGAGCGAGCTCAACTCAAAGACTACCCCTACGGTAGCGAGGATAACATCGAAGATTGATGCTTTCTACTTCTGTATCTGTTCAACCTGGCGGCAAATTGGTCGGCATTGGGGCAAATGCACGGAGGGTTAGAGATGTCCATATGGACGTATGTATGAAGCAAGGCAACGGGAGGAGTCTAAGAAGAGCGAGTTGTGTACGGTGGTACATAGCATCGAATGAAAATAAGAAGTAATACAGATTTATTGAGTTCAAGTTCACCCCTTTTTCTACATGGTAAACTCTTCGCTTTCAGGTTCGGGCCCGCTCACATTGCTGGTACATGGGCTTTTTGAAGGCTAGTTGCGTGGGACCTTCAAAATCTGAGGATGGACCATTCACTATGAGATAGAATCTTGGAATATCAGGTGAAGGGTCATCCATCCCGCATTGACCATTCATTTTCGCGTTTGCTTCCTTGCACCCCGAAAACTCTTCTTGCTCCATCAATTGCCTTCAATGGAGTCATTTACTGAAGACAAGCAACTACCAACATCAATCGCATCTACACGAAGTTGAATTACCAAAAATGGAACAACAGCCGTTAGAGACTCCTTCGCCCAATGCGAGCAGAAGCGTGAGTATAACCGATACCGATTGCTTCTTGTCCATTCAGCGGGCTAACAATTCAACAGCCCAAAAGGGTTGTGGAGGATCAGACAGCAACCCGCCCAAAAGGCTGAAAAGTACATCTGGAGGCGACGATGACGGAAGACCCGAGGACAACTGTACAAGCGATAACGACAAAACAATCACTTCAACCAATCCATACAGCCCCCCAGAGCCGCAACCACCCTCCAGGACCGGCGAAGTACTTCCCAGCATCGAGGTCAACCATGAGCCCAATAACGAGGGCAATGAGCTACTGTACGACGTTATGAGCGACAGTATTCTCGAGACTATTGAGAGAAACCAATTCAGACCCCCCTCCCCGCGTACCCGACCGGCCACTTCAAATTTCGAGCGTCGCCCTTCTTCTACCAACTCGCCGTCCCCGGCCCCGGCCCCGGCCCCAGTGCCCTCCCCTTCTCCATCTAGAAGTATCCTTCTCGCAGAGCTACCCTACGGATTACTCTCGCCAACACCCGTCTCAACGGTCACCGCTTCACCCACACCCCCTGCTTCCCGATGGGTCGATTTCTCGCCAAGGTCCCCTTTCTCATCTTCGTACACGTCTATCTCAGAGGGAGAGGGAGACTCGGATGATGAGGGCTGGCTGGATGATGAGGAGTGGTTGAACGCAGCAGCAGCAGCAGCAGTGTTAGAGAACGCGGATGATGATGATGAAGAGTGGCTAGACTTGATGGGGCAGCTGATGGAGGAGGACATGGATGATGAAGAGCTGGGGGGTTTTTTTCTTTGGGAAGTGCCGCAGATTCTTGAGGAGTGGATTGTGCCTGTGCCTGGTCTGGGGGCCCAGGAGGTTGGAGCGGCTTTGGTTGATGGTTCCGGGGATTACGATGGCGAGGAAGAGGATGATGGCGACGAGCCCGGAAGTACCGCCGGCCAGAACATATTCGCGCCCAGATATGATAGCTGGCCTGATTTCGATGACGATTCCCCGGGAGGCCAAACGACCAACTACATCAGGGACGACGAGGATGACAGCGAATGGGATGTCGAAGGCGATGCATTACATGAAGGACCACGATACCCAGGCATGAATGCTTTCAGACTAGAAGGGTACACTCCTGCTCATGATCAGCCGCTTGATTCGGGGGACCAGGAGCTTGAAGGAATCTACATCACAGATGATGAGGATGAGGAAAGCGACGGGGACGACGAAGACGACGACGTATGGGTTACCGAATGCAAATCCGAGCTTGAAGCACAATGGTGGGGAGCAGGAATGCGGATTATTCATTATCATCCGTCCATGTGCATGTAAGACTGGAGAGCAAACGACATGGGGAAGAGCTGTGGGAAGCGAACTTTGTACGGCGTTAGTGTCAATACCTCTAGTCTACAGCCTGGCTTGGCCTTGTCTCTCTTTATCAAAGAGGCAGATTGCCGGATATCCAAGGTCACTTGTGAGTGATGAATGACACCGGCAGTCGTATGGATCCTTTACTGCGTCAATAATGGCCTTTGAGAGAGCATCAAGCATGGATCTCCCGTTTCTGGAGGTTTGTTTGATCCCGCTTCAGCTTACCTCCAAGGAAATGGTTCATTGTCTGCAGCCCAATAACTGACTACAAAACAGTAGCAACCATTAAAACGGCAATTACATCCTCACAGCCGACCGATCCTCAAGCCTGTCAACAGAAATGGAACAACCAGTGGAGGGAGACGTACCTACACCTTCTTCGTCTGGCATGGACAAAAGCTGGAAAACTGCCGACGAGCACATGGATGCAGCCGACAACAAGCAACAGACCAAAAGGAGCCTTGAAGACCAAGAGAATGATCGACCGGCCAAAAGGCCAAAGAGTGGCGGAGGAGAAGTCTACGAAGAGACCCGGGAATGGAAAACCGGGGCGGTTACATATCCGCATTTTGTGGGCGATGTCGGTAGCGCCGACACTCATCACGATGACCGCCACCACTTCAGTAGTAGCGAATGGGGGATTTTCAGAGTAAATGCCATGAAGGACGTTGAGGAGATTCGGGACGAGAACTCCGATGATAATAGTTCCAACAGCGACAGTTCAAGCGACGATGAAGAGTTTACTGAGTCGAACCCAAGATCTAGCCAACGTTCCGGGACACTATCGCCTCGACGATCGCCCAGAGACACTACAAAT
The DNA here is from genome assembly GCA_009805225.1 of Neurospora sp. LNF1-1. Taxonomy (NCBI): domain Eukaryota; kingdom Fungi; phylum Ascomycota; class Sordariomycetes; order Sordariales; family Sordariaceae; genus Neurospora; species Neurospora sp. LNF1-1. Next base: position 85,251 of record RAOM01000124.1, read on the forward strand.
TTTCCCGGCACTAACACCGGCCTATATGAGCCTGACGAGTCGCCGAATTATAGTACGAGCCACGGGGACAACGAACAACCATACAATGGTACAAGCGACAGTGTCATTGTCATGAACGATGGTATCTCAGGGGATCGGCTCCGTACACCATCCCCACGACTCCAGCCGCTCATTTTATCTTCCCCACCCTCCATCTCACCCATATCCCCTCCCATCTCCCTATCGATACCCTCTCTCTCCTCGTCTACATCTACTTCGCAACCTGTCTCACCTTCGTCGCGTTCGTGGCCGTCTACCTCGCCTCCGCCTGTTTTCTGGCGTTGGAATTGGGAGTATGAACACGGGTGGAGCTTCTCGCCTGAGGTCATACCTTCTGAGCCCCCTTATACCTCTCCCAAAGAAGGAGAAGAAGAGGAAGAAGAGGAAGAAGAACAACACTGGATTTCAGAGGCCGATGACGGAGAAGAGTGGGAGGGTATACAATCGGAGGAGGAGGAGGATGAGGAGGAGGAGGAGTGGGAGGGATTTCCGGATGAGGAACAAGAAGGGGAAGGGAAGGGGGATGATGAATTGAAGGAGAAGAAGAAGAAGAGGAAGGTGAAGAAATTCTGGTGGAAGATTGTATTTTGGAGGAGGATCAGGGAGGAGTGGGAGGGGATAGTATCTGAGGCAGAAGATTGGGAAGAGTTTTCGGATGAAGAAGAATCGGGGGATAATGGACTGGAGAATGGAGACTTGGAGGATGGAGACTTGGAGGATGGAGACTTGGAGGATGGAGACTTGGAGGATGGAGACTTGGAGGATGGAGATTCAGAGGATAGAGGTTCGGAGAATGGTGGTTCCTCACCTGCGCCATTAGCGTCATCAACACCCCCGTTTCACCTACGCCTTTTCATTCGCCGTAACCTTCGCCCTCGCCGTCGCACGAACCGAACAGTAGCAGACGGGTAAGTAGGTACGGTATGGACAGGATAGTTCATATTAGTTCGCTAGATACCTAAGTCTTTCTTCCCAGAATTCAATACCCCTGTCTTCTTGCATCGTGTTCGGCTAGCACAAGCATCACTGTGTCTCCCTTGTCACTCAGCGAGGTCACCAGTGACGGCCCCAGGAAGGCCACAGTATTGCATGGCTTTGTCTCCCCAACCTTCACCGGGTAGAGATTCCAGATCTTCAAGACCGCTGGTGACTTGCTCAGAAGTCGGTATCGTCACCAGAACGGGGATCCAGTTCAAACCTTGGTGAGGTTTGCGACCGTGGAAGATGGAACTCAGGTTTATCAAGGTCGGCCTCCATTCACTTCATTCCGTTTTGCTGCTTTATAAATATTCAGTCCTCGTAGTACCTGGCCGTAAAGCCTTTTCTCCTTACATGTGCGACCAACTCGTACATCGCATTAGCGACCACATTGCGCCTAGTGCCTTCAAACTCGCGATCTTCTCCTACAATGACAACAACCAAAACGCCATCCACTGAGGCTAACGAGGCTCTGGGCGTGACCCATAACCTCACAGCCTCTACCAAACCAACCAAGCGGGCGCTGAAGCAGACCGGCTCCGACAGTCCGGCAAAGAAACGGCCGAAGATGAGCGAGCAGGAGCATATCATTGCCAACGATTTTGTCGCCCCCCATGCAGACGACAACACTCGTCAGGCAGAACATACCAGCATCTGGAACGATAAGCATCAAGCCGCTTACGAACTTCTGAAACGAAGACGCTCAAACATAATCGAGAACACCTCCATCGACGACACAGCCAACAACACAAGCAAGGCAACCTCAGACAGAAACAGGGGGATTTTAAAGGACGGCAGCGCCCCCGGAAACATCGAGGTCCAGCTAGACCGCATTGAAACCACACTCGAGCAGCTCAACAAGCAGCAACAGGCGATGGAGCGACCAAGCGCGGTAGAGGACCTTTCAGCGTCAACGGCCGACTCGCATTCTTCTGACCCTTCCGGTCCTCGCAACCAGAATTCTTCCTCATTGCCTTCACCTTCCCCTCCTCCTTTACCCAAGGTTTCTTCCAAGATGTCTAACAATAAAGCTTTCCCCAAACTCCCCCTCAGGCCCCATTCCATCTCACCCTGGAGTTGGCACCATATGCTTATTCAGAACGGCTGGGTAGCGAACCGCCCCCGCTCGTCCGCGAGACACTACATCCCGGCGCACCGTTCAAGGGGAGGTCCCAAGGGCAGTTGGTCCAGCTTGTGCTATTCCACCTCTTCCGACAGGAGTGCTACTACGGAGCCGGAGCCAGAGCCGGTGCCTTCGCCATCGTCCGATACTAAAAACAGCGAACGGTCCCCTGTCCGACCTAGAGCGGTGCCGGGCACCAAGGCGGAGCGCCTTGCTGAGTACATGAAATACTGGCAGAGGTCGGGAAAGCTTGATGAGGAGGAGAAAAGTCACGACAATGAAGCAGTGAAGCCGAAGATGAGATATAATCTGAGGAGTACTAGGAATTGAGGCGACTTGGTCGATGATGGGGGAGTAGGCAAAACTGCCCTGTTGATGTGCACGGGTGTTGGGGAGCGTGTGGCACGGAACAAGTTGGTAAAACGCAATTATGTACGGTGAGATTGTCAAAGGGGAAGTGGCAATATCGAAAGAATTTCGCATGTTAGGTAGAGGTACTCGACGGAAAGATTGAGTTGTAAGCGACATGGACTGACCACAGGCCTCGGCCGTAGGCGGCATGGGGAGACATGAACATGAGAACAGGCATCAACTTTCATACCATCTGTCAGGGACACGTTCAATGTCATTAGACTCTCTTTAAACATCCGTAGACCTAGTTGCCTACCTCTACCAATTATCATACGAGCCACTCTTTCCATACATAGAGGATACCGAGATAAATGCCTACAACTGCGTCGTCAGCATCGCCGTCCAGCAAGCCCGTCAACATTGATGGCTGGAGCGTACGAGATACCTCCTGTATATCATCCCTCGGGTGCGATAATCGCTAGAAGTACTTTGGTTTCTCCAGCATGTAGTGACTTCTACATGCCCACAGCCATGCATAGCTCTGTCTCAGTTTGCCAGGTAGATGTTATGATCTTTATGCCTACCTACTGGTGAATGGCTCAGGCGACAATTTCGTTAGAACCTGGCTACAAGTTCAAACCTGGGATAGTTACGACCTTGGAAACTGGCCCAGGTTTGAGGGCATCAAGGTCGCTCTTCATTCACTCCTAGTTCCTAGGTATCCAATTGGCCTATAGATTTCCCGTTGTCAGTAGTATAAACCCACGAAATTTCCTCTGAACCAGAACTCACCTGAACAAGTTGCACATTACCTGTACATTCCCTCACCACCATCTTCTCAACCACGCAACATCAACTCAACCATTCCGCCCACAATGGCAGAACCCAAAACATCAGCCCCTATCCACGATCAGGATGCGGTTTCTGTCGATGTCGATCTCGCAGCGCCCCAGCCCAATAGGATGCCAGAGGAGCCCACCAGGGACACCCCATCGAGGAAAAGACTGAAGATGTGCCCAGACGAGGATCCTACGGCCAGCAACCCGGCTCCAGCTCATCAACTTATCAAGGACAACAGTCCCCAGAGCACCAAAGCACCGCTAAACGCAGCCCTTTGGAACGACACTACCCGCGTAGTCTACGAACATCTCAAAGACCGCGCGGAGAAGCTTGAAGATGCCCCTATCCACAGCGTAGTCGACGCCTCCTCCTCGAAGAAAGACACCCCGAAATCTGACGCCCCTTCCGAGGACGGTACCCGAGGAAACATCTACGAAACCCTCCTCGGCCGGATTCAGTCCACATTGAAGCAACTTCACGACCGGCAAGAGCAAGAGAAGATGGGGCAATCAAGTGCGGACCCTACCACCAGTTGTCCTACCACCGACACCAATCTCAACCCTTCAAACCCTTCTATCCTTCCCAACAACGAGCACTCTCCCTCGCCTTGTACCAAGGCCTCCCCCAAGCCGTCGTCCTCATCTACTAAGCGCAAGCGGTCCACGCGCAAGCGGTCCGATCCCTCGATGAGGATATTCGTTGTCAAAGAAACGAAGGCCGAGCGCCTCCGCGAGTACATGAAGTACTTTCCTAAGCCACCTTCACCGACTCCCAGTCCCCCTAGTTCTCCTGGCCCTTCAAGAAGCTGTTCACTAAGTGCTGAGGTAAGTACTCCTGCCTAGACGCGCCACTTCGCGGGCGTCCCAGCTCCGAGCGGAGGATTTTTTCAACCACCTCAGCCGATTGGCAACGTCCAAGCCATCCCGGCTGCGCACCCCTCCGGTGTTCATGCCCCCAAAGCCATGTTGAAGCTGATGTTGAGGATCAGGAACAAGGTGCCTCGCTCTAGGTCCTGTACTTCTATCAATCCGAGAGGTCCTCAATGTTGCTGTTGATGTTATTATCATGGGAAACATAAGGAGAGTCCTTCTGAAGGAGAAGAGAGGAATTCGTAGCTAGGCTATGTAGCGAAGACTGGAGTAATAGATTGTACATAGTCCTGGCGCTCGAGGGGGAAGATCACTTGAGCCTTGATCGGCTGTAAGGCGAGGCATATAGACTTACTGTAGAGGTATTCTCGTACATATTTGAGGGGAAAACTATAATGGGATTCGTTTGTTTACCTAGAGACATCTTTATCTCATATATCTGTAAACATACACCTACCTACTACTGTTCAGGCGTCAGTAAGGCGCTATGATGACAACTTGAATCACGACACTCACCTAGAACATCGCGAAGTGATCCCCAGACTGAGCCAGGTTTGTTCTGCAACGCTGCCTCGGCATGGGCTTCCCAACCTTGAGTTGGAACCATTCATAGCGGCATTGCTAACCTTGGAATGGCAAACTAAGGTCAGTCATATGATTGTTCACCCATTTCCGGTTATAAAGTGGAATAGAAGAAATCTCGTTTCCCTTCTCCGACTTCTCATTGCAAATCCCACAGCACCAACTCCGCGATCTTCATCCACAATGGTGAGAATCCGAGCGCCATTCCCTAGGCGTGACGAGAATCTTGGACTCGGGGCCGCAGACGACGCCAGGGCTCACGCCAGTCAGTCCAAGAGGCGCGTAGAGGAGTCCGACGGCGACAGCCCGTTAAAGAAGCGGCTGAGGATGGTCGAAAACGAGAATGCTACCGCGAACAACTTGGTTCGTCTTCCTATCGACGACACCACTTCCCATGCTAGTTCTACCATGTGGAATGACAAGCATCGTAGACTCTATGAGCACCTTCAAGCGAGGCGCGCGGGAAATCTTGCAGACACCTCCCCGAGCATCACGGTCGACACCTCAGAGAAGGAGGCCCAGACGATTGACGCTGGAGACAGTGGCTCCCCCAAGGAAAACATCTACGAGACACTCCTAGGACGGATCTATAAGTCCCTCGAACAGCTCCACATCCAGAATGAACAGACGGCGAACCAGTCAAGCGCGGTGACCGATCCTCCGACAACCACCTCCAGCACATCACCCCTTCCAGGCCCTTCAACCCAATCCAATCATTCCCAATTGCCTGATGCCTCGGCTGTCCCTCAGCCCCCTGCCAACCTCACCAAGTCCGCCCCGCCTAGATCTCTGTCAAGGTTCGTTGTTCTCCAAGCCCCAGCCTCATCGCCCAAACCACTCAAGGCCAGAAGGCTTCAAGACCCAAGAAAAAGGTAGCCGGCTGTACCAGCCTTGGCGGTTCCCAAAACTTTCGCACAATAGGTGGGTGCTAACTTCAAGGTAGAAGACGTAAGATCGAGTAGGAAGGGAGAGGAACCGGTGAATTAAGAATAGCGGCATGAAGGAAGATAAGGGGAAGCGCAGGAAGGCAGCTTGAGGGTCAGGTTGGGGCTTTCCGTTGAAACATGCGCTTGGAAACTATATGTACCTAGGTATGGGAACCAGGAAGGACATGTTGTACGTAGAGGTACCGTGGAATACTCCTAGTACAGATGGCGGACAGCAGCATCAACCCCTTTCCTTGTGAAAATTATCTGCACTTCTATATATCAGTACCGTAATATCCCATGAGGAAGTCGGAGATCCGATACAACGCCAACGACAATGATGCTGGACATTCACCTAGAACATCGCGAAGTAATCATCAGGCCGACCCAGGTTTTCGCCGGACGTCAAGGTTCTGTCCTCTCGCGCTTGTAGGGCAAGTTTTGGCTGCAAGGCTACCTCGGTATGGCCTTCCGAACCTGAAGTTGACACCATTCACAGGGCCACTTTGGGACCTTGGCAGGGCCAGCTAAGGTTTTGACCTTGGTCAGCCCACTCTTCCTTTAAGACCGTGCTTCTCCTCTCCCCCCAAAATCTCTCTCCCCTCTTCAATTCACCATTGAGAAGGTCATTTCCTGTCCACGCCTTCCAGCGAACCACATGCCACCGCGTACCCCAAATCTCAACATCAAGCCGATCATCAAGATGCCCGACCAAAAACTGCCCGAGACTCCTCGGCCCAAGAACGGCGTCAACGCGCGAATTACGGACTACTTCACGTCCATCGAGCGAACTGACAACGGCAAGAAGTCTAAGAGAGAGCTCGAAGATGAAGAAGATGACCAACCGACGAAGAGACTTAAGCGAAGCGATGACGGACATGCCGGCAGCATCCAAACTGCCCGTTACCAGATCAAGGTCGACACCCCGAAGACCAGAAAACCAGCGTCTGCTCGTCTTCTCGACGACACTGACGGCGGACTCCGCGAAAGCCTTGTAGGCCGCTGGGATTTTCTTGAGGATGAAACCGTGGAAGACGAGGGGGGACCTCAGAATACTGACATCGAGCGCGACGCTACGACGGTCGACGCCGATGACACTGCTAGGCGGCGCCGGTCCAAAGCACCATCGCCTCGACGTCCCACCCCACGACCGAAGAAGAAGTCTTCAAGCGCCCGTCTCTTGGACGATACCGACGGAGGTCTCAACGACGCTGTTGCTGGTCGATTCGAGACCACGCGGTACGAGAAGCCGATTCCCAACGACAAACATTTGAACAGAAGTCCCAAGCGCGTAATATGAGCGACGAACCCACGACGGCCAAAAACAATGACATTGATGCCACTCCGAGAGACCGGTTCAGGACTCCTCCACCTCAACGTCTTCCCACGACCCCCCAACACCATAGCAACCAGAGCCAGGAAGAATACGACTCGAGCCCGATGTCTCCAAGCAACAGTCCTTCATCATTCTTTCTTCCGAGTCCCGTCGTTGGTTTGCCCGCACCTGAATCGTCTCCCGTTGCCTTCCCTTCTTCCCCGCCGACGCAGTAGAAGATTCTAAGCAATCCGCCTGTGCTCCATACTGAAGCACTTTCCCAGATCCAGAAAATCCAGCGGGCGACAAGAGCGGCCGCAAATGGAAATCCAGAGCTTCAGAACGACTTGGGGGAGATCAGGGCGAGGTGGTTATCATAATTAGCGGCGGCATTGGCTGAGCCGGACATGCCTCAAAGGCGGACAAAGACGAAGCAAAGAGAGCGAGGAAGGAAAGATGGGCAGAGCAAGGAAAAGTGAAAGCAGGAGGTGAAGGATCACGGGAGAGTAGATGGTTTGTCTTTACCTCAAGCCGTATATAGCATAGCTCTCCCCAGATTGAGGCCGGTATGACCGGGACTGTCTTATCCACCAAAAAATCTGTAAATATCAGTATATTAGTATCATTCAACCAAAATGTCCGGAGGCCCCTCCAATGTCAGTGACGACACTTAACCTCAGACATCGCGAACTGACCACCAGGCTGAGTCAGGTTTGTTAGGTATGCAAGGCTGCCTCGGCATGGCCGACCAAAACCTGAGCTTGTCACCATTCACAGGGCCATTTTGGGACCTTGGAAGGGCAAGCTAAGGTTCTCCTAGGTTGCCTCCATATTGCCCTTCACTGCCCCCATTCCCAGTTGCAAATGGAGAAAATTTCGTTCTCACCCTTCTCCGAATCCTTTTTTCCCTCGTCATCTACCTCCAAGGAAGTAACTTTATCACCACCACCCCTTCAACTACACCCTCCACCAACAACCACACGCAACACACCCAAGCTCATACCACCAGCAATGCCCGGACGATCGAATTCCCCCAGAACTCCCTCACCGAAGAGCGAAAGAGCCGGAAAGATCACGGACTTCTTCAAGTCGGTGCATCAATCCGAGGCGAAGCAACCCACCAAAAGGGATTTTGAGTCCAATAATCAAGAAGACGGCCAGCCGGCGAAAAGACTTGAGCAAGGCGACAACCGACATGCCACCAGCATCAGAACACCCCGTTACAACGTCAACGTCGACACCCCTGAGCCCAAGACCAGAAAGCCAGCCTCCGCCCGCCTGCTAGACGACACCGACGGTGGACTTCACGAAAGCCTTGTTGGCAGACGGGATTTCTTCAAAGAGACGAGCGCTCAAGACACCGACCCCGTTGAAGACGCGCATCCCAAATCCTCTAGGCCGATTCATACCCTCGCTCGCCTCAACAACACTAGGCGCAAGCGGCCGGCATCCTCTCGTCTCTTGTATGACGCCGATGGAGGTTTGCTGGAGAGCCTGGCCGGCCGATTCGAAACGCCTAGGCATGAGGAGGAGGCGGTATCCAGGGATAGGGAGGAGACGAGAAATAACGACTCGGCGCACTACATCGTGGACGATGACACCGTGGACGATGACACCGAGGCCGAGACCATAAGGGCCGACGAAAGCGAAGACGGAATGAGCAGCGACGGAGATCGCGACGGCAATAATAACGAGGAGGACGGCGGCGAGGGCGAAGACAGCGAGGGTGACGATAGCGACAAAGAGAACGTCCCCCCGAGGAATCGCTCCAGAGCACCCTCACCCCCGTCTCTCCCGTGAACCCCGGACATCACGGAAACCAGAGCCACAACACTGTCGAGTCGACCCCAAGCAACCAAGGCTCAGCCAGTCCATCGTCGCTACTTTTACCAAGCCCAGTCGTCGATTTGCCCCTATTTTCATCGTCCCCATCGTTATCTTCACATTCGGCTCCCGCACTTCCCTCGACCTTGCCATCTCCCCCGTCGTCGCCGTAAATCCTGCACAATCGGGCCCCGTACACTTCCTACGCGGACGCTTCCCGTTCTCCACACGATTCGAGCGAGTCAGTATCGGCAACGAAGGTACAGCGGAAGTCCAGAACGAACCGAAGGATTGCAGGGGGGTATACGTGGAGGACCTTTTCGAGGGTTACCAATAGCGTCGGCTCGGGTACGTCTATAGGGGTGGGCATGATGGGCTAGCAGGTTGAAGTCATGGGGGAAAGGCGGTTAGGTACAACGAGGAAAGTTGTTGGAATCGAAGGCTGGAGTAATTGTAGGGCGAAGATGGTATCGCTTGAAGCTAGAAATTGATGTTGGGGTATCATTTAGAATAGCTGAGAAGCAGAAGAAGGGAAATTGCGATTGTATGGGCATCGGGCTGGCGAGAAGACGTAGAGGTGGCGGTGTATCCAGGTCAGGTAGAAATCATGGGTTTCGCTTCATGTCCCAGAAACATCTGTATCTCTAGGTATATATCTCAAACATGCCTTCTATGCGTTAGCTCTTCACTACAATGAAGGCAACGACACTCACCTGGAAAATTGGTAGGACAGATTTCTGCTGCAAGGCTACTAATGTAAGAGGGAGCCGGAGGCAGGGACGACCGAGCAGTCTTAGTGTACTGCTCGCTCTTTCCCGTTGCTCTCCATCGCTCCTTCTTGTATACCCTCCGACCGCCAGTCTGGGGAAGGAAAGTGCGGCCGGACGGTCTGATACCAAGGTCAGCCTTCCAAACCTAACCTGAATTTGACACCATTCACAAGCGCATTTTTGCGACCACAACTAAATCGCGACTCCCACATCCATAACAAACCGCACATCTCGACTTCAAGCTCGACGTCAACAATGTCCGGAAAGCGACCTGCACCCCAAACCCCTTCGCCCAAGAGCGGCAAGATCTCGAGAATCACCGACTACTACAAGCCAATCCACCACAGCGCGCGTCCAAAGCCGTCTAAGAGAGCGCTAGAAGACGAAGACGAAGCGGACGGCCAATCGACGAAGAAGCTCAAGACTCAACAACATGCGCATACCACCCACAGCTTCAGGACAGCCCGTCTCCGTGTCGGCGTCCACACCCCTAAGCCCAGAAAGACGCCGGCCCATACTCGTCTCCTCGATGAAACAGATGGCGGTCTCGCTGGTCGTTATTCCGCGCAGGACAAGAAGGAAGCGGCCAGTCCCAAGAACAAGCATACCAAAATCTCCCTCTCGGACCGTCTTCGCAACATTAGCAACAATCGTTGCACATCCAGGCCAGAGAAGAGGCCGTTAAGCGCGCGTCTCCTCGACGACGTCGATGGCGGTGTGATGGATAGCGTAGTCGGTCGATTTGAAACCACCAGATATGAGGGTGCGGAGGACAATGGAGACGGCAATATTGAGCACGACACCTCGGCCAACGACATGTGTCGTTGGCCGTGCACATGTGTAGCGACGAGCAACACCTCAATGGTCGCAACGTCGGCGGGCAATAGTGAGGACAACACCAATAATAGGGACAGGTATACGACACCTTCCCCTCGGCCTCTTCCCACTACCCCCGAGCACCGTGGCCACCAGGGTTCGAGCCCCAGCACATACCCTTCGGCCAGTCCATCTTCGCTCCTCCTTCCGAGCCCTGTTCCCTCGCCTTCGTCGCCTCTCTCATTTGAGTCCTCTCCCGTTGCCATGCCTTCTCCCTCGATGCAGTAAAGTGCAGCAAAGGAAGTCGTCCACGGTCATCGCTCGAGTCTCTTGCCAAGGTAAAGGACAACGAGAAGGTGAAGAAAGACAAGAAGGTCGAGGAAGAGACAAAGCAACTTGGCCCTGGGAGAGTGACCAGGAAGAAAAGGGACGGGGTAAAGGATCAGCGCGCGAGGCAGTCGGAAACCAAGCCGCACTCAGCAGGCAAAAACAACCCCATCGCGAAAGAGCCACGCCCTTCACCGACAGGCAGTTTGGAAAGAAGTCAGTGTTGGGACAGAGAGTGAAGAGGAGTAGGGCCGACATGGAGGTGGAGGACGAGCTACATATGGTTTGGAGTGACCAGCCACGCAGATGTCGATGGGAATGATTGGAAAGGTAGACTTCGGGCTGGCAAAAGGGTGTCGAGCTTGGTACCTGACTTTGCTGTTCGCGTATCGATAGAAGCATGGGGTAAGCATCTGCTGGAAGCCGGATGTCGGGAAATTTGATGCAGAAGACGTCGAGGAAGGGGATGGTTCAGCTTCGCTGCTGTTTGTTTATCTGTAGTTCTATCTCATCGGGAAGTCAGTCATTCAATTCCGTGACAACTAACTACAACGGCCAGTCCGGACCATGAATGACATACCTGAAGAGATGAGTCGTTCCAGTCAGTCACTAGCCTCCCAGTTGAAGTTGACCGACGGTGAGCGACCGACACCCAGTTGCCCGCCGTTGGATGTGATATGTGATATACTTAGAGCCATCGCCAGCCTCCTCCATCTCAAACTTAATCCACTGGCATATTAACCCCGTTTTTGGACCACTTACCTGTACCTGTATAAATATCATGCCCTTCTTCTCCCCCCTCTTTTTCCAGTTCAGGGTCAACGGCAAATCCTTACTCTGTTTCACCACAAGAAAAACCGTGAGACGCACTCGTCTATCACGTTTGCGGAGACGTAGGAAGCAGATCAACATTAATGGAGTCCGTAAACAGCCACTCCCGTCGGGCCAGTGACCCGTACGAGTGTGCCTGGGAGAGGCTGGGCCAAGCAGTTCAACGATGAAGGCAGCCACGAACCGAGGAGGAAAGTGGGACAGGAAGATGGCAAACGAGGGCATCCTAAGTGACGACGGCCATGACACCTTCCTTGACCAATGTTAGCGCCGGGTGACAGTATCGAAAGCATCATCGACATATACAGTACCTTAGTATCCAAGATGAACGTGAGGAATCCAGTAATCCCTACACACAGCTTGACGTATGCATGGGCAAAAGCGCTCCGAGCAGAACCAGAAAAGGAACCAGACGTGGACGGTCATCCTCCGAGACAGGAAGACGAGCGGGCAAAGCTACCGAGCTAGTCAACTCATTATATCAACAACCACGGCAATGGCAGTACCACGGACGGGCCAAAAGAAACAAGGAGAATGTGAAGGAGCAAAAGAAAGACAAGCAAACGGAATGCAAGACTTTATTCAACAGTCCTGCACTCTGTGGATGCGAGCAGGAAACCGCGTCCGTGGTCCAGCCCCGCAGAGATGAGCCCGTGGTCACTAGACTTAGTCGCTCCTTCCGCCAAAGTTCAACGACTGAAACCGTTCGGCAACGGCACCACAACGAGGCCAACAGTAGCTCTACATCCCCCATGAACATCGACGAAAACTACTTCCACGTTGCTCGCCATCCAGGGATGTACTATGCGCTGCCGAGGGACCGCTGGAACCCCAGGCCACCTGCTGCTGTATGACAGCCTCATCCTCATTGAAGCCGGTCCTTGCACCGACCGCCGTCGGCCCAGATGTAACTAACGAGTCTGACGTAGAGTGAGTGGGAAGAGGACAGTCAGTGATTGGGATATTCTGTCAGACATGACATGTTCGACACCCCAACTCCGGAGTGTCAGTCAGCAAGGGGAAATGAAATAGGAAGACAGAACCATGGGAAAGGTAAGGTAAGGTATTAGCCTCGAATGACGGCGGTAAAAGCGGGGGAAAGTACCTAGGCGGGCGTGGCTTGACGATGACATACCTAGGAAGCGTGCGAATTGACAGGACAGGAGAGATTCTCAAGAAATTAATTGGAAGAGGACAAGGAGGAATGGAAGGTGGAAACGACGTATGGCTGGCCGGGATACTTATAAAGTAAGGTGGCGATAAGCTCGGTATAAGGTCAGGTCCTCGCCGGGTCTCGATCTATTCCGTCTTGTGTGTCAAGATTTCTAGAACAGGGGTCCGCGGCATAATGGGTTCAAGCTGTTGCGTCCTTTTACGCGAGTTCGGAAACTTTTTAGCGAGTTCTTCCCAAGTCATACCGTGATGACCGGCATCGCACTATAAGAAAAGCCGACCGAGTAAGTGAACTAGTTGGCCTGTTGGACGGCTTTCACGTTTTTTACATTTGGTTCCATTGGTATGTACTCACTTGTACACCTTCCCACTTGCAGTTCGTTCGCACATCTACCTTGTTTTCGGATCAGAAGGGTCCCGTCCTTCTCTTTGCCTCAGGCCCTGGTTTTAACCGTGGGATTCGACTCGAAGACAGGCTGGAGCGTTCCCATCCTTGGGCACCCGGGTAGTGATAGACATAGTGGGCGGTTTTGTCCCGTTTTCGGATCTGAAGACCGAATGGTACGGGATAAGAAGGGTGAACGAGAGACGAAAAAACTTCATGTCCGTCGCGAGGGGAAAAGAACGGGGTGTAGGTACTGAAGCCATTATCACTACGTAGGGAAAGAGCAACCCGATACCTTGAAACAGCAACAAAATCTCCTAAACACCACACTCGCAGCCTACCCGTAACATTTGGACGCTTGACCTTCCACGCGCTTGGCCCGTGACCGACGCGGACTGGCGGGGCCTGCCGGACTGCCCGCAGGAGGCCCGGGCTCGGAAGCATGCCGCCGTCATCCGGGAGATGGTACCGTGCATGTGGTCTTGCCGGCCGGACCAAATAGTGAACCTTGACGCACCTCCGATGTACAGCGGTACCATCAGCTGCAGTGGACTTGGGATGAAAACCTGGGATCATATCGTGAACAGGTGCAGTATTCACTTGGTAGCTCGGCTGAACAACACCAAGGTATGCATTTCACATGCCGGCGACTGTCGAATTGTTAGCCTTCACCAACTGTCATTCCGAGAAGCGCAAACCTTTGCATGGCTTCCATAACCATATCTTCTCCGGGCTGCATGCGATATTCAATCTTCTCCCAACCAACAGCACCTTATCTCACCTCATACCACTTACCACCACACTCATCACCACTTGTCACAACAACAATCTGTCATCACAACGTCTTGTCAAGACCATACCATCCCGAACCCTTTACCTAAAGGGTAGCAGTATGTCAGCATTTATCACTGTAGTATGCGGTAACTAACATACCTGCGCCAGGTCAGTCGACAATCGCAGTCGACAGCCGCACGACAGATCAACAAACGTGACCACACATCCACATACTGCCCTCGCAACAGACCGACGACTTCAGACAAGTCCGCATCCATCACAACGAATCCACCACACGTCGACAAGTCACCAACCTCGATATCGACGAGTCAATAACCAAAAGACAAGACGAAAACACAAGTCGACAACAACACACTACAACATCCTCAACATTATACCTACACCTCAACATCATCGCCACAGTAATCATGGCTTCCAGACCTACGACTCCCGTCAATCCGCCTCCTTTGGCCCCCACCACCCCCATCCGTAGTCGTGCTCTCAGCCCTCCTTCCAAATCGCCCATCGCCACTCCTCCTCCTCCGTCCCCCATTCCGTATCTCCCATGGCGAGACCAGATAACCTGGGACCACCTCAACCCCCACTCCGCGCCTATCGTCGACAACTTCGACGACGAGTGGGACGTCAAAACGCTCGTGCCAAAAACCCCTGAACGGAAAATCCTCCTATCCAAAGAGCGTCAGGAAATCGTACGGAAACGACTTCAAGCCGGCCATGGCACTCATCGTGTCCACTGGATCGTCAACGACGATTACAGAGCCGACATCCATGGAAACAAGGTCCCTGATTCGCACATTGATCTTGGTGACGGGTGACCCCAGGCGGAATGGAGGCATTCTTTCGTTCGACGGGGTTGATGTAGAGGAGGGAATGGTCGTTGAGAAGCGAGACGGTCTTTGGGGGGTGTATGAGGCCGAGTGGGATGAGGAATACGACGAGGAGGAAGAGGGGGAGATTCCAATGGAGCAACAAATCTACCAAGTGTTTCTCGAAGGAGCTGGAGGTGACCACGAAGAGGCCTGGGATGTTTACGAGCGCTTTCGTGCACATAAGGAGCGACAGGCACAAAAGGAACGAGTCTACCAGGCAATGCTGGAGGAGTTGGAGGGGAATGAGGCGCTGGCGCGGGAGGTACATGCGCTCTGGTGCGAACAGGAAGAGCAGCAGAGGGAAAACTCCGAGGATGAACATGAAGAACAGAGGGTTGATGACGAGGTGGACGTCTTCGCCCGTGCAACGATGTGGGCAAAGGGATTTAGAATGGGGTACGCACTTCGCGACTCGTCATTCCAGAATACCGTGCCCTCTGATGTTCCCGAGGACAGCAATCAGTCTATCGAATCAACCCAAGAGCCCGACGTTTACGATTGTTTGGACCAATGGGCGACGCGCTTTGATGGGCAAAAGAGTAAAGGGAACAGCCATTCGCTTCAGAAGGACCCAAAGAAGACGGCGACCAGCGACATCTGCAAGGGTAACGACCGCTTGATCGATCTTGAGCAGGGCCCAGACGTCTACGAGTGTCTCGGCGAATGGGCCAAGAGCTTCGAACACGGCACGAAAGAGGCTTCTTTCTTCCACAAGGCCACAAAGTCAGTATACAGGGGCAGGAGTGAGCTCATCGACATCGCGATAGAGACGCCCGCCGTGTACGGGTCTCTTGGCCTGTGGGCCCAACAATTCGAAGACATTCCTGATGGCGACTCTCCAACCAAGGAGTGCTTGCCCGAGGCCGTCAAGACGACTCTGACCGGCACCACAGACCTCACAGATGTATTCGACGACGGCAATGTATCCAACGAGATCACCCCAGCGACTACGCCAAATGTCCAACCATATGCCGGCTGTATTTCCTGCCCAGACCCTATCATTATGACGCCGGACTATGCTGCCACTAGGCTGAAGACTCCCGAGGACTTTTTCCACTATCGTCGCCATTCCTGGACCAACTTCGAAGGTCAATGCAGAAAAGTCGAGAGAATGCAAGGGGAAGCGTCGATGCAAAGGGGGAGGATTCAACCGAGAAGACAGGTACTAACCGCCGGAGATATATCACCCCTCTCGCACAACCTTACCAAGGCAAGCCACGAAAGTAATCAGAAGACGATTTCGCAGTATATCCAACCTCCTCCGGCGATACAAGACGGACATTGAAGGACCATCCTGCTTAGGCTCCCCATCATTGGTGCCCCTCGCAACTATACACCCGGACTGGTTGCACTTGACGACATGGTCCGAGTTTCTTCAGTTGGGCAGGTCTAGGACCTCGTGTCTCTCCTGAAGGATCGAGTGGCCGGTTACTGGAAAGGAATCGTGAATGAGTGGAAAGACAATGGTAGTAAGGGGACAACTAGTTGGAAGGAGGGCGGGATGGACTAGTTGACGGCGGCATTGAAGAGGAAAGGGGGGAGTATCGCCATCGGGAAAGACAAAAGGCATAATTGATAAAGTAGAAATTCGAACATGTGAAGGTTGGAAGTGCGATCGTGATGAGTCGTGATTGTGTGAGAATGAGTACATCAAACTTGTGACTGGGACCTCATGTGAGCGATCAAGACACTTGACCTTCATTCTTCATCCAATAGTTTTGGTGACATTCTTCGTGTCGGAGATGGCCCCAAAGTGAAGCCGTGACGTGAATGTTTTCGTCGCTGTCTTGATCGTGATGGCCACTGGGCCAGTGATGCTTGGTGTTTTCAGTGATGCTCCAGTGATGTTCAGCCCAAGATCCACTAGTTCTAGAACACTGCGGCCACAGCATCGCCAACCGCCAATGAGCAAGCTTGACAGCCTCGGTCCCGTCGGCCAATGGGTGGTGTCGGACAAGAAAAGCCCAGGAAAAGGGCCGTTACGGATCGACACAGCCTCAATGCTTGAAATTCTCGGTCTGGTCCGGTCAATCGGTGAATCAGTGAATCAGTGATCCAGAAAAAGAAAAAGGCTTGTCAGCCAGTAAAGCAGGAGAAAAGCCGCGACGGTGGAACTCGGAACTCCCGTATCATTCATGCATAAACTGCCGGCATAAAAGGCCGTTCGTGATGGCGGACAAAGGTGACGAGGGTGGAAGCGAGTGGCGATACGATGTGGAAGACGGCCAGTTGGCGACGAGAAAGGAAAACGAGAAGTCGGACGTCAGCGAGCGAGAGGACTTGATGAAGTCACAGCGTGCAATTTGCTAACAGATTCTGCCTGTTTATCCGCCGTCAATTGTTAGTGGCCAGCAGCACCCATTTTCAGAAGAGCGGGCAGGCAAGACCAAGTTTAAAAAGTGGAGCAGAAGACACAGGGCTCGCTTAACACATTTCGCAGCAGGTCTCACCAGAATCTGATAGTACCAGTACATACTGCTGCTCGATCCAAACACGGCATTCCTGTCCAACAACCAATTCCAACCTCATCCGTACCATCGTCTTCCATCATTCGCATACGAGCGGCTCCATTGTATCTCGACGTGACCTCGGCAAGAATTCTCGCCAAACGGGAAGTCCGGCACCATTTCCAACACTGCACCGCACCAAGTTCAGATGGTCAGGGGTCCATCATTGTGGACCAGTCATTGACGTCCAGTGCCTTGCGTTATCTCCACTGCCCTTCAGGGATGCCCCTGAACCAACACCACCTGACACAAGTGCTGTGAGTGGCTGCACGGACCCCCTACACTGCTCCCCAAGAACATGGCAGAGATGATCGATATCAGACGCGACATTCACAATTTGGTTGGGCTGTTTCATTTTCGGGACTATGACTCTCCAAAGCAGATGCGATAGTAGACATTGTGATTTGGATGCGACTGGACTCGTACAGAAGGGCCCAGAGGCATTTCAAAGCATCTGACTCGAAACTCGAACCGGACAGGCCTTGACAGGTCCACCAGGCCAGTTCACACTGCAGGAGTTCTCCCAGAAAAAGAACGAAAAGCTCGTGTTCAACAAGCCATAACGGGTACACTATGGGCGCCACATGGTGCCCGTCAGCCAATGGTGGGGATTTCCGCCATCCCGGGTTCGCTGTCATCCGCTGTCGTTCCTGCATTCGACTTGTGATCAGGTCGAATCATTGGCCCAGGAAGATAGTTCTCTTTTTTTATTTCTCCACTCTCTCTTTTCGGGACGAGCGAGGTCCATGGATCCATCCGTCTACCCATGACATCCGGTCTCCATCAGTTCCATATCTCCACAACTGAATCCCTTCCTTCTTTCTTGCCAACTTGAAAACCGTACGCTCTTTTTACACCGGTTCCAACTCGCGACCTATCCTTCGTTTTCAGTCCGCAAGTCACACATTCGCTCTTTCGACGTCAGTCAACTATATACACTCGCTCAACACCAAGACCTTAATCGTCTCCATCTTCGAAATCGATATTCTAATCACCCACATCTAATACCCTCCAAAACAACCAAAACACAACCGCCAACATGCGTTCCTCCACCACCCTCCTCCAGGCCCTTTTCGCCACCTCTGCTCTGGCCATCCAGATCACCAGCCCCAAGAAGGACGACGTCGTCGCCCTCAACTCGGGCGTCCAGGTGACCTGGAGCACCGTCAGCACCGACGCCAAGTCCGCTCACCTGGTCCTCGTCAACATGGCCAGCGGCCACACTCCTTACCAGAAGGACCTCGGTGAGGTTGACCTGACCAAGGGCTCCGTCATCGTCTCCGAGGACGACGTTCCCAACGACTCGGCCTTCCAGTTCAACCTCCAGTCCGTCGTCAGCCAAAACGCCGGCATCCTCGCCCAGTCCGAGCAGTTCGAGAACAAGAACGCCCCCGAGGACAACAAGTCCACCAAGAGCGCCGCTGCCCAGCAGACCACCGCTACTGCTTCCACTCTCGTCACCGCTTCCGACTCTGCTGCCGCTACTGCTAGCGCTTCCGGGTCTGACTCCAAGTCCTCGGCTGTCTCCGTCAGCGGCGCTTCCACCATGGCTACCGTCACTGGTTCCGCTACCACTACCGCTTCCGGCACTGCTTCCAAGACTGCTGCTCCTACCGGCGCTGCTGGCAAGGTCCAGAGCGGTTCTCTCCTCGCTCTCGCCGTCGGCATTGCTGCCGTCCTTGCTTAAGCGACCAGCTAGATTGAGTGGTGTTAGCACCATCAAATGACGGGCTGTCAAGTCTAATGGGATGCGCGTGGTGGGTGTCACGGATGATCAGTCGTCCGTGATACCCATCTCGCACATCCCACCCGTCAATCGGTGTGACAACAAAACAAGGGGTTGAAGGAGGATGATGAGGATGTCAACAAAGGGGTTGTTTGCTGTATATACTAGTTAATAATGTATCAGCAGGGTTGTAATAGATGTTGTGTGTGAGGGACGAGATAGAAAAGCATTGGGATGCCCTTAATGGATGATTACTTAGAAAATTGCATGGGAAGGCGTTTGTCTTTTTTTGGTTTGTTCAATCGGCCTTTCCTGGTCTTGTTGACTGTGACATAGCAAATGGTGATCGTGATCGTGAACTCCTCTGACGCTGCCGGCTGCACTCGACAACACCTTTCTCCTTCTACCCGTTCGTCCCCCTTCCAGCTAACGTGCTTCCATTGCGCGCGCGCGTGCTCGCCCTGGCTATCACGAGGTAGGTTTGTCAACGCTGAACTCTGCAGACCCCGATGGTGCGCCACTTTTAAAGTATCAAATGAAGGCTGTCACGTCTCTCTCTTTCATTCCATGACATCGATGGAAGTGCACAATCATGTACGACCAACGCTGGGAAGGAAGGATGGCGTATACATGCCCCCCTCGTCAAAAAGAACTACCAGAGGTAACTAAGCCCCCTATCACAAATCTCTTGGGTACCTTAGCTCTTTCCTTCAATGAACCTCATCCCAAATGTCGCCCGATCGACTCACTGATTCTTCCTTGCCATCCGTCTGCAGCCATTCCATGAATCCTTTCAAATCCATCGATGTAGCGCTCCATCGATGCAGTCTCACGACTTGCTAATTGCGGCTTGCGCCATCACCACCAAATGTTGATCATTCTCGAAAATGACGCCAGGAGAGAAGGAAAATCCTAAAATTGGAAGAAGAGTCGCCACTCATCAGACACGAGGTGCCGTGGTGACTCGACATTAGTTCTAGGACCATGGCGTTACCGTTCGAGTAATTAGGGGAGGGAATTGAAGTCGCGATCCCGCTTCCTTCATGGCTTGAATGCCCTGATTTGGAATGATTTGGAAGTTCTAGATCACGTCAAGGTCTTGCGTTCCTTCCTTCCTTCCTTCCTCCCTCCCTCCCTCTCAAGCATAGAACCACCCGGCCATCTAAGTACCTCTACACTGATGGAAGTGATCCTTACCGTATCTGCCAGGTCAAATTTCTTCCGTTCACCTCGCCCGCACCTTCCGCACTCAATCCTGTGGGCGGCTCACGGCTCACACATCATGCAAAAGCTCATTTGGAAGCAACAAAATGCTGCTTGCCTTATATGGCACTTCAATACCCCGGCCCTTTGATACATATCTCTTCTATCACCGGGTACCTAGGTACCTCTAGTAAACACTGGAATCTGGTCCAGAATCCAGTCCTCGCATCACTAGGTAGCCAGGTCCTCACCGTCTGTCTGGTGATTCCTCCAATGAAGTTTATCAACATTCGAGCGAGGTAACTTACGGTGTCAAGCGACATAGAAGAAACGCCTTGCCTCTGCATCATTGCTCCTTCCTTCCTTCCTTCCTTAGTTATCCACCCAGGAGCGCGCCGGGAAAGGCTCACTAGGCGATTATGGCAAAGGAAGGAAGGAAGGAAGGAACTGCCCGCCCCAACGAACCTGTCACACCCCCGGGCCACACACAGAGAAGCTGCTCCTTTCCCCTGCAGCGGGACGAGAGAACATTTTTTCTCAGGGCAGCCATCGATGCTTGGCAGAGACGGATGGAATGGAGGCTCTTTCTTTCCTCTCTTTGCTTTCTGTCCTCTCCCAAGCTCGAGGACGGATCAAATGAAGGAAGGTGGAAGGCACCGAGCCAAGCACGATGCTTTCCATGTTTACATTGATGGCAGCAACTCGAGTCGGTGCCTTGCCTGACTGCAGTGGGACAGGAGGAAGAATGACACTCAGAATCCGCAGTTTTGAGCCGAGTTCCGACCGTACCTCTGCCCAAGCTTCGAGCTGTCAAGTATGGACACTCGTCGGGTTCCGTAAGCCGCTCAACTCTATACCTAGGTACCATTTTGAACAACACCTACCTTACCTTTCTCCACACATGCTCGTAACAATGGACATTGGAACATGTATCATTTTCACTGGCACATAGAACCATGTTATGTTACCACCTACGTCTGTATGCTCAGAGGGGGTCACACACACAATCTCGGAGTGTTCTGACTCGAGACCAAGATATAATTAATGATGAACGAACATCCTTTCAGACAACCAAACCGGATCTTCTTCTTCTTCCTCTTCTGCTTTCTGTGCTGGTGATGACCGATGCCTGACCTCTCCGTTTAGTTCTTCACACCATCGCGAAGATGTGTGCCTCCAGCCAGCAGTCCTATGTAATCCCGGATTCCGGGGTATGTGAGAGAGCCCGCAATAAGCAAGAAAAGCCATCGGGGATCAGGTTTAACCCATTTTTACTACCATAATCTCGTGTTGCTGCGCGGAGATTACGGAAGAGATCTCTGTAAATCTCATCCAAGATCACGAGAGGGGACAAGAAGACCATGTCATAGTACTCCTGCGAAGCTTGAAGGGTAGCTCACAGCAAATAGCAGCGGTTCACTATTTGTATGAAAACCCGGAGTCAGGGCATGATGATCGGTCGGCGCCCGACTTCCCCGTTCGGCAGGCAGTCGACGGTAGGTAGCGAGTCAAGAAACGAACCGCTGCTGCGAGTGTTCCATGGTTGAGCCTATAGGGGTCATGAGGTCGTCACTCACTCGTCGGCGGCGCCGATCCGAGCATCGAGAGCCTTGAGAGAAAGAAGTGGTCACCAGCTCGCTCCCTCCAGTTAGGCTGCGGGCAGATATACCGACAGCCCAGATATCGTGTTCGGAATCTCTGGTTGGCTGACTGACTGACCACACAACTCCGACAACAATCCGAGTTCACGGCAGATATGCTTCCCTGAAGTTGATGATATGAGGTCAATCTTAAGGTCTCTTATTGTGTGGAAAACCACCTGGAACCGCAAATACGGTGGTTGACCGTCTGATTGGCGTTGATGTTGACTCGGAAACTCGGTAGGCGGAAATGCCACTCTGATGACCGAAATGGGTATGTATTTCTGGATTCATCACGAGGGTAGCATCAACCCCAGATTTCCACCGCCTCAACCCTTCTCCTACATCGGTAGATGTGCCGAAGTTATGCCGCGGAAAGGGTTGCGCTCTACCGGGCAGTAATGAGAGCCGTGATTTGACGCCGATTTCTTTCGGTATTAGGGTCCCTATAATAGCATCAATCCTAACATAGGTTATTGCTTTAATGCCCAATCTGGATTTCAACCACCCACATTACATCCCGTCGGCGAGGGTCCTTCGTTGTGGCGTCGAGGGTGCCAATGCTGTGCTGTCCGAGAACAGAAGATCAAATTGTGGCGCACTTCCCCAATGGTGGGAAGTATGGTTACCGACCGACCGGAGTTGATACTGCTCATCACTTGACCATCCATCCAGTCATGGCACTAGCCTAGATATTTGGCTCTTTTGGGCAATCAGGCAGGTCAACTCCGAGAAAAGCTCCAAGGCCTCGATATCCAGCTGACTCGAGATTTGGAGTATCGGCACTGCACTGTTGGGATCCCGGTTATGAGATATCGGTGTATCGACCCAAGTTCGAACGTGCCGCTCGCTTCACCAGTTGAACCTCAAATCATGGTGATGACCTCAACCTCAACCTCGGTGATTATACTCGCAGCTCCCACAATCTTCCGCAGCTCCCACAACTTCCCGATATTTATGTGACACGTCTCTTGCTTTTCATCGCCCACCTCACCGGTTGTCGGTATTCGCCGCGATGCTTGACGGAGGTCACCAGCTGAGGCATCTTTTTGTCGGAGATTGTGGGCTTTCAATGCGATTGGGTTAGAGTCAGTCGCGCACAGAAGACTGCTTCATAATGACGATAGCCTGACGGTACTTCTGATAGGTATAAGAATAAGAAATGTCACAAAGCGACGGTATCTCGGAATACTGTGAAGGCTGCAGAACATCGAGGCTAGCATTAGCAATGCCGGCCGAAGCTCGCACTAACAAGGTTGAGAGGCTTGAAGAGTCTAGAAATGTCTTGCAAGGCATGACGCGGGAACGACGAGAAGGCGTGAAACATGGCCGCTGCCCGCCGTGTTCGGGTTTCTTTATATTCGGCGAACCTTAGGGACGCTGTCAAACCGTTCAGTCCAGCCCGAGCCCACTTCCCGCCGACGCGATCCCTCGATGCCAGCTATGTAGGTAGCCGCGTACAGCATTAATACTGTGTTGTACTCTGGCGGGAGTTTAAACGGCGACTTTGCTTGTGGTGGAACTTTCCATCTGCAACATATTCGGAAGCCGGAACTCCTTGTGATACTCGAAAAAATGTTCGAGGGTAATTTATAACGTCATGACAGTTCAGGAACTATCAGGGGTATGAAGAGCCAATCGCATCTTTCCCCTTATACGTTTCCCAAGCCTTGACAGTCGCCAAGACTTGATTGAATTGTCGCTGCTGCTGCTTCTTGGCAAACGGACCTTCGAAACGAAAGAAGAAAATCAACTAGACTATCCAAAAGACTATTATGTTGATAGTTTAAAGTACGTTGATGTCGAATTCACAATCAGTTTTCTTGTATCTCTCCTCATTTGGTGGAGATACGAGCACATGAAGTCTTGTTCTTTTCGTTTCGAAGGTCCATTTGCCAAAAAAAAACTAGCAGCAGCGACAATCTCATCTTGGCGACTGTCAAGGCGTTTGAGCTTGGGAACGTTGAAAAACTGGAGTGAAGGAAAAACGTGGTGTTCCACTGATGATCGGTAGTGAGGGTGAGGGTGAAGGGACTGTGACTGACCATGGTTGGGAGTGAACATGCGACCGTGACGGACGCGACATTGGATGGACAGACACGATGCCACCGTGACGTTAACGGTGAATGAAGGGTTCAAGGTGAAGGGAGGGGTGACAGGCCAAGACACTGAAGAGACAGACCATGGGGTACAGAGACGTGGCCTTGTGTTGATATTGACAGATGCGGTGCATAGCACCATGGGCAGGGCAAGGCTCCATGTCATGACCGAGAATAAGAGGGTTTTCTGGATGGATGGAACAGGGGATTCCAAAAGCCAGGAAAGGAACGGAGCTAACTGAGGATATTGTCTTGTTTCAAACCCAATACCATGAGATGGCATGGTACCACTCTCACATGAGAAAGGAAATCGGGGAATATGTCAAATCAGGAATATGCATGGAAGACCACAATGGGTGTGGTCCGTGGCGGGAAAGGGGACCTCTCGGGAATGACGGACAGCGACAGCAAACATGATGACAGCTCGACATTGGGCAAACATGTGGAGGAAGATGAGGGGGAGGCAACGGAAGGGAAAGGGGAGCAAATGTCACTGCCCCCTTGTGGAAGGGTGGACCTCGGCGTAGTCAATCGCCGTTACACCGCTGTAAATATTTCATGTTATGATGTTGTATTGTAATCATGGGATCTCCCAATGACTCGCTGTTGACTGTGCCTCACAAGAACCGGAATTGTAGTGCTGCTGCGGATTGCGGATTGCCTATCCCAATTCATGTATGGCATTGTTCCGGGCTCCGTGACTGAAAAGGAGAAAACTGGCAAGCGGAAACCCTCTGACAAGAAAAAGAAAAAAAAGAGAAAAAGGCAAGAAAGTAGGAAATGTACCGAATCCTCACAAGGCTCGGTTTGTTTCCGGACGATTCTCGGTTCTCGGATCACAGAGGTGTCATTGGCGGCTTGTGGCCGGGGTGCAGGAGCAAGGATGCGGACGGTGATTATGTTATTGTCCAGGTTGTTGTCTGGGATGAACTTGAACTTGAAGATGTGGTTGAAGAAGAAGGCAACCTCGACAAAGAGGAATTTCATGAGCGAAGCAAAGAGACAGCCAAATGTGCCTGCCACGAACTCTGGCTGCTCAAAAGTGCAATCCCATCAGCCAATCACAACACCCCAAAAGGGGGGCAGCGACGGAAAATGTGGGGCGCAGAATTGAATCAAGGGCCAATCAGGATCGGCTTGTTAGCACTGACATACCAATTCAACCTAGCAAATGTTGCAGTGGATCAATGCTGGTTTGTTTGTTAGCTCGAGACTTGCAACCAAGATGGTAAAAGAGTCCTCTGCAAGTACCACACTAACAAACAAACCAGGGGTGAACTGCAACGGAAAGTGCCTGCCCAGTCGCAAAGCCTCTCCACGTTTTTGATCAGTGGGATATTCTGTGGCCTTTCAATTTGCGAATCAAGGGCAGATCAAGGGCCTGGACCGGTGGACCGTGCTGGACCGTGAACCACTTCCACTTCCCGCTCCGTTGCCGTCCGCGTCCTCCGTCCCTTGTTTGACGGGATTTACACGGATAGACAGAGTCAGGAGTCTGGGGTAATTATGTGCCTCCGTCTCTTCCATGAGATGACAGCCAAGTACATGGCAAAAGTACCTCTTCCTCCCTCCCTGGTGATGTCGGAGACATTTGGGAATCCCCTCGCTGACCAGTCCGGGTGTGGTAGACCAGTGCGCCGTCTGGACTCTCTACAACGGAGTCGCTACGGAAATGACAAGACAGATATCAGCAGCCAAACGGATCCATCAGCAACCCGGTAGCTCTACAGCTATCATCGATCAAATCTGTACCAACGTCGCAATCAAGAAAGAGAAAGACAGCCAAGCCGCGCGGAGATGCAGCAGCGGCGCAGCACTCAAGACAAGAGACATGCTCGACATGGTGCCCTCCTCCACCCTCCACCTCCACTTGACGGGCACCTCCACCAGCAAGAGGTTACCATGTCGAAATGTCCCCGCCTTCGAACAAGACGTCGCCGAAGCACATACATAGCCATATGCGTACATATACAGGATGGAGGAATATAATATCAAGAGGAGGCCAAGAGACAACCGAATGGCGGCCTACGCCCAAATTAGCCTACCCACGGCTGTCCTACCAGCCATTACATGATACTGTACTCCTGCCACTATACTATATACTACACCACACTAACATTGTCTCCGCCCAGGATTAGAATGACCTGCGCTAACATGTTCCAGGGGAAACCGATCCGGTATTAGCGTCTTTCCACTCTGTCCCACAGCCCACTATACCTTGCCCCCGCTAGTCCCGTTATTGGCTGCCTGGCAGACCCGGACACCACAAGAAAACATGACAAACCCGCAGCACCGTACCGATGTCGAGACGACCTGTCTTTGACGCACTCTTCTCAGTTACATACTCGTCTGTCTGACTGACAACCTGCCGGCTTTTTCTAGAAAACAAAAAACAGCCTAGACGCCAAAAACACCAACGGAGAATCCCGCTGGTGGATGTCCAACGAACCGAGTACTAAACCCACGCAACACCCACCAGCGGACACTCGCCATTGCCCTACCTACACCAAGACGAATCGAGAGCAATCCCGAACAGGGGGCAACACAACCTGGAAGCCAAGCGAAACGCTACCGTCGAACGCTACGCTGGACCACCACTCTTTGGGCTGTCAAGAAATCGGAACCTCCTTCTTAAACCTCTGCCGGCTCCCCTCCCGAAAAGCCCCCAATCGTCATTCGCTCGTTCTTGCCTCTTGTGTCGCAAAGGCTTGAACAACAACATCATAACAACAACAATAATAACATCTGTCGTACCTGTCGAGCTGTCGTCACTATCGAATACACACCCAGGACAAGCAAACACCCCGCTCTGCCGCCTGCGCCCGTCCATGTCGGCTGCCCGGTCATCAACCACAACAGCGACGCCCGCTCTGCTCTCATAGTGTGTAGTGTGTGACCGGTTGGTGTGATGGAAGTACGAGTCGCAACCACACAGAGCACTTCGTCGCCTCCGGGCGCCGGCAAGTATCCTCGGCGCGGAAGACGCGAGAAACCATGGCCACCCTCAAAACAACGAAAGCTGTTGCGCCTCTATGTCTGCACACAAAGCGAGCGCCTGCCCCTGGTGCGCATTCTCGAAAGGCTAAAGGATGGCACTTTTGACCCAAGGTGCGATCATCTTGTTTCCTGCGATATTGCACGTGTGACGGCGATCACCACCCAGGCCCCGAAATTGCTGACTCAAAGATCGTCGTGTTTCATAGGCAACGAAATTCTCACAAGCACCTCAAAAATCTGTTACCAGACCGTCGCATCGATGACTGGCGACCAAGGGACCTCGCCTCCATGTTGGTCCGAGTGCGCTTTCTCAGATCAGTCAGGGCCGAGAGGAGGATGAGGAGGAAGAACCGAGATCACAGGACGCGCGGCGGCAATCTAGACCAGCACCACGCCACCGACACAGAGTGGACATCACCGACGGGGTTCATGGGCGGTCGCATGGGGGGCATGGGTATGGTGGACATGGGGGGCATGGGTACCGATATCATCATGAACTTGGACGGAGACTCTCTCGGTAATCAACACATCCACCACCACCGGGGCCGTCACGAATCTGCCCGATCATCACCACAAGCCTTGTTATCCGAGTCGGCCACGGCAAGCCCCGAAACTTCGCATGCATCCCATGCGTCATGTCAGCTTCACCAGTCACCCGTCGACTCCCCGGAAACCTCGCACACCTCACATGGGGCCCCTTCGCATCGGGAGAGGTCGCCAGTTAGGTCCGAAAAGTCCATGTCAAGTTCTCTCAAGTCAGCATCCGAATCCCTTAAATCAGCATTCAAGAGGAGGTCATGGGCATCAGTGCTTTCGAGTATCTCGTCGGGTATCTCCAGTCTGGCTCGCTCTTCGTCATCGGCATCTTCCAAGGGGGTTGGCCATAGCGATATCGGTCCCACGATTGCCCTCAGCAAGTTGAGTCGGGATGATTTTCTTTCTCTGCTGGAAGAGAACAAGCCATCGGCATCAGCAACCAAAGCAAAGGCAGCCAAGGCGCTGCAGAACCCCTTGTTCAAGAAGAAACACTCTGCTGTCAACCCCAAGACGGAGGAGTTGAACAATGCGTTGCTTAGTATGTGCTGCTCGGCTCGTATTTCAACCAGCTCTCTTCCTTGTGTGCACGAGAGACTATCAAAGGCCATTGAAGCCCAGGACTCAGAAGGTCATGCCTTTCGCAAGTTTACAGTTACCGACGAGGAGGCCAACATGGTGGACAAGTATGGCAACATTCTTCTGCACGTCGCTGCCCGATGGGGCGCCCGTGTCTCGATTTTGCTGTTGCTTCTGCGACACACTGATGATATCCAGGCAGTAAACGTTCGTGACGAGACTTTCCTCCATGTGTACGAACCCCCAAGCCACCCAAAGCTAAGGCCAGCCTCCTTCATCAACCTCGTGCGACATCTGCGGTCTCGGGGCTTCGACTTTTGCCAGCGAGACGTCGAGAAGCGAACATTTCTTCAACACCTGGTCCCGAAAAAGACCTTCCCCATCGAGATCCTCCATTGTCTTTTCCGCGAAGTCGGCCACGGGACGGCCCGCTTTCTTGTTGCCAACAAGTGCTCGGCTGACGAACGACTATGGCACTGCATCCGTAAGAACCTATCCTATCAATCGCCCAAACTCCACCGCATCTTCGGCGACGAGCACGAGTTCGTCCGGCGTTACCTCCCCGAATTCATGGCGGATTCCTCGTGCAACAACTCCACCCGCATTACCATGATGTCCGACTCGGACAGTTGGCGCGGCAGCGGTTACACAGGCCGCTCAAGTCGCGGCAGCACCGCCAGCAGCGCCCAATGCATCAAGCGAACGCCTGTCATGCGTCTCCTGTGCAAGATTGCCTCGGGCCGGGACTCGGAAAAGAACGGGGGCGAAGCGAACCTCGATCAGCGCCTAGAGACCCTCCTTCGCATCGGCCCAAAGACCGCCAAGCAGGATATCGAAGCCCTCCTCAATGAGCGTGACACTGAGGGTAACTCAGCGCTGCACTATGCTGCTGAATTTGGCATTGTGGCTGCTGTCAAGTTCATTGTTTCGCATGGCGCACAGGTGAACGTGATGAATAACTGCGGCAACACTCCGCTACAACTCGTCAAGTACGCGATCCAAAGGACGGACGTCAGGACGGATGTGTACATGGAGGCGAGGTACCTACGATGCGCCGTGTTGCTATTGGAGAGGGGAGCATTCGATCAAAGCAAGCTTGTCAGCGAGAAGAGTGTTATCTACCCGTATGATGTATTTGATGGAAGCGAGAGGTGCATTACGAATCTAGTGAAGCAGGGCGTGGCCTACGAGTGTCGGGGATTGCATTTGCTATCTTCATCAATAGCACCGCATGGGCCGGCCATGTGGATGGATGAAAATGGGCATGTGCAATTTGCGCAGCACTTTTATGATGAGGAGGGAGGTAATGGGGAAGGAAGTGGACATGCGCATGGACACGGACACGGACACGGGATGATGGGTGGCGGGATGCCGATCGGTGCAGGTGGTATGCCGATGCATTTGGAGTTTCAGACCTCGCATCTTTGATTTTGGTTGGTGATCTCTTTTGGGAGTTTTGGACATGAAAGGGGGAGGGGAAGGACGGGATGAGAAACGGGGAATGGCGCATATACGGGGGAAATATTTGGATAAGAAGCGACGGCGATGTGGTGGGAGCGATTTTCTTTTTCCTTTGTCGGCTTCTGTTTTTTTCTGAGGCCGATTTCGATATCTCAAGGCTACGGTTCCTCGCACCAGCAGGCGACAGGCGACAGGCGTTCAATGCTCTTTTCATCACCAGGAAATCTTGTTGCATTTGAAAGCTATCAACGAGCAGCCGTTGTATATGTAATATCTTCATCATCACCTTCCCTTTGTTTATATCGGGGCCCAACCGAACTGCCCCTAGCTATTACTTTCTGGCTCTTACCTACGGGGCGGACGTCGATGGAAATCTCACGATGCCGACGAACAAGAAGTTATTTCTTTCTACGTTAGAGCATCGGGATAGTCTTCCATTCAATGCAATAAAAGTACCTACCTACATACATACTCGTTCATTTAATACTTACCTCAACAATATCAACGCCATCTGCCTCCTACATTGGCATTCTTCCTTTTGTTCCCCTTTTAGTAACTGCATCGGCAGAATCTTCTTATGTATCCCCATCCTGCAAAGACCTGCAGCTATACTTGCTAGCGTCGGAGATACCTGCAGATCTTTGGGTGCTCGTAACTCCATCCACACACAGAAGTCAGCAGGAGCCGACACCACTGCTCGGAAACACTGTTTGGACTACACTGTTCAAGATGCAAAGTCGTCAACGAACCGTTCGACGAGTGTCTTTATGTTTGCTCGGGAATGCCCCACTTACATACATACATACTATCCAGTCTATTGGTACTGTACTCCCATCCATCCTTGCTGGCGATTACAATACCTAGGTAGAGATTGATGCTCGGGGCTCACTCCGTCGGTAATCCCATTGGGCTGGACTGGATCGGACTTTTCTTCACTAGGTCTCCAGGGGTTCATGGAGGCTTGGGATTGGGATTGGGATTGAGCTTGCTTTGGGATTGAGATTGGGATTGCTTTGGGCTTGGGATTGGGCTTGTACAACGTCACTACCCACCTACCTGCCTAACCCTGAGAGTAAGGTAAGTAACCTCACTTGCGATTGGCCCCCTCGAGCACACACACACTCTCCCCCTGGTGGGTGGTGAGTGGTGACACCGAAGAGCCGCATCTATCACGAGCAGGGGGGGACATGGGGGGACCACAAAGGTATGGGCCTGAGATTTGAATGGGAGGAGACTGGAGGTAGGGGAGGTAGATAAGGTACACTACCTACCTACTTAGGACAGAAAGGTTACACCGCTGACCGCTCCGCTGGTGATACCGACCGACACCGACACCGAAACGGAGTTGGGGTATTGATCTCGATCTATCTGTCTCACCATCACTACGCTAGGTTGTAGTTATTTTGGGTGGGATCAAGCTACCTACTAACGAAAGAAGGAAGGCAAGCGAAGTTGACGTTTCTACCTACCTAGGGAAGGTCAAGGTATGTCCGCGCTTGTCATCGACGGACGGCTGGCTGGCTACGCCGCTACCTTACCTTACCTTACCTGGTCAAGAAAGAGAACCAGCTCAGGGAATCTCCCACACACACACACACACACTCTTGGTTTATTTACAAGGGCGACAAACAAGGGTCTGCCTGCCTGTCTCGAAGTTGATGGTTGCTGGTTGAGGAGATGGCACGGGGGGAGATGAGGCTCTTTTACAAGCCTTCCATTGTCACACACAAGCCTAGCGCGAGACATCTCGACAGAAGCAAGTCGGATACTTTGTTGGCAATTGGCGACTGGCGACTGGCGACTGGGTGGAGGTGGGTGACACAGATCGATAAGATATCCTGGATGGATGGATGAGGAAGGATGAGGAAGACGTAACAAGCAATGAGCACCCTACAGCACATGCAGCTACAATACACTACCTACCTACCTACCTACTACGACCCGAGAGCGAACATTGTATGCAAAAGTAGGGGGTATCCGGTATACTGTTACAGCAGAGCTGGTGTGACAGATTCGGATTCTGCCCGTTGATGAACAAAACAGCACGGAGTGGTCCCGGTGGTCCCGACGTCAAATCTCGGAAAGGCACCACATCTAGGTATGATCTCGGAGAGACCTCCGCTGTATAGCGCTTTCACGGACTGTCACCACCAACTATCCCGTCCCAGTCCAGCGAGGCATCGCATGATGATCACGTATACATACATACCATACACCATTCGGGTGAGATGCAAGATCGGACGGAGGTTGGAGGCTGCAGGCAGGCAGGAGGCAGATGGTCACACTTAACAGCCAGTTAGTAGGTTAAATGCTCGACTGGTCGTTCATATCACCGTTCATTATGCCGTCCCGGGACGACCACCCGGCTAATGTACCGCGGGGAAGACTGAGATTCTAGGCTCGACCGCTCGGGCCCGGCCGGCATTTAGCCACTTACCCTACCTCTACCTTAGATTCCCATCTCCCGCGCGGCTCTAATATCTTGGGTATTGAGCCATATGCCTGCCAAGGCGTATAAAGTCGACGTCCCATAGCGAATATCATTTGGATATTGTGTTTGTCGACGCGGTTCGGGGTGGAAATTTCTCGCTGCGTGTAACCGGAAGGGGGGCATATCACTCACTCACTGCTTCCCTCCCGCCGCGGATGAGAAACCCAGCTGCTGTGAAGTGGACGGACTGCTCATACGGCGGGCGAGTGAAGCACCATCCATCCATCCCTTTGACCTCCATCACTCACCTCGAAGGCTTGAAGGGTTCCAGACTCACCTGGAAACACCAATTCTCCATCACCACTATCACCACATCGTCTTCACTCACTCACTCACTCACTCACTCACTCACTCACCATGCTCTCCCCCACCTCCCTCCTCCTCATGGCCATCGGCCTCACCACCACCACAATGGCCACCCCCTTCCCCGCCCCCAATCCATCTCCAGTCTCCCCCCGCCAATCCACCGCCACCCAAATCATCCGCCTCTCCTCCATCGAAAACCTCGCCGTCCGCTCGTCGGGTCACATCCTCGCAACAAACATGAACTCGGCCGGCCTAATCTCCATCGACCCCATCGCCAAAACCTCTTCCACAGCGCTAACCATCTCCGGCACCTCCGGCCTCTCAGGAATCGTCGAGTACGCGCCCGATCTCTTCGCCGTCATTGGCGGGAAGGGTGTTTACCGCGTTGATTTCACCTCCTCCCCGCCGAAGAGTGCGCTGATTAAGACGATTAGTGAAGCAGGGAATTTAAATGGATTGAGCACCTTTACCAACGAGTCGGTGTTGGTGGGGGATGCAGGGAAGGGGGTTGTGTATCGACTTGATGTGCATAAAGGGACGTACGAGCAGGTGATCAAGGACGCGACCATGGCGCCGAGCGGATCGATTCCGTTTGGGATTGATGGACTTAGGTACCGGGCTAGCGATAGCACGCTTTGGTACACGAATATCTTTAGGAACTCGTTCCATCGGGTTTCGCTCGATCCTGTCACGGGAAAGGCGGCGGGGAGCGTGGCGACGCTGTGGACGAATCTCATGAGAGATGATTTGTGCTTTGGCCCTGCGGTGCAGCAGGCCGATGGGAGCGTGAAGGAGAGTGCGAAGGTGTATGTCGCTACGAATGGTAGGAATAGTCTGGTGGAGGTGGATACGAGTGTGCAGAAACCAGCCCCGAAGACGGTGGCGAGTGTTGGTGGAAGTACAAGTTGTGCGGTGGGGAGGGGGGAGGGGGATAAGGGGGTAGTGTATGTGAGTGGGGGGCAGGGGGTTTATGCTGTTAGGGTTTAGAGGGGGAGGGGGGTTGTGGTTGGTGTTGTGTATAGAGGGTGGTAATGTGGTGGTGATTGAGAGACTGCCTCTGGTCCGACGATGAGGAGAAGAGCTGGCATGTCCAGTGGATCAACTCATCGGGGGCCTTCGGGCGTCAAGAATTGGCTTAATGGAGAAACTTCAAAGATTCCTACACCTCTTGATCTCTGCGGATTTTGAGCAGCGTATCGATCCGTTCTTCCTCCCAAAACCTGAGATGGAAGCTCTGTGGAAATTCCCGAGTGAATTTAGCTCGGCTCTTGACCAAGTGCCCACTACGCCGCGGATTCTGTGAGCGAGTTCCGTCGAGGAATGGGGGATGAGTCTGGGCAGGGAGCGTTCATCGCATCGCGCGACTGACCCACGCGATATCGTTTACTCGGTCCTCGACGTGGCCAGGCAGATGGACATGGGTTGAAAAATTTGCACAGGCTACGCGGTCTCTGATACGACAATTTCAACTCCGAAAGCAGGACGACTTATCGTATGGCATAGGAAACTGTTTGTTGCCGCGCCCAAGAAACCAACCCCAGCGAGTTACCAAGCTGGGTGCCCGACTGGCGGGATGTATGAGCGAATGGGCTGCCGTACAGTCTTGCCCAGCATTCTGAAGCTGATGATGACATTCACCGGGACTCGAAGATAACTGACGGCGAGAAGGGTTGGATCAGAAGAGAAGCAGCTGGTCTCGAGCGTTTCCCGAATAGCATTGGCAAAAGTAGGTTGAGATCATGCATCGACACGATGATAATAAACGATTTGGTTTCCTATTCAAGATCAAAGCCTCACACCATGTTCAAAACCGCCAAGGGAATGATGGGGTCTCAGCAACTCGTTACCTTCACTTTCGGGGGAGAGGCATGTGTAGATGGTATCATGCGTGGGGAGTTCCTGGCTACTGAACCAAAGGACGAGGTTTTTGCTCTCTATTGAGAAAAGTTAGAATGCTCCCTTGGTTTTCTTGCTTTTTATCATGGAGTATTACGCATGCTGTTGGGCAACACAACCTAACCGTCCTTGAAGACCACTGATCGTAGGCGCCACGCTTGGAGGTGTATTCAAGCTATCATCGTCGAATCGTTAACCTTCCTCCGTATCTGAGGTATACGTCTGGGTTAGAATCGCCCGTGGCGACCCCAGAACACTCAAATCCCCCAACACCCCATACGCAAAACACAAACGACCCTGAAATCGCCGCGCTCTGGAGCATGGATTCGCAGGGTGATAAGCGCCGCGAACGACCTCTTGAGTTGAGCGTAAGTCCAATATTAACCCCTACATAAACCCTGAGAGTAGCGATAAACATCGGACGCCCTCTGTACCAATTTGCTGCGCTGCCGGTTATTTTGAGGGGAAGATTCCCGAGGCGATCAGGTACGAGGTGACGCCGAGGTTAAATAATCTTCTTGATGCTGACGTGCAGGTCGCGAGCGAAGAATGGGATTGCCGGGAAGTAGATAAAGCTACTGGCGGTAGAGAACCAGGATAAAGATTATCCATCGTTTTTAGGAGGGGGTGAAGAGTGAGTACTTAGTCTGGTTCTTCCACTTGTTGTTCTGGAGAGGAGCTTTCGGGTTCGGTTGTTGATGGCATCTCCGTGTGGCGAGCTGTTGGCGAGATGTTTTTTTTTTCGGGGAGAAAGCTGTAGAATTTGATACCGAGGGAGGCTCAGGTACTGTAAAGAGGCCTGTTCACTGATCACATCAGGAAGGTACACTCTCACAAACAGCTCGTACGGTGAAAAGAAGGGAAGGAACAACCGACAACACGCCCGCCAAGCCCAAAGTAGAACGTAATGCCGCCAACGGCCCGGTGATAGTTTCCTTGCCGCGCACAAACACGGGTTGCTCCATTCGATCAAGCGTCGTCTCATCAGGGCCTTTGATGCCTCTGCTCGGGCTGGGAAAGAGGATCGAGCAATCACCTTTATCCTTCTGACCGGCAGAAACGGTCTGGGGGCATCTAAAGAGGCCTGGGAAGGCCGTCTTTATATACTGGACCCGTGGACCCGAGCCATGGACCCCTCCCTTCGGGTCCTCTCCCTTCGGATCCTCCCTTTGGGTCCTCCCTTCGGATCCAACCTGGTTGGTCTGTTGGTTCTATCTGATCTAGCTTACATAAGTAATCCCTGATTAGATCGTAACAATTCCGTCCAGATCGACGAAATCGACCTCGGTGAAGTACAGGCACTGGCTCATCAGCCAGTGCATAACACCGGACACGACGACGAAGGGGAGGGCGTAGCGGTAGGGGAGGCTGAGGAAGAAGGTGGAGCGTTGGGAGCCGCGGGGTTGGGAGGTGCGTAGCGTCTTTGTTTTGTGGCTTGATGCTGTTGGTTTTTCTTTTCCCCATGTAATCCATATCTTGAAGTTCTTTGCGCTTCCAGTCCCCATCCCGGTTCCGGCATGGAAGAACGAGTGCCACTCACGCTCGGCGACCATCTTGGTCAAGATGTTGTTGAAGAAGAGGTACGTCAGTGACAGAAAAATCTGCGGCGTGTTGGTGAGCAGCACAAGACGCCAGCGGCGGGTTGGTGTGTCTATGCCGTTGGCGTGGTAGAGGGTGTGGTCGGAGTCCAGGGAGTTGAGGTCGAAGGTGAAAAAGAACTTGAGACGTAGAGCTGAGGATGTGGAGTCGGCGCTCAGCGCTTTGCAGAGCAAGAGGATGCACTGGGCGAGCATGTAGGAAAACCAGACCATGGTTAGACACCAGCGTGTCCGGGAAACGGATTTCCACAAGGGTGTTGCGTGGGGGTTGTATGCCTGCGGAGGAACTGCTGGCCGGAAAATGTTTGTGAACGATGTGTGGTGGTAAGTGCAGCTTGATCTCGGAATTGTCTTTGAGTCTGGAGAGGGAGGCTCGGTCATGAACGAGTCAATCGCGTCCCCAATGGTGACCAGCGGTGCTAATCTGTAGAACCAAGCCATTGAGCTGAGACAGGCCGCAATGACAAGGTTGCAAAAGATTGTCAACCACCAGAAGACTGGTTCTGCAAGTAATCGGCATCTGGGATCGATCCGTCTCACGAAAATATTGCCTTGAATTCTAAAGACCGGCGTTGATGGGCCAGATCAATTCATTATTGCCAGATAATCGTCGATGTAGTAGTGGGCATTTGGAGCCGACAGATAAAAAAACGCATAGTTGGCCCCAGAAGAAGCCTTGCGTATCGACCTGACCCCACCTAGAAGTATCTCGGCTCCAAAGACCAAATTCATGCTCATCAGTTCCCAAATAAGGGTCATGTGAAGACTCCCATGTAGTCGTCTTGGTCGTCGTTATGACAGTGATTTCCGTCAGCCAAATATGTCTGGTTATCTGAGAAAAGACTTGCTGGCTCAACCCGGTGATACAGGACTCCAGAAACAGGCTCCGATGTGTGATTCCTGGTGGCCCGCTTGGACTTTTGATCGGCAACCACAACGACGCCACCGTAAGAGGAAACCGCCAAAACATTATATGTTGGCCTAGAAGTGGTCGACGATATGGCCGAGTTGTACACCAGGTGGAGAGACAACACCGCAACCAACATGGTTGTCCACATGATGAGTCGTTTTGGGCGGATAGGGAACATATTTCTCAGAGAGAGAATACCAATGTCAGCGGTGCCGCCGCTTTTGTGTATTTTATTAATGTCCGCACGAGTCGGGGCTGCCCATGCTTGCATGGCAAAGTTCTTTAGCGGCGAATTTTGTTAGCGTATGAAGCTTTGCAGTTTGGGTTGGAACGCGGATTGCATGATGCTGAATGACTGTGGCTCCAAGAAGAGCAGCTGAAAATATGTTCATAAGCAAGTGGACAGACGTATCCACCCGGTTGATCTTCTTGCACGAAGCGTCCTCATGGCCACACTCGCACTCTTCCGGTCTTGGCTCTGGTGTTTCGACATGATTGTCAGGATAAGACTGACAACTATGTTGACAGATAGCATCAGCCAAGACAGAGCACACAATATCTTCAGAGTCCCTCGCCATCCGCATAGACGAGTAAAATAGGTTGAGAAGAGAATGAAGCGCTTCATCGGGAAGGAAAGGCCTTCTGGGGTCGATATCGTCTGGGAAGAATGCACCGTGGAGGCAGTATAAGAATCAAATCTAGGTTTAGCAGCTCAAGCGGGCTCAACACAAGACGGGATGCCCAGATACATAAATCGATGCTGGGTTTCAAAGGTTGAAAGCTCATCCCGATCAACGAGCAGGTTTGGTACCCGCATTCTCAGCCACACCAGACGCTACCCCAGCGTACATCCTCGGGCTACCAACGACCACGTAGAGCGGAAATAATTGCCCAGTATATGGGCTTATTGCCTCTACCGGTTTGGGGAGCGGACACAGCCGTAGACTGCATATGCCCCCACTTGCTTTGCCGTGGATCTACACGGACTGCGAGGGGCCGCTTGGAGACTGCGCCCCATTTCGAATTTGAACTTGGAGTGTATTGGCTGCTTCGTCGGTGTAATACTGATGCGCCGTCAATGAGCTCCAGCTTAAGTAAGTGCTACATCAATTGAGCCGGGGCGTTGCGGGAGATGTAATTGGAGAGCCATGTTTTACTTCGGTCAGCACTTGGAAAGGTACTACCACGTTGAGTGATATTACGTTTCGGGCCGGTGAAGGAATGAGATTGGTTCCGATTAGGCGATTTGGTATCCCATATGAGAAATCTCTGTTATCAGAAATACTCTCGAATGTCGATGACCTCTGTCGTGATGTATGCGGCGTACAGCTGTTACCTGTAGTCATACTTCAAGCCCAGGTCCCATAGACCGCTCCCCGTCAACGTCAACGAGAACATACCTCGACTTCCTTTGATACAAACTGCAGCAATGGCTTCCGCGTCACCATTTGCTTTAGAAGAACCCCGAGGCTTCTGCTCATGGATCCTCATTGCTGGTGACTTGTTGGCCATCGTTGGATCGACACTGACCGTCCTTTACATCTATCGCCAATTTAGCATTGCACGCCGTCTTCGAACAGAGCAACTCAGGCACAAGAGCAATCCCAACAACCTCGAAGAAACCGGCGTTAGCAACACGGGAAACAGATTCCAGCCCTGGCAGGTTCTCCTAACCAACTTACTAATCCTCAACGCCGCTCTCTGGGCCATCGTCCGTTCCACCCTCCACCTTACTTTCACCGTCAAGCAAGTAAGGGACTACGGCGCCTTTGTGCTATCAACCCTAGGCAACATATACTAAGTGGAATGGAAGCGTAACGACATGGAGGACCTTTGGGGTGTTATTCAAACCTTCACCTGGGGAACGCTGCTATTCACAGCAATTCCCACGCTTTGGATGGTCAGACAATTCTTTCCCAAAGCCTTACCACCGAGGACGCGCGCACTATCGCTGCTGTGGGACATCCTACTTGTGTTTTGCTTTGCTATTCTTTGGGTACTTAGCAGCTGT
This sequence comes from Neurospora sp. LNF1-1, assembly GCA_009805225.1. Taxonomy (NCBI): domain Eukaryota; kingdom Fungi; phylum Ascomycota; class Sordariomycetes; order Sordariales; family Sordariaceae; genus Neurospora; species Neurospora sp. LNF1-1. The sequence goes on from RAOM01000124.1 coordinate 124,022, forward strand.
GCGACAACGGCCTCGCTGGGCGTTAGCTTTAGTATGCTGACGTTGGTCAACCTGATCATGGCCAGTCTGCTCTCGTCCATGCTCAAGATCCAGAGACATGCAACAAGAGCAAAAGTGCAAGGTGCAAGTAGACCGCTCTGACTTGATCTTCACCGGTGTATCCTATAGCTCGGTAAAGAGTACTTTAGCTAACCATGCAAATAATATGGCCACTAACAGAGGGAAATCAAGATGCTGAACAACTTCGTCAGAGGGGTGCTAGGCTTTCTCGTGGCCGGAATCATTTTCGTCGCAGCAATGTTAGTCATGACACTGCCGATGCTTTTCAACCAGGACAACGACAGGGAGCTCTATCAGCCAGGTTCTGGACTGATCAACTCGAATGGAATGGCTGACCTGGTTGGATTTGTACTCGAAGTCTCTGCTGTCCTGTTCTTTCAGGTGTGGTTGCTCGTGACGATGGAACGACTGGAGAGATGTCCGATCGACGAATGGACGATGAGGCAAGAAGAGATGCACCAAGATGGATCTGAGCCTAATTGTGTTCTGACGGGTTTTCGGAACTGTTGGCGTCTGCTCGTTCATCAGCGTAACGCTCAAAAGAAACCGAGAACGTACACACCGGCCCCACCCACAGCGTGAGCCCCACCACGGCTCCCCGGAACTCCGGAAGAGGTTATACGGACCCCGGATCGGCCCCACTTGCACGGTCTTACACTCTCCATCACTCGATGATGCCTCAGCAACAGCTACCGAACAGGTCAAGAAGGAACCAGCACCTGTACTAGCGCCGATACCGACTACGACGACAGAAGAGACACACCAAGGGAAGAAGGTGGTGATGCTGGTGCCGATTCCGACATGAGCTCAAAGCTGGATGTTGTAAGTGACCCTTCGCCTGGAAGAGACCTCGGCGCTGCCTCCATGTAGAACATCGGTGCCATTGAAGAATTGGCAGTTTTCTCTTCCGGCTGCGGAAGGCGAACCCCCTGGTTCCATTGGGAGAAATTGTCCTTGTCCCAAATCTGTTTGATGCGCTACAGCTTCTGACGGTTATTACCGTAGTACACTCTCTCGCTGGCGTTCGACTGGATGGCGGCATCGGCGAAGTTGATGAAGGCAGCACGGCCCATCATGGAAAACGGCTTCAGCTTCTCCTTGAACTTCTGCATGAACCCGCGCATGTCCATCTCCAGCCACTTCTCCTGCCACTCCAGCATGATGTACGCGTGGTACGTGCAGTCGCGCCACCGGAACGCCGTCTCCGACCGCTTCTTCGCGCTCGCCTTGCCGCCCGAGTGGATCCAGGTGACTTGCAGCAGGCCGCTTTCGCCGGTGAACTCGCGCCGGAAGGCGGCCATCTCTTGCCGGATGATGGCGATGACGCTCTTGATCCTCGAGGCGTCGTTCTTGAATACGAACGAGGAGTAGAGCTTATACGAGGTCTGGGAGGGAAAAGCCTTGATGGTTTCCTCGGACCACTGTGATGCCAGTGTCTCGTGCAGAAAACGGGTCGACTTCTCGGCTAGGGAGCGACGCTTGAGCTGCTTCGCCAGGTCCTTTTGCTTCACTTTTTCTTCGATCAGCTTGTCGAACTCCTCCTTGGTGCCGTCATAGTAGACCATCGTAGTAGACCAGGAACCGGACGCCGAGCTCGCTGCTGTTCTGTTTGAGGTCACAAAGCCACGAGCTGTCGATCGTGATACTCTCCGGCCAATCGGTCGTTGTGACAAGGGCAGAGTTCTGGGCTTGGAACAAAGAGTTCAATTCAGCTGATAATCTTCTTTGGTCTCGAAAGCCTTGTTGATCCTTTCAACCTCCAGGAGAAGGTTGGGCTTCAAGACCTTCTTATGCCAAAGGGAATCGGTACGTACTTGAGGTACGTATCAAGCCTTGTCGCCTGAGGCTTCAAGGCATCTATCATACATGTGGAACTTCCTGAATGCCTTCATCCATTCTCCATCTTCCTTTTGGCGCCGTCCTTCATCCGGGCGCCTTGCTTCTCGCTTGGTTGGCTGTGGTCGCTTCTGGGAAGATTGGGATCTCTGGGAAGATTGGGATCGTCTCGTGGTGCCTCATCAGCGTCTTCGGCACTTCCATGGTTGGCTCGCTAGCCCGGTAACGTCGAGAGAGATTCGGGTAAGCATTGCTGGTGGCCGAGAGTCCGGCCGAGGTGAGTATTGCAGCCCTGAAGCCACCGGGCATCTCAAGGCTCATGTCAAGCGTTGAGGCTCTGCTGAGCCTTGCGACCCTAACCCCTGGACTGTGGGCAATGTCCGTGTGACAGTCGTGTAGAACCGCTCCATGGTTTTATGAACTCGTCCATGGCCTTGGCCACCGGCTGGGGAAACCAGGTGTACCTGCCGGCCACCACCAGGCCTTCCTCGTTCTGCAGCTTGCTGAGGTACATCTTGAACTCGACGACGACACCAAAGTTACCACCGCCAGCGCCGCGCAGCGCCCAAAAGAGCCTGCCCTCGTCCGAGTTCGCCTTGTCTTCGTCGCTAACGGTGACGATGCGTCCGTCCGCAGTAACAAGCATCGTCTCCTTCAGAGTGTCGCAGCCCATCCCGAAGCTCCTCGTGAAGGGACCGAGTCCGCCGCCGAGCAAAAACCCGCCGACGCCAACGGTGGGGCAGCGCCCGCCGTTGATAATATAACCATTGTGCCGGCCGTTGACCAGCGTCTTGTAGGCATGGCCCCATAGGGCATCGCCCTGCAGCGTGACGACGTTGTTGTCAATGTCGAGATCGACCTTGTTCATCCGCACCAGGTCGAGCAGGATGCCCTCGTTGGTGGTGGAGAAGCCGGCGTACGAGTGGCCGCCGCATTTGATGGTCACGGGCACGTTGAGCTTCTTGGCTTCTTTGATGACTTGCACGACTTGCTCCTTGGTCTCCGGCTGGACCACGCAGGTCGGGCGCGTGAACCGGTAGAGCAGGTTGGCGTTGGCGACGGAGCGTTCGTACTCGCTGGCTTTGGGGCCGGAGGGCGTGAAGGTGGGGATTCCTTGGGAGATCAAGTCGGCGATGATGGCGGATTCGGCCATCTTTCGTGTGTTGCTCGCCATCTTGTTCTTGTCCTGGTGCTGGGTCCTTTGTCAGCGGCTGCAAGGGTAAGGAGAGAGATTTCAGAGACGGTTTGTGAAAACGGGATTTGATAACTCACACTTTGTTTGGATTTTTTTTTTCTTTCTCACTGTCCGTTGTTCTGCGCAAGGTCCAGCAAAACGAAACTCTTCTCTTTGGATTTCGACGTCCTTTTATCCCAAGATATCAAATGAAACCCCGTCCACTCGAGATCATCACTGGTTTATCGAATCACCCTAGGCCATGTCTGGCTCTCGTCCAGGACAGAAAAAGCTGACCCTATGCCGATCACACCAATGAGTTCAGCTTTTCTGTGCCTGGACGGGCGGGTCTGGTAGATCTGGGTATATCGGATCGTCAGGCCTCCTTTACTGGCACAAGTGATGGACCGGATTGGCTTTACACTTTTTCAGCTCCTGCTGTCGATCAAACCCTTGCCTCCGACGTTCCCACCATTCAGCTGGTTACTTGTCGGCTTCAAAGCTCTTTGGGGGCCTGAAAGAATGCATCTGTCCAGAAAGGTTAGCATGCCCGATGCGATCAGTTGGATCTATTGGCAGATGGAGATCTAAAATTCATACCTCTGGGGTCACGTTCAACCCCGCTTGCTTTTGGGCAGGAAAAACGTAAACGCCAATGTGAAGCGTGCGTGGGCAACAGTTGCTCTTTGCATCCGCGGATGCCCAACGAGGTTACCTATCTGCACCGCATCAAAGTATTTTCTCGGTGGTAGGCGCGGCTTGAGAGGGTATCTGATAATCCAATCACCTCAGCTTTTCGGTGTTCATAATCCTTCTTCACTACAGCCCCAACCCATTCGAGGAAAAGAGAAGCGACAAACTCCGACATTCCCCGCAAAAGCTACATTGGGGAGCAGAGCCTCATCCTAAAACAAAAGACATCCCCCCACACCAACCTTAGCAAGCTTGGATCTTGTGACGACCGGGCTACAGCATGAATATCGTCACACCCAACGAGGCCCCCTCTATCTTCTTATCGAGAGGAGGTGTTGCGTATACGCAGCCAATGGCTCGTGAACAACCCACCATCACGAAATCTGGGGTGGTTTCGTGTTAGACATGATCCGAGGGCCATTCAGCTGGAGGGCCACAGGAAAGCTTCCTAATCGGAAACGGATCAGTCTCGAGGTACCTGGGCTCCAAATTGCGCATCACTCCAGGATTTCCAAAGGCGCCAGTTATCTGAATCTAGGTAGACTTACAGTGTTCACTTCGAGCTTCCGATCCCCCAAGTACTTAGTCGGATATCGCTGCCGGTGAACTTGTCCCCATCCCCCACGCTCACTCCTTTGGGAATCAACATGAATGTTGGTCGTATCATGTCGAGTCTTGGCCGTACATCTAGCCAATTCTTACGCCGAGAACGCGAGCTGCACACAATCGGACATGTTCAAGCGAGAAACACCAATAGGCCATAATATCCAAAGCTTTGTCTTTGCTATCAGGCATATTTTGGGTAGTTAAGCAGACCGTTCGATAAGCGTCACCGGCGGCCACATCACTGGGTCCAACTCAAGACACTGAGTGTGCCTGTAAGCCGCGTAGGTAGAAACTCACGATGAGGCTCCTACGATTCACCACGGCCTATGGTGCGGATGTAGTGGTTGGAAGAACCTCTGTGGTATAATAATGGCGAGGGAGCTCGAAATCAAGTACGGTACAGTAGGGTGTTGGACACAACTGATCTTTTCACCTTTCTACCTACCTACCATTGTTAGGCTCTCGTTCACGAATAACTTTGTCAACGACAGTTTCGAACCACGTTCCAATGTCAGATAGCCTCCTTCGGATAAGATAGGTATGTGTGTCCCATCCGTGTGGGTTTCGTCGTTTGTTGCAGCTGATTTGCTGACCGTCGTTTACCAAAGGACCCAACTGTCACACGGACATTGACCGCAGTCCAGGATTAGGGTTGCAAGGCTCAGCAGAGCCTCAACACTTGGCGCCAACCTCGTCGATGCCTGGCAGTCTCAGGCGTCAATCCAGCCTCGTCAGCCTTGCCTCGGCCAGACTGTTCAGCCGACGGCACAACTTACCCGAACCCCTCTTGCACCATCAAGCTAACCGAGCCAACCAAGCGAGAAGCGGGGCGACCGGACCAAGGCCGGCGCCAGGTTTTGTTGTTGTTGTTATTTTAACGTCTACTTCCGCCTCCCGTAGGGCATGAGACGTGCCGCAGCGGTGAATCTAGTGTACAAAGATAAGAGCAGTGCCCTGACACGCCCTGTGGCGCCCAGTGTCCCTATTCCATCCACCAAACCAGTAATCCGAGGGCAAACCGAGGCCTATAGCCAGTGTGTCTCACGTGCTGCCCATAGCGTAAACGCGGCCCAGCACCTCCATCAATCGCCCCGTGGACGAGCCAGCGATGTGGCGAAATCCGTAAAGACAAAGAAAAGACAAAAGAAAAGGGGAAACTAAAAACACTCTACTCCTCACCGCTCTCTCCCTCGCTGCCGTCCCTCACGGCTTCCTCCMGCCGTCTAACTCGATGGACCAGCCTGTCCAAATCCACCGTAACCCTCTCGATCTCATGGTCTTGGCCAACTTCTATCCCTTCGTCCCGTAGGAACCCGGTGAAGCCGTCAGCGGTGCCTCCGTCGTCAATGTGCTTTTGCCAGAGTGTCTGGCGCCAAGCCTTCCTTGTGCAAGTCCACGAAAAGAAGTGGGAGGTCTGTATTCTAGTAATAAATTGTTGCCAGTAAATACCGATACTAAGGGAGAGATTCTCCCGCGTAGCCGCCTCGCTTGTGACCGAGGAGACTGCGTACGCCTTCCTGCAGAAGAAGGGGTGGAAGGGATTCTTCTAGCTTCCACAAAAGCATGTTATCAGGGCGTCCTCGTGCTCGAAGCGCTCGTGGTAGTCCTTGAAATCCCCATGGCCTGATCTAGCTGCCAGAAGGTGGTGCAGGGAGCGCCTGTCCAGCTCCAACTCTTCGTTAGGCTTAGTAGAGACGCCCAGCCTATAGTCTGCATACGACTCTGGTTTATTCTCTGCCCACCATGTCCTGAACTCCGTGCGTATCTCCTTTTTGGCTAGCCGCTTTGAATGTGCAAGAGTAGCTAGATCTCCGTTGACCACCTCTCCCCCTTCAGCGCCCGCTTTAGCAAGCTCGTCAGCGATTTCGTTGCCTGTAATACCCTTGTGGCCAGGGACCCAGCGGACGTCCACCAAGTCCTGGCCGTAAGATTTCCGGGTATCTCTAAAGTCGAGGAAGGCTGCCTGTGATGATGTCGCGGGGGTGCCGCGAAGGCCTCTTATAACCGATGTATTATCAAGACATATTGTAATGCGTGGGCGGGCGTGTGCCTCCGGGAAAAGCGCTACCGCGGCCCTAAGGCCATGTCTCGCTCCCTCTGCCTCTGCATCAAAGACTTCTGCATGTTCTAGCTGACCACAGCCGCGGCCAAGCTCTGCCTGACCCTGGAAGATTACGTAGCCAAAGCCTACGCACTCTCCGTCCGGCCGTTCCTCCTCAGCATCCGGGTCCTCCGCGTATACTGGAAGGTCCATTTGCTTAGCAATCATAGAGCCGTCAGTATAAACGACGACTTCCGTGGGATCTAGCCAGAGGAGCCACTCTTTGAACTCCACGGACGCCCTGTCCTTAGACGTGGGCGCTGGGTTTTTGTGAGTGTCCCCATTATAGACTGGCGGTTGTAGAATTGGCCGCGGGAAGGGCAGAGCAAGCTGAGCGGCCGTCTGTAGTGTTGTAGGGCGGCGGGGCAAGCCATGTGGCGTTACTCGCACCTCTGTGAGGCGTGAGACAAGTGGGTGGGTGGGGTCCAGGGAGAGGAGGCGGACGGCGTGTCGCCGGCGGGCCGCCTCTAGAAGAAGGGGGGGCGGGGGAATACTGGCCTCGCGGTAGAGGATAGCACGGCGGGTCGTCTTCCAAACCGGCAAACTGGCGCGAATAGCGATGTTAACTACAGTCTGGACTTTACGGACGTGGTCCGCCAGGCCGTTACTAACAAGCGGAAATTCCCCTTGCTTGCGGTATAGGGCATGCTTTTTGTGGCCCGGCCACCAGATTTCGGAGCCAAAGAGAGCTTTTGGCAGGACAACAGCCTTCATGGCTTTCACCATAGAGCCTGGAGGGGCGCCATGGTAGACCCTATTAAGGCCACGGATGTGCTGGACTACCTGTTTCGCTGAGGCGAGTCTGTGTTCAATGTGGTACTTCCAGTTTAGCTTGATATGGAGCCAAATCCCTAGCCAGCGCATCGCTGGCTGTGCAGCAACTACAACCTCGCCATGCGTGATAGTCGGGAAGGGAGCAGTTAGTCTCCTTCTGGAGAAGAACTGGATCTCTGTCTTGTCCGGGGAAAAATCGACGGCGTTATCTACCCCCCACTGGACCATGGTGTCCAACTCCCGTTGGGCTTTCTCAGCAACTTCCTCGTTGGAAGAACCAGTGACAAGGACCGCACAGTCGTCGGCGTATCCAAAGTGCTGTGCTTCGCTTTCTCCCAAGCGATGTACTGGTTCCGTATAGAGTAGGTAAATAATCGGCGAAGCAGGAGAACCCTGGGGAAGCCCACATTTGAGGCGACGCATAGGGGTAGTCACCCCTGGGTAGCGAACGCAAGCCATTCGATCTGTCATAAAAGACTCGACCCAGCGGACTACGCAATTTGGCCATCCCTGTTCCCGCAAGCGTAAGACCAACCTATTTACTAACACAGCATCAAAAGCACCCTTAACATCCCTGATTTGTCACCTTCCAGTTGGGGGGAAGGTCCAACTTGTAAGCGTGTCCCACTTTCTCAATAATCCGAAAGACTTTTCTAGTCCGAGGAAAGTCCAATTTGTCGCTAGGCCTTCCGTCGGTAGACCAATTCTTCTTGATGATGGAAACGTTGTCACCCACATCGAAGTCCGGAACCCGCCGATGCTTGTTCGCTTGTATCGCTTGTTTGCGCTGTGCTTGGATGATGGCGGCTCGGGCTTGTTCGATATAACCCTGTATCTTAAGGGCTGCGTCCCTGGCTTCCTGACGCGACAGTCGTTCCGCCGTAGGGAGGTCCTCTAAGGGTGTGAAAGTCTTCCATTCTGCGAAGGCGGGCATGGGGAATCCGAACATAATCTCATGGGGTTGCAGGCCCGTACTTTCGTGGTATAAGCCATTCTGTGCAAAGTCCAGAGCTAGGACCAACTCAGACTAGTTATCTTGCGCATGGTTGATGAAAGGGCGAAGTCTCTGGTCTAAATATTCATGCAGATTTTCCACCTGTCCAGCTGTCTGCGAGTGCCCTGGCGATGCAAAGGACCATTTGGTGCCCATGATGCTGGACATTTCTTGACTAAACGCCGACTTGAACTGGGGGCCTTGGTCGCTTACAATTTCCCGCGGGGGGCCAAGGAGTCTAAAAGGTCCCTGATAATACAAGCGACATGCTTCTTTGCCGGTGATATTGCTCCGGCAGGGGATCAGCCAACTTCCTTTAGATAACGGATCGATAATGCTGAAAATGTTATCATATCCGTGCCTATCCAAGGGCATCTTCTTAAAAGTTAATGACGATCCGGCGCCACGGCCTTTTCTACACCTCCATCGGCTGTAGCTCTCCCCGTGTCTTGTCTCGTGGGTGCTTAGAAGCGTGGCACATCAAGCAGTTTGCCACGTAGCGGTCCACGTCCCCTGACAGTCCTGGCCACCAATACTTCGTGGCTACCAGTCGTCTCGTTTTGTTCCGGCCTGGGTGGGCGGTGTCAATGCCGTCATGGCATTCCCGTATTGCTCGTGTCCTCAGATCATTCTGTTCTGGCACTACCAGTCGTCCTTGGTAGAGCAAGATCTGGCCCTGTAATAGTGTGAATCCGGAGTCCTGCTCTGTAGCCTTGTGGCGGTAGCCCTCAAGGGCCGGGTCTTCCTTGTTAGCCTTCAGTAAATCTGCAACCAACTCGTAGCCTGTCCCCGCCAAACGTGTGTCGTTGTCATCCGCCAGATCCAGTGTGCAGACGCGGGGCAGCGCGTCTTCCCCCCCCTTTATCGCGCCAAGGAGTGCCCCAACAAGAATAGACAGAACAAGGGAGGACCTGCCGCGAGCGGGGCAGACCACCGCATTCGCCTTCAGGCCGTGTACGCTCGCTACGGTATCCAGGATTCCGACGAGACTCCGAAGGAGGACAAGCCTGCTGAGGAGGAGAAGGGAAACTGAATACCCTGGACAAAGAAGGCTCCTGTTCAGGGGAGCAGTCTATATGGTTCCGGCAAGGAAAACCGCCGAATGGCGCCAAACAAGACTTCTTGGGAAGTTATTTGGGGGGTCCCCCCTTTGCATTGACAGCCAAAGTAGGTAGTAATGGAATCTCCTTGACCATCAAAGAAGCCATCATAGACTCGGGAGCAGTGGCACATATTTTGATCACTGAAAAGACTGCCGCCAAGTTAATCCAATGTTTGAAACCAGAAGTAAACCACCAGTTCAAGCCGGTGTACGTCGGAGGGCCATTCTCCGGAGACGAAAGCAAGAAGATCACGCGGGCCATCAAGGCCAACGTTACGCTCCAACACCGCACCGCCTACAACGAGTGGCTCGTAGTCGCCGACATCCACCACGACGTGATCATCGGGCGTCTGTGGTTTGAGCATCACGATGTGGGTATCGACTGCCATCGCCATCGATTGTTATTTGACCTTTTGGTTTACTCTTTAGTCGTAAATTCTATGTTGAACGTCAACAACGCTGTAGCCCTGCCTCGCCCGTTACGTGCCCTCACAGTGACGGCGGCGTTGAGAGCGACAAGGCAACCACAGCTCTAGGATCAGAAGCCGGCAGCCTCCAACACCACTCACAGTATGCACGTGCCCTATTTATAAGCCCGACTTTATACTTGTCTGCCTTGACTTAAGTGCATGCCTGAGGAACTAGTGTTACGAACTTAAACGAGTACACTGGTCGACCAAGCCATCGAGACATAACAGCCATGCCAAGACCGGACAGTGTAACCTCAAACGGGGATTGGACCAGAAGGTGCACAGAGGTGCTCACTGATGAACAGGCGCTCACGGTGAGCAGACGATCACCATTGAGCAAGATACACCACGACAGTCAGGATATAAAAGGACGACTGGAGAACTGTGACGAACGGCAGTCTGATCTGCCTAAGTGGGATAGCTGAAGGATGACGCTATCAGAAGACGTTCGGTGAAGTCAAAAGGTTCACAACAAGTATGGTAGCGTTATACTAGTCTCAATGATGATGATCTGTTGACTACTGTCGAACTATCTGACAATCTGAGTTCTCCAGTCGTCCCTTTATACTTCCTTTCTATAGCTCCATAAGTCTGGCTTGTCACGGCGTAGCTAGACGGTGTGATGATTGTACCATTTCGCTAACTTGGACTAAAGACAAGAAGTTGAAGAAGGAAGAAATCCCAAAAGGGAAGGCTAATGGGAGAGGTGAGGTTCTTATACCCTAACTGGGAGGCAGCCGGAGCCAAGCCCAGAACCTGCACCTGAACCATGTGACCCATGACGGCACCAGCCGTCACATGGCTCACCATCATGGTTCTGGCTCACTTTGGTGTTGACCGTGAGCCTGGCTCACTTAGTGTTGACCGTGAACCTGTCCCACCTGATGGCATGCGTGAGCCTTACCCTGGCCTGATGGTTGCACAGCCTAGCCTCTTTTAGCTGGTGGCTCGGTTGGCCCGTGTACTCGCTTAAGTTCGTAACAGCAGGCGTATGGGATGAGGTGCCATGCATCGTGATTAAAGGCGTGTGTAACTATGCGGATAGCCACAAAAACAAAGGATGGCAGAATTATGCTGCGGCAACCGCGGCGTCGGTAGCGAAGGCGGTTATGGAGAGGTATGTCGCCTCTGCTACCTCTAGGGATGCAGGCCCGGGCGGTGGCCAGATCAATCAGCCGGCTGGAGGAGTAACCCTCACACCAGCGATGGCGCAAATTCCATCCGCGTCTTTTGGACCGTTGAATCAGGGTCTCCAGGTGGGGCAGAGCTACGCACCGATCAACGCGGAATTCCACCTGCCTCCGGGTAAGGTTAACGCCGCTCGAGCCGAGGGATACCCCGCTGACGTTCTTAGAGCGACTGGAAACGCCGCCGCCGCCGTTCGCGACCATTCCTTTCTCCCGCGACCCTGATTTTGTCGACCGTGGAGACATTCTCGACCAGATCGACCAACGATGTTCGGAGCCGGCCGGCCGTGTGGCCCTAGTGGGCCTCGGTGGCGTGGGCAAGTCGCAACTGGCTATCGAATACGCGCACCGAACAGCGGCGGAGGAGCCTAACAGATGGGTGTTTTGGGTCCATGCCGGCACACAAGCACGCGTCGAGGAAGGGTTGAAGGCGATCGCCGATGCCGTGAAGCTACCAGGCCGGAGGCAGCCGAAGGCCGATGTACCGCAGCTTGTGTATAGCTGGCTGTCGAACGAGCGAAACCGCCGATGGATCGTAATCCTCGACAGCGCCGACGACGTCGACGTGTTCTTCGGCGCTGGCAATAATCCTGAACGACGTCCGCTAGCTGCCTATCTTCCGCAGAGCCCAAACGGGTCTCTTCTCGTCACAACACGCAATAAGGATCTAGCTTATAGGCTAGTAGGGGGATACAAGAATACAATCAAGATCGGGCCAATGGCGCAGAATGATGCTCTGTTGCTCCTGGAGAGGAAATTAAGCTTGCTCTCGGACAAGGATTCAGCAGAGGAGCTTGTACGGGCGCTGGAATACGTTCCACTAGCTATCAGCCAGGCGGCGGCCTACATTCAGAGAATGTCGCCATGGAGCTCGGTCGAAAAGTATTTGGCCGAGTTTCGCAAGGGCGAAAGCAAGAGAGCCTGGCTTCTAGGTCATGACGAGGGCGAGTTTCGGCGAGAGGGAGGGGCTTCGAATGCGATCCTTACGACCTGGCAGATATCCTTCGAACATATCCGCTCTAAGAGAGCTTCGGCGGCAGATCTGCTCTCACTCATGAGCTTCTTCGACCGACAAGGCATTCCGGAGCCATTGCTAAGGCCGCCTCACATGGACGGGGCAATACAGGAGAGGAGATCCGACGTACAGCACGATTTGGAATCCAACAGTAGCGATGACGAGATAAATAACGACGAGACGGACAACGGATTCCAAGACAATGTAGCAATGCTAACAAACTTTTGTCTGGTAACTGTAAGCAAGAGCGGAGACACGTTCGAGATGCACGGCCTCGTACAGCTGTCGACGAGGATGTGGCTGAAGGCCTGTGGGAGGGAGGAGGAATTTAAGCATCAGTTTGTGTCACGGATAGCCGCGCTGTTCCCACCCGGAGACTACAGTAACTGGGCGACGTGTCAGCGTCTCTTTCCACACGTTGAGAGGGCCGTAGACTACCGACCAGTGGAGAGCAAACTGGAGGAGGCATGGGCAACACTGTTATACAATGGTGGATGGTATGCAGAATTGCAGGGTAGATATGATGTGGCAGAGCAAATGGCTCGTAAATCGAGGAGAAGCCGCCAGGAAATACTGGGAAGAGAAGACGAGCGAACATTAGCTAGCACGTCGCTATATGCAGAAGTGCTTCGAGATAAAGGACTATGGAAGGAGGCCGAGGAGCTGGAGGTGCAGGTGATGGAGACTTTCAAGACGAAGCTCGGGGCCGATCATCCCTCGACGCTGACGAGCATGGCCAACCTGGCATCGACGTACAGGAACCAGGGCCGGTGGAAGGAGGCCGAGAAGCTGTTTGTGCAGGTGATGGAGATGAGCAAGGCGAAGCTYGGGGCCGATCATCCCGACACGCTGACGAGCATGGCCAACCTGGCATCGACGTTTTGGAACCAGGGCCGGTGGGAGGAGGCCGAGAAGCTGGATGTGCAGGTGATGGAGACTCGCAAGGCGAAGCTCGGGGCCGATCATCCCTCGACGCTGACGAGCATGGCCAACCTCGCGTCGACGTACAGGAACCAGGGCCGGTGGGGGGAGGCTGAGAAGCTGTTTGTGCAGGTGATGGAGACTCGCAAGGCGAAGCTCGGGGCCGATCATCCCTCGACGCTGAGCAGCATGGCCAACCTTGCTTTCACGTGGAATAGTCAAGGTCGACATGAAGATGCCCTAGCGTTGATGCAAGACTGTGTTGAGGCTCAGCAGCGAGTCCTTGGGCCTGAGCATCCTGACACGCTGTCGTCCTTGGCTACTGTGTCGGAATGGAGTAGCTAGGCTCATATGATGATAGATTGGACAGCCGTGACTTCCAGGTTCCCGGGCAGTGGGCGCCCCAACTCCGATGGCCAGCTGAAGAAAGCAGCTGAGGTGTCGGAATACGGTATGCAGGACAGAGGGCGCTGACTGAGGATATGTATGTGTACCTGAGATTTAGTGCGGAGGTCAAGAATAGGTAACTCGCGAGTGTACCGACTCCCGTCGAGCCGGTGGCTAGCTGTCAGGTCATTGTTCTGAGAATGGGAACGGGATGTAAATGTTGCGAACATCCAAGGATCCCTTCTCAAGCCGAGGAAACATTTCATCCCGGAGGACAGAGTTGATAAATAAACCTCCATTTAATTATATAGATTGGATATAGCGCCGTTTCTAATGTCCAAGATACGTTTCTTGGATTGAAATAGAGAGAGCAAGACGTATATTCTATGTGTACGTAAGTATCAAATACTTCGCCTGTGGGCCTTAGACGTCAAAACCCGGCCCCATTTCTTGAATGACTTGGCTGTTTGTATGCCACTCCAATCGGCCTTTTGGTTGAGCTGGGCAAGTGGGGAGGAGCTGGAAGCCGTGCACGCAGATCACTGTATATAATTCTCTCTGCTGATGTCACACGGACATCGCCCACAGTCCAGGGTCAGGGTCGCAAGGCTCAGCAGAGCCTCAACACCTGGCATTAGCCTCGAGATGCCCGGTGGCCTCCGGCCGCAACACTCACCTCGGTCGGACCCTCGGCCGGATCCTCGGCCGGACCCACGGCCGAACCCTCGGCCACTGGCACTGCTTACCCGAACCCTCTCGATACCATCGGGCTAGCGAGCCAAACCATGGAAGTGCCGAAGACGCTGATGAGACAATCCCCAGTCATCCCAGAAGCAGCCACAGCCAACCAAGCAAGAAGCACGGCGCCCGGATGAAGGACAGCGCCAGAAGGAAGATGGAGAATGGATGAAGGCATTCAGAAGATCCACATGTATGAAGACTGCTAGATAGATGCCTTGAAGCCTCAGGCGACAAGGCTTGATACGTACCTCAAGTACGTACCGATTCCCTTTGGCATAAGAAGGCCTTGAAGCCCAACCTTCTCCTGGAGGTTGAAAGGCGAGACGCAGCGGCTTGTGGTGGAGAAGGCGGGGGAGCAGCAGTCGCAGTTGTGGGCCGATATGCGACAGGACTTGATGGACGAAATGCGACGGAAGATCAAGGAGGAACTGATGGAGGAGCTGAGACAGGAACTGGCGGCAGAGGTCAAAAAGGAGTTGTTCAAAGACATGGCACAGGCAATGATGACGGCGGATAGAGGCATAAGAATAGACGGAGAGAGACAGAAAAGAGGCTTTTGTGGTGTAATACACCCTGGTTATTGTCAGTGACTACAAATGAAGACAAGTTTGAGGCCAATCAGCGTTCCAAATCGAGAGCCTTCCCCGAGCTGGTTACAGGTGATTGCCGGGTAAGTCGCCGGAGAAGGTGTTTTCCGAATGAAAAAGAAAGGAGAGAGAAACCCAGATCACTCAGACAAGGCAGCAGGATGCTTGTCGTTAGATCCCTATCCCAAGTTGTGTCGATGCCAATGCAACTTGTTCAGCCGACTTCATGTCTCTCCCGACAGCGCAACCATCCAATATCTGCGAGCGTCTGCATGACAACCACCGCAGATGATAGTACTGGCACGGTATGGATGACCGAAAGGGCCTTTTAGATGCCAATCCACCATGGTTGAAGACGTTTATGCTCCCAGTGCGAAGCAACATGAACGAGACGACCGTGTTCAACGAAGCAGTTAACAGAAACTGTAAAAATGGGCAAGGTAAACAGATGGTGAATTACCACTAACACTCTGTCTCCGTCGCACCGCCCGAGCCATCGGGATCTTCAGTACCAAGACAATCAACCCGCTGACGCGGGATTCTATCTTGTACATCCATCAGCCTAACCACTTACTCTCTCACACCTCCATATCCCCCGTCCTCCCTCTCCCCAGCGTCCCCATCCCCGTCCCCGTCCCCGTCCCCGTCCCCGACCTCCCGGTCTCCAGATGCAACCTACTCCAGGTCCTTCCGAGCCTCTGGCTCCTCTGGACTTCAAACCTCCTCGGCCTCACCAAATTCCACACAAACAACACCACCATGTACGTAAAAATCAGCACCATGGCACTAATCGGCCCCAAGATCGAAAACACCGCAAACCCATAACTCGCCCTCTTAAATGCCTCTTCTTCCCCAAGTGCGGTATCCAACCCGACCTGCATCCCCGACAGAACCACCACAATCCACGCCGTCCCGCCTATAACCCACGCGCTGTTTTGCACGATAAACTGCCCATATGAAGTCCATATAGCCATGAACCCCAGCGACAAAGGCCCCCGCGTGAATATGTAAATAAGGTTAAGTCGGTTCAGTCGTAATTCGCCGTAGATGAACCGAACGGCGATGTTCTTGTATATCACGTCTGGCGAGGCGAGCAGCTCGTCCACGAAGAGACGCGATTGATCCTAGGTTACTTCGCGCGGGAGGAGGCCCTTAACGGTGGCGAGATCAAAGTCGCTCTCCCTTTGCACCAGACCAACATAACTAAACAAAAATCCAAGCGCTGCTTGCCGGCTTTCGCATCGTTTGCATACTCCCGCGTCATCCTTCTTTTGTCCTTTATCGTTTGCTTCCCAGTCTCTTTCCCGTTCCCTATCACTCAGCGCCACCACTGCTCCTCGACAACCCCCTTCGCCTTTATATRTCAACTCCCTTGTCCAAAACTCCCTCGTAAACAAAAACTTGCTGACAGGCTTCAGAAACACCCTGCCTCCTCCCCATACTAAGTGTTGCTCGAGCTTTTCAGTCACTATCGGCTCTCGATTCATAAGCACTTGTTGGTGCAAAGGGTGGGGCGGTACCGGACGCCCGGCTAGCCAGAGCAGATGGCGAATGGAGTGTAGCCGGGAGAGGTCGAATTCGCGGGCGATAAAAGAGGGCGAAGGGCCTTTGTAAAGCGATTCGAGGTCGTCGATTGCTTCATGAGGGCGGATGTTGCGGTGCGAGGCTGGGAAGAAGTGTGTGTAGGATGTTAAGGAGGGAGGGTATGTAGTGGAATGGATGGTGGAGTGGGTGGTAAAGGAGAGGGGAAAGAGGGCTGTTTGGAAAGGAGTTGATGATACCTGATAGGATGGACTGTTARTGCTCGGCGAGGAYATGGACGTYAAGTGGARGTGAATGATGAGGATGGCAATKGGTAGGACGTACTGTTCTGTATGTCATTTGGATTTGGGGTTTGGAACTGTCGGAGGATGTTATCCAGTTTGGACTTGAAGGGGGGTATTGGTCCATGTCCGGCTCAGGAGTTGTCGCGTTTATGGTGATAATGATCGTACTCGCGGTGTTGGTATTTCGTGCCGTTTCTCGTCTTCAGTCGGTGGTAACTACGTCGATGTAGTTGCACCAGAATTCCAACTGCGCGGCTGATGCTTTCATAAAAGTAAGAAACCACACAGATAGAATGCAACACCCAAAGAAAAATAAAAATATCTCCTTCAAACACTCTCCATTACCCGCACAACAGGACCTCCAGCCCCTTAAAGTTTAATTCATGGCCTAAAGCCCATCGCGCTATCATTTCAGCTGCAGCAGCAGATGCCCCATAGGGCACAACCAATCGTCCAAGTCTCAAATCGCTAGCGCCGTTGGTAGGCTAACCAAAAGTGTACCTAACCGAGCTAGTCTCGATGGTCAGATACACCCAATCAAAGGCTCCAGCATAGCACATGAGCCATGTCAACACTAGGCACCAAACCCCTCATATCTAACCCCTCAGATCGAGATATCGACTTTTAATACCAAGCATTTGAGCCTCTGCCTACGAGAAGCGATCGGTATCAAACACTTCATCTACGCTATCAAACATTTTATGTACGCTATTAAACACAAAGGCCAAAGCAATATCCACTTGGGAGTAACCCCGCTAACGTTTGTCAAAGGGCAATACGCAATATCCGCCGTACGGGTATACTAGTACCATTCTCAGTCGTGGCCGTACAAGCTCCTCTCACGCTAGCCGAACCTTGATTACCATGGACGTTAAGGAAGGCATTTCTCTGGCGGTATGGACCATTATCTTATATCTTTTTGTCCGTGCGACCGCCGGTTGGCTTTGGTTCTATGCGCCAGCGGGTTCCGGTACCGCACCGTCGTCTCCAGCGAAGCCTGCTTCAGATTCTACACGATCCACGCAGCGAGGCGTCTATCTCAATCTAGTCAACAAGGAAAATGGAGACAACGACATTGACGACACCGACATTGACATTATTGCTATCCATGGCCTCGATACAAAATCACCGGATACGTGGACATGGCAGGATCACAAGGATCCCAAAGGCGTTAATTGGCTAGCCAAACTACTCCCTAAGGAAGTGGGAAAGGCGCGTATCTTCACATGCGACTGGCCTGCCGACCTACTTCAACCATCAGAATTAGTCCTGAAGACTGATGACGAGATCGTTACGCTCCTAATTGATGGCATCAACAGAGAACTCTTGGCAAAGAACAAGACAAGAGACAGACCGATCCTCTTTATCGCTTCTTGTCTTGGGGGAAACATCTTAATGAGGGCTCTCACAACCGCCGCCGATCATGAATGCACCACGAGCTGTTATTGCCTCAGGACAGCAACACGTGGCATTATCTTCCTTGCTACCCCGTTTCGAGGGACTTCGTTCAAAGATGTAGCGTTCTGGGCAGATCCAGGTCTGACCGCATTGGCATTCATCTGCGGCCGAACAGTGAACAAGCTACTCGACAGTGTGAAGGGGTCGACCTCCGATCTTGAAACACTCGTATCCGAATTCACACAATTGTGTCTACGACATCCGAACTGGCTAGTATTCAACTTTTATGAACTTGGAAGGACGAGTTTGTGGCGCAAGTTATTCCCTTGGCTACCGGGTTTGTTCTTCAAAGGAAAACCGGTAAGAATCCTAAAGTACCACCGTCTCCCGTACTATAACTAACGCTTGCCAGTTAGTTGATAGTTCCTCAGCAAGACTAGACATTGTTCGAAATCCACTACCACTCAGTCGGCCCCATGTTCTGATGAACAAGTTCGACAGCAATAAATGCGATGATTACAAGCTTGTTGCTGGAAAAATTAAAGAGTTTATTGGAGAGATCCGTAAAGGAACGCCCCTCGCGCAAGCAGATGCCTGGATACGTGAGAAGTGCTATACTGAGGATAGGCTCAAGATTGAGCGGCTCTCAGGCACGAAACTGCCGATGGATCAGTGTTACATCAATCTTTCCATTATAGAGCGGACCGGCGAAGATAAAGGAACGCCCCTCGCGCAAGCAGATGCCTGGATACGTGAGAAGTGCTATACTGAGGATAGGCTCAAGATTGAGCGGCTCTCAGGCACGAAACTGCCGATGGATCAGTGTTACATCAATCTTTCCATTATAGAGCGGACCGGCGAAGATAAAGACCATTTKAACAAGAAATCAGCAAAAGAGTCGGTGTCGCAATCTTCCCCGTTTTCACTCACCRCTCGACTGAAGGTAGAAACGCCAGACGGGACAATTCAAGCCGACTTACCATCGCTCTTCAAGGAACGCGAAGGACCTGACGGTCGCAAAACGCAACCAAGAAGAATCTTTATTCGAGGACGCGCCGGAGTAGGGAAGACTACTCTGTGTAAGAAGATTGTCTATTCGTTTATGCGTGGCGAATGGCCCGAATGGACTRAATTATTCGACCGTGTACTGTGGGTGCCTCTGCGGAATCTAAAGCTGGAAGAAAGACGACGCCAGGCCGGATACAACTTCTTCCACCTCTTTAGTCATGAATATTTTTCTAGGCCGAAGAGCAGAAAGGACCTCGCCGAAGCATTGTCTGATACATTGTTTGGTGTACCGGAGAAGAGGAGCAGGACTCTGTTTCTCCTCGACGGCTTAGACGAGGTATCGCAGGACTTGAGCGAAGGCGATATGTCCGGCTTCCTCAATGAGTTGCTAGAGCAGCCGAACGTCATTATTACGTCCCGGCCATACGGCAAGCCTCCGGCTGGCCTGGATCTTGAATTGGAGACGATTGGGTTCTACCCAAAACAAGTGGAGGCTTATATCAACAAGGTTTTCACCGAATACTCAGACACAGCTGTCCGCGTTCAGTCATTCCTAAAAGCTCGCAGCCTTCTCCAAGGTCTTATGCGGATCCCAGTTCAGCTAGATGCGCTCTGTTTCGCCTGGGACAACAAAAACTTCAATGACAGCTCGAAGCTTGATACTATGACGGACGTTTACCGAGCCATCGACCAAAGTCTATGGAAGAAGGATATCCCGCGGTTGGGAAAGAAGCACGACGACGAGCTAGTGACAGCAGCTCACATCCGAACGGCTGATCGCACCGGAATTGAAAATCTCGTTCTAAAGGAGATTTTGTTTCTGGAAAGCCTTGCTTTTACTGGACTGCAGAATGATACAATTGAATTCGAATCAAAACATCTCGACCAAATATCCCGCCACTTTGCCCACGGTATCTTACCCAGTAAGACAGTGTCGCGCCTCTCCTTTCTCCGAACATCAGATTCATCGGCGAAATTCAACAATCAAACCTATCATTTTCTACATCTGACCTACCAAGAGTACTTTGCGGCTAGGTATTTTGTACGGCAATGGAAGGCTAACAAGCGCCTCAAATGCCTGGCACTCAATGGTCAGAAGAATGAAAATCCTACTTCCATCGAGGCTATCCAGTTTCTTCGCGAGAACAAATACACAGTCCGTTACGACATCCTATGGCGCTTTGTTGCCGGCTTGCTTGATGCCGAGGGCAAGGCAGAGAAGTTCTTCCAAGCGATCGAGGACAAACCGCATGATTTGTTAGGTCCTACGCACCAACGGCTGGTTATGCATTGTTTGAGCGAAGTGTCGACAGAGATGTCACTGCGAAAGCGGCTGGAAGTCGAGCTGAAAGAGTGGCTACTCTTTGAATACAAATTCACAGGCAAAACACGTCTAGCAAGCGAGGTGGAATTTCCCGAGTTAGCTTTGTTGGACACCATGCAGGAAGTAGAGATCGATGGAAAGATCAAAATTTTGAAGTGGGTAGCAAGACGACCAACGATCCCGCTACCCATCGTCATTCTGGTTACTTCTTGGCTAGAAGACGGCGAATTTATAACCGGGAAAAAGGATGTCTTACTTGCGTTGCAAGCCCAGTCCAGCTTATCCGATAAGCTCCTTACGGCTGTAACAGCACGTCTAGAAGACGAGAATGTGGATGTTAGAGAGGCTGCCTTACGTGTCTTGCAAGCCCAGTCTAGCTTATCTGACGAGCTCCTTACGGCTGTAGTAGCACGTTTAGGAGACGAGAACAGGAATGTTAGTCTGGCTGCCTTAGGTGTCTTGCAAGCCCAGTCCAGCTTATCCGACGACCTCCTTACGGCTGTAGTAGCACGTTTAGGAGACAAGGACTGGGATGTTAGAAGGGCTGCCTTACGTGTCTTGCAAGCCCAGTCCAGCTTATCCGACGAGCTCCTTACGGCTGTAATAGCACGTCTAGGAGACAAGAATGTGGATGTTAGAAGGGCTGCCTCAGGTGTCTTGCAAGCCCAGTCCAGCTTATCYGACGAGCTCCTTACGGCTGTAGTAGCACGTTTAGGAGACGAGGATGGGTATGTTAGAAGGGCTGCCTCAGATGTCTTGCAAGCCCAGTCCAGCTTATCCGACAAGCTCCTTACGGCTGTAGTAGCACGTCTAGGAGACGAGAATGGGGATGTTAGAAAGGCTGCCTTACTTGTCTTGCAAGCCCAGTCCAGCTTRTCCGACAAGCTCCTTACGGCTGTAGTAGCACGTCTAGGAGACGAGGACTGGGATGTTAGATGGGCTGCCTCAGATGTCTTGCAAGCCCAGTCCAGCTTATCCGACAAGCTCCTTACGGCTGTAGTAGCA